>CM035785.1:47313930-47913930 GCA_020466265.1 Siphamia tubifer | reverse complement strand
TTACAAATTACAAGTAATAAAAACACTATTATATCAATCCTTTTTTTTTCTTTTGCAGTTCAGATCATTCGGGTTTTTCTGGAGCCTGTGTGTGCGTCTCAGCATGTGAGCGCATGCACATGGGAACTTGGGAACTAACATCCAGCTTGTTTCAACTTGCAGGATAAGCCTTTCACTTTTGTCTACTCTATCCCCTCTTGTATGCATTTAGCCTAAAGTAGACTCTAATCCTTTACAACGTCCTAGCTTTGAACACACAGAAGCAGAAAAAGCACAAACACATAATTGTCAGATTGGGATGAATTTGTATTTTCCTACTTCAAAACAATACACTGTTTGATTGTGTTGACCTGTCCAACTGTTGTTCATAAATCAGTGATTCTTCATCTCAGTGTTCTTCTATGGCAACGAATGCCTGAGATGAATTCCCACGGGCTCTTGGTATAAGAAAAACAGCAACAAAAACCTTTTCAAACAATCAGCTTACGTAAGACTTCATAACAGCTGTGAGCTACAAGTGTAAAGAACCCATCATCAATGATTTGTAACAACAATGCAACACCACTGTTCTTCTCAATCTATCCCATGAGGACTTTGTTAGAGACACATTGAAGCTCAAGTCTCGTCTTTTCTCACTCTCTGGTTGATATTATCGCACTAGGCATTTAGATTAATTCTGTTTCCTGTCTCTACACAACTTTCAACAACCTCTTTGTTCTCTGCGGACCATCAGTGATGGGGGTGGTTTAGACAAACACACAACCTCAGCTGCACAGCAACTCCATACTGCCTTATGTGAATGAACAAAGAGCCTGCTTGGGCTGAGGCCTCTGTGGTATTCAGTAATGTTTTCATCAGAGCTTAAAAAGACCTAATGAATTTGTGGTGTGATCATGTGTGTGGCTCGTGACTTTGTAAAATGAAGGAAATCCTATCTATTTCCATTCCTTTGCCACTATTTTCCAATCTCCATCGTTAGGAGTTTGATTGCTGCATGCTTTGCAAATATTAGCTTAAGCGACCTAAAGTTTTCTGTGAACGGCAGTGATTACAGAAGCCTGCTGTATACTGGACCTGCTCAATGTGGTCGCTCTGTTCTGGAGGGAAAACTGCTACACACCATGGGGCTTTCACACCCTGTGTAAGGGCTGCAGAGGTACACCCAGTAATTTTCCTTTTCTGGAAATACCAAAGTATTTTGCTAAAGCAAATGTATTCTGAAATACAGAGGGTGTTATTTTCTTTCTTTTGTACCTAGAAGATCCCTAGAAGAAACTAAATTGTACCCAGTAAGTCTTAATTTGTGTTATTTTGCAGGTTAAAACACCTCAAAGTGGGATTTGATTGAAAAGTAAATATAGTTTATGGTGAAATGTACTGTGTTTCAGAATGTATGTATTTACATGATCAACTTGCAAGAAAACTACAAGCTAGACCTGATGTCCCCTTCCTCTGTAGTTGTTAAAGACTAATAACAAATAACAATTTGAGAAATACTTTTCCCTATGTTAAGGTATACTAAGGAACTAAGCCGTTACTTGTTCAGGGTGGATTTTTAAAGTAAACATGCTCTTAGAAGAGTAAACACTTTGTAGTTCACATCATAAAACTGTATGTGTTTTTATGTTGGTGCAGCTGAAAGAGTCAGACAGATATATTTGTGGTGTAAGAGAAGAAATGGCAACTGTGTGTTGTGAGTTATGTGTTCGACCCTGGCTCCCAGCCATTTCCCCTTGGGAAGAGGACCTCTCTTCTCCTCTAACCTCTGCTTGCTCCTAATCCATAGCCCACTGGGAACACTGATGCGAGGCGTCTGGTGCAAGGCTTTCCCTTGGTCCTGCGCGGGACATAAAAGGACACAACTGCCTTGGTGCACACTCCGTTTCAGTCCTGACTCCACAGTAGCCACAGAGAAAAGGTTCCCACTGGGAAAATGAGGACTGGAGGGACATCTGTCTAAAAAGCAGACGGGCGGGATGGGATGTGCTGCTGAGGCTCACATGGGAAACATGTCAATGAATCCACTAAATACACCTCAATTTCTCATCCTCAGGATTGGGTGTGATGTGAAAGCCGGCGTGACTTTACAGACTTGGGAGTCTGTAAACAAACATTTCTATGGCTTGTAAAACATTGTTTTTTAGTCTATGCAAACTAATTATACTGGCAAATGTCTTGTGAAAACTGATGGGAAAAGTGCCTAAGATGCTAAATAAAGATGTTGTTGGGTTACTGAGAAATATCTATCCTTCTGCATTGAGACTCTTTCATGCATCAAAGACGAGTCACAACCATTTTCCTCTTTACTCTGGCCCTCAAGTACCATGGAAACTGCCACAAATATTTATGTCAGACAAACACTGGTGCACCGAAGTACTCCTTGCTACTGTCTCGGAGCCAGCGCCACAAAGGGAGATGACGCTTTGTCACAGTGGTGCAACTCAAATTTACACCCCTGTGCCCGGGACCTCAAACAAGCACAACAGCAAGAGCAGCCGAGCTTGGAAAAAAGCCAGCTTTGTCCTCAGGCACCCTTGTCCTTCACTCACCTACCTGTGAAAACCTCAGTTGTACGGCTCATTGCAAATGGTATTCACCCCATCCCCCTTATTTTACTTACATATGTGCACATTTCTGCTTCCACCCGTACACACCACTTCACCAGCTACAAAGCCACATAGTCATTTTGATTTGTCAGCCATTAAATTTCTGTCTGCTTTCAAAGTATTAAATCTAGAGTGTATGGATAATACATTAATTAGCACAGAATTCACTGCAAAAATGATTTAGTTCAGTCTGTTTACAGGGCGGATAGTAAGAAGCACAAAAGTGTGCAATCAAAGCAAGAAGTAAAGCCATTTAAATGTGAGTTTACCATCAAGGTCTTCTGGCCTGGTGAGGTCAATAACTCTATGGCCAATCTTTCCTTCCTCGCTCAGCTTGCTGAGGTGGTGCCCGATGCTCTCAAAATGTGCCCTCTCCTGCAAGGAAAACACAAACAGTCAGGTACAGTAACAAACACACATATACGCTGTTTTTACTGCGATAGAATTGTAAAAATAACCCCATCAGGAATCTGAAATTTTGAAAAGAAAAAAAGTGTCTTTGATAAATGGAGGTTCTTTTGAAGAGCTGCTCTTTTGACATAAGCTAGATGTAGCTTTTTCCTCTCTCATCTCTCTATTCAGCAGCCGCTATAATGGATGACAGGAGGCAGAGAGACAGTGAGGGCCAGGGGTGCTGTAAATAGATTTACAGAAGGATACTTTGTGATCCCAAGCACACAATGGGGCCGTGGCCCTCTTTGCAGTGCTCAGATTTTCCTCTGTAATCTTCTCCTTACATCCTCCCTTCCAGTCTGCAGCGCCCAGAGCTCAGCACCCATCATTTATTCAGAGTTCATGCTTTGGAGAACACACCGTGTTTTCCCGTTTGTCATGTCGCTTTGTGCTCAGATTAAACTTGGCATCATGTTGTACTTGACGCACAATGAAACCCTGTCATTCAGCGCTCCGTGACAATATTAAATGTCATGTCAGTGTGCATTTACAGAATAAAATAACAGCTTTCGGGGGGCCTCTGAATAGTTGCTGCACATTACACTTAATGTATTATGCAAGGGGAGAGTGCCGACTGCTGCTGGCTCCATTGTTGAGTGACCTACTTCCTCAGTGAATACACAGGGCATTAGCAAAGGGCCGTCTTCCTCTCTAAAGACTCAACTAGGAGATGGACACTTTGACTCTGCATGATACAAATAATCTCTCCCCCCCTAGGTTTTGCCTGGATGACAGTAAAAGCAGGCATGGTGCCATCATTAAAAAAAAAACAAAAAAAACAAAAACAAAAAAGCACCATTTGTTTTACTCCCAGGGTGAGCGTTCACTCTGCCAAAGATGCAGTGTCTGCACTGACCTGTGCCACTTCCTTTTCTAAACGTGACTATTACACACAGACTGAACAGATACTCAGGTAGACCGTCTACACAATACTAACAGCTCCCCTGGCACCACCAACAACACGCATTAATCTTTCAGCCCCTGTGTTCTTTGTCATGCAGTGTTTTGATGTTTTTACTATACCCCTAAGGACCCTTTTCTTTTTGTTAGTACTAATGGGAGAAGGTGCTAAAATGAATTTAAATCTAGCGAAATTAGTGGAAAATGTTTAATTTAACCAGTGTATTCAGATATCTTTTTCCCATTAAAAATCATCAGCAACAATAGGCCACATTATAGCACATTTGCACACGTGTCATCATATTTTTTTTCTCCTTTATATAACCTTGTTTTTCTGTGTTTAAAAAAAAAGATGACAAGATGAAGGAAGATTGTTGTCCATTTGAGGCCTTTCACAGTATTCTGATTTTCCTCATGCTTTTACTCAAGAACTATTTCTCAAAAGAAAGGACTGCGAGAGAAAGAAAGACAGAAAGCACACTGCAATTTACCATCATACTTGAAGGAGCACTCATTATTTATGGCCAGTTGAGTGATTCTGATATACAATTAACCACTACCTGCTTATGGCCTGTGATTAGAGCCTGTCTGTCTGACGGCCCTTTGCTTACTTAAGTGTTTTCTAATTATGACATATGTGGTGGTCCCCGCTGGGCAAGCGGACACTTTGTAAAGAGAAGATGCAGTATGGTGCCTTTCTCTGTGTCACATTTTGTGTAAAGCAACAAATGTGTGAGGACACATGCACACAGAGCTGTATTCATCACTCGGCCACATTATTGCTCTTAATGAAAGAAGCTAGCAGCATGATGACAAAGTGACTGATGTGTGATTAGCTGGATGGGCAATGGTGCTGCTTCAGATGCTCCTTGGACAGTCCACTAGGAAGACGCAGTGTTCACGGGTAGTGTATGTCTCTAATAAAGTAGTCATCTCATCCCTCTTCTGAGCTTCGCTGGTCCCTCTTGATCAATCAAGTCCTTTTATAAACTCATGATCATTAAGCATCATGTTGGGCTGAGAAGGAGAGAGAACAGGGGCCATCCATCAATGAATTTTATTAATAACTAGCTTAGTGTTCAACTTCTCTTTTTTTTTCCACTGCAAGAAGTCATATGATTAGTGAACATCGGCACATTAGGCAGCTGGGAAGACAGCTGAATGAAGCTCTTGTCTAAGGATTCTTGAAGGTATTTTCACACTTCATTTGACAGAGAAATGGCCATTTGGTTCTTTGTGATGTGAAAGTGTACATAAGTCTTAGAAGAGTCAGAAATGTACTCATAGTGTCATAATTTAGTTAAGGTAAGTACTTCCTCCCCTTCTATTAGCTATGCTAATTAATATCAGACTAAGTATGCAATATGGTATCACAAATTTTCATAAAATTTTATATACTGAGCTTAATATACTTATTGGTTATAAGTTTGGCAATTTATATCCTAGAATTAGAATTATAGTTGAAATTAAGACCATAAATTATAAGCACAGCGTCAGGGTTTTGTTTTAAGGCTTGAAAATATTCAGTGAACTAATGCTTCTTTACTGCCCACGCATCAAGTGCTGTGATAAATTAATGGCACTTTTATTATTTTATAGTGTCATTAAATTTTTACTGATCACTCTGACACAGAGGGGTAGCAAAGGACATTCAGTATCTAGGGAAGCTGGCGATCCTGCCAGGAAAAGAGGGAGAGAGTGAAAAAGAAGGAGACCGGCCATATATGCTTGGTATAAAAAGTGTTTGTAATGTGCAGTCAAAGGAATACTTTCAACACCAAACCATGAAAGTAAATGTAGAAACCCTGTAAATGAAAAAGTATTTGGTATGGACAATGCAACACTAGAGAAATCGGAGTGATAAAGACACAGGAAACAAAAGATGTATAGTACACATTATTCCCCTCCTACTTTGACCACGACCGCTGGCAAGAAACCGGTCCCTCCCTCAAATGACTTCAGCATGAGGCTCTCCACCCCACAACTAAAATTATAGCAGCGCACTCCAAGCTGTAGTGGAAAACTGCCACCCACAATAATTTCATCTGCCCTGCCTGTGCGGTCTTTTGTCTTTCAAGTTTAGTAATAGAGTCACTTTGTTTAGTTGCACATGGCTGTACAGTGAAGTTGTGAGTCATCAAGAAAGCGTCGGAGGGGGAGAGGGGGATAGATAGTGGAATATGTGGATCTTCTTCTGTGAGGGAATCTAAAAGAACCCTTGTCAATGCCGTAAAGAGAGCTTTAATCTGGCCAGCCACAGAACATGTGCCGGAGGCCTGCTGCTCTGCCCACAGGGTGTATTCTGGGCAAAAGGCGGGTGGCGGACGGCCCTGTGCATTGTGCCTACTCCTGCCCTATATTTAGGCAACACACTGCCAATCCTGACACTCCTTCACTCTCTCCTTTGTAAATAGCTCCAGGCTATAGCCAAAGCCATATGGCCTGAGATTGTTCAAATAAAGATGCTCACAGAAGCAAGATAGACTTTGCTGCACATCAGAGCAAGTTCATGAAGTCTGTTGTGCCACATTTTAGACAAGACCTTGATCGCATTTATTTATCATTATTACAGACTGATGCACCGCCAGCAGCAGCCTGTGATTTATGGCTGTGCAAAACCTGAATATGCTCTAATAAAGTACACCGCTGAAGTGAGAATATACTTAACTGTCTCAAGCAATAAAAAAAGGCAGTGAAGATAAAAAAAAAAAAAACTTTGGTTGTGCATTTTTCTTAGTGTCAGTTTGTTAACTTGTCTAATTGTTAATATCTTGAAGAATCTCTGAAGATAAACACATCCTGATTTAATACTCAAGACTCAAGAGTAGGTCTAAAACACAAAAATGGATTTTAAAAAGTGTAATTAGTAAATAATTATTGTTGTTTCCAAATTGTAATTATTAGCCAGTTGTCTTCATTCTCAATGTGTCGTTTTGACCAGAAAATAACTGACTGTTGAAAATGTACACCGACCCACGTGAATCCTGTTTAAGATGCACGTTTGCATGCCAAAACATTTTGACATCATAATGGGTGTTTAATGAAAAAAATGTGCTTCGGGCAGCTGGCATGCATGACGCATTTCAGTTTTTCCAAAAAAAAAAAAAAAAAGTAGTTTTTTTTTTTACCCATATTGTATGTATATACAACAAATGATATGTGTTGCTGTTTCTGTGAAGTCTGACAGCAGTAGCTGTGCTGCTTTCCAAGATCTCTAACCTACTGGTAAAATCCCATATATGTTTCCTTCACAGTGGAAAGTATATGATCACATATGTTTAACATTTTCATGATTGGAACCTTTGACAGCTGCAGGACTCTTAGCAGCCACTTATATTTGATAATGTACTGAACTGACTCTGTCTATATCACACACCTGGTATGTGGCCAGTAAAACGCAATAGATCTATGACCACAATACAGAGCTTTGTGTATCAAGTGTCAGTCATCACTGTGGTCTGTGGCCCTCAAGTGAAGACTCCGAGGGTCTCAGACTAACCCCCTAAACAATCTGCCTGGCCCTGAAGGAGACAAAGACTGCACTTTAACACTGCTCACAGCTCAGTGCCTCATCTGTTTTGTATTTTTATTATAACCAGTTGCAATGTTATTTATAAGTCTGCAGCCTTCCAGTAGTTTTTGCTATAGTTTTGAACCATTTAAATGTTAAGTACATCCAGCCATGCGGTAAACCCAGAGTTCCTTTCATGCAGACTGTTGCTCTCTTTTTACCCAGAGCTCTTGCTTTGCTAAGGCTAATGCAGGCAGCAGCAGAATCAACAGTAGCAGCCACAAAATGCTGGCATCTGTTCTGTAGTAGTCGTCCCCAATATCACACAGAGAAAAGATGGCGAGTCTATTTCAGTCCTATTTGCACTGCCAGGGCATCACCTCATTTGTTTAAAACAGAAGGAAGAAAGGTCTTTAATTCAATTAAACTATGAAAGACTGTGCACTAACCCTCCTCTGGGCTTTGTGCCAAATGAGTGTTTATTGTTTGTTTTAATAAAAGAGTGTGTTGTGTAAAAGGAAAAACAAGTCAAACCTACAAAACATGACCCCATCATTGTCAGTATAAAACCTGTCAAAGCAAAACATCAGTCTATTTGTAATATTTTTAATTATGTATCTTCATCTGATATTGAAAGTGACATTAACATTTCTTTTCTTTAATAATAAAAACAACAACAATTCAAATATTCTTCTGAGTTGGACTGGAAATGGTATTACTGCCTGTATATTACACAACCCTTGCTGTACTATGGAGATATTTCTTCAGTTCTTATGTTCTTTTCCACACTGCTGAGATCATTTGCGTTGAGATCATGTACTTTTACGGGCTTCCAATCCTCAATGATCCAGAACTGTTCACTGGGTCCTCAAGGGAATGTTAAGTTGGACTGAAATCTCCTGCCTTATCAAACCCTCCAGGTTGCAAACAGCAGGATATTAGGAACTGCAACATTACCAAAACCTCTTTCACATATGGACAAAACCTCACGTCTTGTCGGACACTAGAGCCATTATGTGGCTACTGCAACAATACCATAGGCTATAAATGGTCCTTTGTGGCCTATTCTTTCCCTTGTCTTTTGTTGTGTGTGCCTTGTGGTGAGCGTGGCATCTCAGGTCTTAGCCAACAGAGCCAGCCGCATTTCCGAGCAAATGTAGCTGGCCAAAAATTCACCATGTTAAATGACAACTGTAGAAAATAATGGAGCCACCACCGCCAAATGACCCAACCAAGATGCAGTGTTGATGTCTTTCTGGGGAAGATGCAAGACAGAGCAAAAGACCTGACCTGGAACAGTTGCCCACAGACACACACACACACACACACACACACTCTAACACACATACACAGGCACATATTATCCAGAATCATACATTATTTTTATTCTTTTGGCAAATGTGAACAATTGGACAAAGCATTAATGTAAGCAATCTTCACAATAGCACTTGCTGGCTACAGTCAGTGTCTGGGAGCTGAGCATAATCTAATTTGGATGGGCAAACCCTTGTATGCCAAGGATTTACATTGCAGCCAAAACGCCTTGGTTTGCAATTTCCAAGACAGCAGTCGAAAAGGAGCAGAAAATTGCTTCCAGGGCTGCAGACCAGACAAGATTATATTCAAAGTCTTTGTGAGGGCTTTGCTTGAATAGAGCCCTGGCATCACATACACACATACGTGTGCATACACACACACATACACATACACACAGGAGTGAGCAGTATAACCACTATAACCAATAGGTTAGAAGTCTGGATTTTGTGGAGCACCAGTATAAGCTCCATTTGAATATTTACAGCCTGAGCTTTGGGATATGGGAAATGGACAATTGTAGTCATCAATACTGGGAAGAGGAGATGTTGTGGGGCAGAAAAGGGCAGTTCAATAGGTTAATACACTGGCCTTTCACCTTTTGATTCCAGTTAGGGACATGTCAGCAGAGGAATATATTTTATCTCACAACCTCGAGGGCATCCCATATACAGCGTCTATAAGAGGAAGAGTAGTGTGAGGTATATGTTGGCCTAGAAACTTGTCTTACCTGTCTTTATGGGTTCAACAACACACAGCTAGTGGCTTAGAGACAATAAGGTGCTGATTTGAGCTGAAGTACTTGTCAAACATTACCCCCAAAATAACTTCTTCTAGATTGACTGACATGGTGATATTTTTAAATTTGAAGCTGCCAAGATTATATATTTATAAAGAAAGAAGGTTATTATGTGATGGTAGGGACAGAGGTGTTCTGTGTTGTGAACAGTTGCATTTGCCTTTTGTCTCTTATTTCAGAGTAAGAGAAATTAAGCTACTCATTTACAGGTCATTTACAATTTACACTTTACAGACAATTACACTGCTATTGTCTGTAACAGGATCAAGCAGAACCTATTTTGTGTGCTGGCAAAGCAGCTATTTTTCTGCACCTGACCAGTTCATTAGTGACTCATAGAAGAATCAATACATTTGCAACCTGTCTAAATTTACACGATGCATGTGTTTTCCATTTTGTGGCTGGTTACATTTACAAGTGTACTTACTGTATTCCATTTGAAACCGTTAAGCTCTCAATTGCCATAGTTCATTTTACAGTGTATATTTTGTTTGTTATAAAATACTTTGGTTGTTAATTCACCATTCCCTAAATTTGCCTTAAACATATTGATTTTGCTGAGGCAGAGAACATTTAGGTACAACATCTCTGACCTTGTAGCTATACGTTTCAATAGACTGTAAATGTTCATGACATGACAGTAACATGGGTGAAAGTGCAGGAGTGAAAACATACACATGTTTGATATTTACTCATCCGTGACCCAGTCTATGCAGTTATAGCTATAGTGCATTATAAAAGGAAACAATTCAAATGGTTACAAATGGATTCAGACGTACTGTATTTGACTGTAGGCATACTAGCGCATTCTAGGTAAAAGCTTCCACTCGGTGAGGAGGAGATGGTAAATAATGAAACAAAGTAATTGCCCTCTGCAGACAATAATACCTCTAGATAAATATTTCAAAAAGCTAAATTGCAAAAGTGTTATAAAAGGTTTTATTGTACTGAGGGGATATGGTAA
The DNA here is from genome assembly GCA_020466265.1 of Siphamia tubifer. NCBI lineage: Eukaryota > Metazoa > Chordata > Actinopteri > Kurtiformes > Apogonidae > Siphamia > Siphamia tubifer. Next base: position 47,903,383 of record CM035785.1, on the reverse strand, counting down.
AAACAGACAAACAAAAAGACAAGCAGGAAGATCTGCTCCTGTAAAGCATGAATATTTTACATGTCCTCAGGTTAGAGGCTCGCATACTGTAGAACAGAGTTTGATCTGCACTTTGTTCTCTGAGGTCAGTGGCCAGGGAGGTAGAGGGAGAAAGCCAAAGCTACAGTGTTAGTGATAAAGGCTAAGGAGGAATGCATTGTACTGTTCAGACACACTTTGTATGAAAAGATGAATTGATCCATCTGTAAGCAGCACTTAGACCCACTCCTCTGCGCGGTCATTACACTGGGATAAATCAATATTTAATATCCCCCTCTAACAGCCACACTGGATGATCTTAACCTCTCCTTAATCCCATTTATGTTACCTTTCTCGAATCTTCTTCATGTACGCTCTCACTATGATAAACTTCCAAACAAGAGACTGGGAGGGGAGCTATTAAAGACCACACCATATTTATGTCAGGTGAGGCGCTTTCTTGAAATATTAATATTCTGAAACTGACCAAAGTGAAAGCTTTTATCTGGGGCATTCAAACCTTTCTAGTCTGTTGGCTTGTATCAGCAAAAGACTCTCTCTCCTTCTCTCATTTCACCGCTGAATTACTGCCTACTGTTCTTTATTGCAGCAGGAGGATGAAGATGATGGGGCAATTCTTTTAGCTGACTTGATAAAGCGTGCCTCTAATTTCACACCATCCTAATAGGGCCAGTGTCACTGCAACTAAGAGGTGACAATATCTCACTGTGATTTGCACGAGCCAGGAAGTCAAGCGTGAGCTCAGTTAAGGTGTCATTCAACAAGACATAGAAATGACTTTTGTAATAAAAACAGAAACTTATTACCTACGGTAAGACTGAACCCCTAATTTGAATTCTTATAGCTCTTTAACATCATGTGTATGTGTTTCATGCAAAGATCTAACACTATCAATAATGGGAAGAATGGTCAATGGGAAGTCTTTGGATTATTGATACTGATATGAAACACATAAACACATGACATTAAAGCGCTATTAGAATTCAAATTAGGGACAGTCACTGTTTCAACCTTAAAATACTCTTCCTTATATCCATGTCAATATACTTTATTTGGCAGCCTACGTTCATTCTGTCTGCTTTTCTATCTGTCTATCAGTAACCTTCCTCAAGTGTCAAATACAGACAAAAGGTATAAGAATACAAGTGAGGAGTGAGCAACTATGTCATGCAGAAGATCCTTTAGAAAAAGAAAAAGCATTCTTTGGCCCTGATATGTTTACTTTGACGTTTACAGACTGAACAGAGAAGAGCAAAATTCTAAGGAAACTCCAACAATTGGCAAAGCAGTGAGGAAAAAGGCGTTAAGCTCTACCTGCAAAGGACAATAGAGCTGTAGGTGTGTGCTGCTTGTTGAAAGTCTCCCTTTACAGGCATTGTTTAGTTATTGCTTTCATGTCATGGCAGATTTAGCTGCAACAGGCTCACCTTAGTCGGGTGGCAGCTGCAACATGTCAGGCAAAAGAAGTATGCTTAACTAAAAGCTTCACACAATGTAGCTATTAAGGAAAGGGAGTCAGAGTCAGACAAAGGCCTCCGACTTCATGTCAAGACTGTGTTCCTGTTGTGTGTTACACTTAAAAAGGACATTTGAACTACAAAAATAAGAGTGGGAAAAGATTCTTCATTGTTACTTTGCTTTTTAGCAGGAGGGAAGTATCCACTCTGTGGACGACACCAATTTATTTGCCTCAGCGAGAGCATAGTTGCACACCTGCTCAGACAGTGATCTCTTCCAAACACCAAATTAAAGGGAAATCAAAATAGATATTCATTCACTTTTTTACATATACATTGACCTAGTTGAAGCTGTTGGTTGAAAGTGTCAGGTGCTAAAATATTAATGAGCATCGCTCCCAGTTCCTGCCTGCTCCTCACAGCCAACTGGCAACATGGCATCAAGCTGAAGAGAGGAGGACAGCTTTTTTCTCTCCTTGATTGACTCATCGATTGAAGATATTTTTAAAGGGAATCCCTGGGAGTGTGTGCTCCTGGTACAAAGCAGTCCCATCCCGTGTCAAGGGACGGAGAGGCCTGCAAGTCTGCTTTAATTGGGCAGAGACTTCAGAGTCTTTTTAACCCACACTGGGCACTGCCATGGCCTGTCACGGCCCTCACACCAGCGTCAACAACACCGAGCCCTCTGAACACACACACACACAAACACAAACACACACACACACATCTGCAACATACTCATACTAATTTAAGTAAACACACATTTACACACTCAACTATGCCAATGCTTACCAATACGACCACCCTGGACAAGGATTAAAGAAAAGTATTAGCCTTAAGAATTACTGCTATATCAAAACCACCATGTTCCACTTTCTTTAATAGTTTCTTTGCTTCACTACTTTTTTGGGGAGAGCTGAACGCTGTTTGTGGTCAACTGATTTTTATTTTCAGTCATGCAGAGAATGTGTCCTACATCAGGAGGTCAAGTATGAAACAGAGACAGACTACATAATAGCGGTCCTAACCTTGTCAACTCTGCAGTTGTTGAGGCCGACTGAAGTGAGAGCTGACAGTTTTGCCTCCATGCCCTGCTGATGATGTTGCAGCTGTTCCCTCTGGATCTGCTCCCTCATTTTGCGAGCCTCCTGGATGGCCTTCATCACTGTGTCCTGGTCCCCGAACAGAGCGGTGGAGTTTAAACTGGACAAGATATCTGTACACACAGTAAAGTTTGCCCGATTAGACTTAAAATGAAAGCAAAAAAGCAACATGTTCTCTGGAAGTGCATGTCAAGCTAAGCTGTCACTGCTGAGGACCTACCAAGAGACGAGCCTCGGCCCAGGCCTCCTCCAAGTGGGCTGGGGATACCACCCTTACTGCCCAGGCTGTTGGGGCTGTTTTTACTGCCAGGGAACAGGCTCTGTGTCGGGGATGTGGGGGATTTGACCAGGTCTGTCGTTTTTGGCCGAGCAGACAGGTTGAGAGGCTGTGTTCCCTCCTCCTACAACAGCAGCAGAGATATGAGTATGAGAAAAGACAGATGTGAATAAGTCCCCCCCCCATTCTCCATTCCTTTTCCCTTTTTGAGGCACTTTGGATAGAAAGCACAGATATTCTCCTCTCCTCTCCTCTCCTCTCCTCTCCTCTCCTCTCCTCTCCTCTCCTCTCCTCTCCTCTCCTCTCCTCTCCTCTCCTCTCCTCTCCTCTCCTCTCCTCTCCTCTCCTCTCCTCTCCTCTCCTCTCCTCTCCTCTCCTCTCCTCTCCTCTCCTCTCCTTTCACAGGAGCTCTGCCACTGTGATCTTCCTCACAGTTGCCCAGCGCCTTTGTTCACACTAATTAAAGCAGATTCTGTCTCTCTGTACATCTTCATCTGTTCTCCCTCTCCTCCTCCCTCGCTCTCTGTGTCTGCACTCTGCTTCGAAGAATAAATAATGACCAGATAACGGCGTTGCCAATGATCAAAGACAGCTGTTCCATTCATCAGATGTCAACTTACATTATCTACTTCATTAACTTGTTTTCTAATTTCATTCCTCATTTGTGCACTTGGGTACATACTTTGGTTTATCTTACACTTTGATATGTCTATTTTGAAAATGTATAAAATTATTTTCATAAACCTAAAAAGTGTACCTCTCAGGGTCAGGAGAGGACTCCTGTATTTGTTTGGCTTTTATATCCCTCAGCAGTTTGCCTGTTGGGATCACATTTCTTTTTAATTTGTGACTTCCTGCAGATGAAAGCAGGTAGCAGATGTACATCTAACAAGTCACTCCTTTATGCTAAATCATTTAAAACTGTTAAAAGAGTAGCACAGAATGAGATTAGAACTAGTTTTTGACACCTTATGCACAGATAAATACAGATAAAAAAAAGTTAAAGATGACAAAAGGCAGACGATTGATTTTGTAGTACTATGCTTTACAATAATTACATTTAATAAAAAAAGTCAAATAATCATAATTCAAGGCTCAGATTAATTGTAATATTAAAAACTCCAAAATGATGAATGAACTGCTTTGTACATTCAAATATTACTATTCAAATATCTATATATGCAGTGGATTTATTAAAATAGAATGAATATTGAATTATTCCAATCAGGAAAAGCTCAAATATTTGTATCTCAGAGGAGGAATGTCACTTAACCCAGTATAAATCACTGTATGTGTACAACAGTCTCTTAAATGAGATCAGATCTCATGCTGCCTTAACAGTTTCTTTCAAAGCCCAAGTGTCTCCTTGTCCAAACATATGGCTCGACTGTAGACTGCCCGAAGGCCTTGTTATTCCTGTGCCAATAACAGTTTGTCATTCAGTGAAGCTGAAAGCAGACAAACAAAACTAAAGGCAATCTAACTCCTCTGGACTATGGATACATATGGGAGGACGTGTATGCTTCCATTTTGGCCTCTCAGTTTAGGTTGAACTCGTAATATTTTGACTAGAAATGGACCAATAATATTGCCTTACTTGGTATGTGTTTAACATAATACAGTAGATAGCAGTGATTAAGTGATATAATAGTGGAGAGTCAGTGTCGGAGCAGTTGTACTGTGGAAATCCCATGAGGCAAGAAACCTGAGGGACTGAGTGTGTGCAACAGAGAGTGGTGAAGAGAAATCCACAGTGTTCTACTATTTCTAGTCAGGATTTATGTCTTTCTCCATTGTGATATTATTAAGCTAAACTACTCCAAATGGGCATGTGTTTCTGATTATGGCCTTAGTGGGGATGATGTATATGCCTCTGTGCATAGGTCTTGCAGATTCATGCTATACAGCAGCAGAAAATAGATCTTGGGTTTGGTTAGTTCACTTATGTCAGCCTGCAGCTGTAATTGTTTGGTTACATTTCAGCGACGTAGAAAGAAGAAAAAAATAACTGTAAAAAAAAAAAAAAAAGAGTTCCACAAATTACTGACTTGAATCCATAACATCCATAGCAACAATGTCTACAGCATTCACTTTAAGAAAGTAGAGGCTTTGTTAAAGCCTTGCAGATTGATAGTCTGCTGGAACAAGTCTTGGACATCAGAGCTTCTCATTTATTCAGAGAACACCATCAAGGCGAGGCTGGGTCAAGCACCACTCAGGGCCTGAGCTGGGAGGCTGAAGGAAAGAATAGTTGTACCTTGACTTGAGTGATGGGGCTGGAGGAACTCTTGTCATTCTTCAGAGAGGAGGGAGAAATGGGCCCGCTAGCATTGAGGGGCTGGGGGAGTGGAGGCATCTTGGCTCCAGGAGAGACCTGCATGCTGGCAAGCTGGGCGGCATACAGTTGCTGTAGGGAGGGAGAAAAACCCGCAAGGCGTTAACATCCAAATCCAGCAAACATTCAGAGTTTTATATTCTGTCTTTTCCTCTCCCTAGAAGTCTCTGGTTCTGTGTCTGTCTGCCTTCATCTCTCTCTCTCTCTCTCTCTCTCTCTCTCTTTTACGTCTTTCCTCTCTTTCCATGAGCCTGGCAGAGAACCTCCATCAAAGGTCTTAACTGTATTTCAAAGGCTGAACCCAGAGAGAGACAGCAGTCTTAAAAACCACACAGAGATGGCTTTCATTCAAAATACTTGGAGCCCCTATTTTCCACTCATCACAGAGAAAAGTTTGCCGACTGGATGCAAGTGTGTTAGCAAAGATCTCTCATTTCTCTAGATCTACACAGCTTCCTATTGAAGTTTCTGGCCTGTGATTTGTCTCCACACAGCCATGTGAGACAGTCCTATTCCACAATGTTAGAAACCCAACCTCAGTTGGATTGGCATCACAGAATATGCTAAACACAAGCATTATTAAGACTTAGAAACCTGCACAAAGAACACTGATGTAATCACCGTTATTTTCCTTGGCGTTAAATCAGTAAGATGTCCAACTCTTAGTGACATTACCACACAAGAGGCCGTTTCAAATGACTGCCGAAGCACTCAATAACAGTTGTGTCTATAACTCCATTGAACTCTGAAAGCTCAATTTACATTTCCACCACTGGGATGATTATGTGGCATATACTATGAAGAGTGGTTAAGGACATTAAAATGAGGGTTTGGATGTATTTGTAAAAATCTGATGAGTCACAGACTGCTAATTGTCTGTTGGATCAGACCAACATTAGTAGCTCATATGTTTTCATCCTGGATAAAGTTTCACCATCATGTCTTGACATTAAGTTATCTGCTTATTTTATTTTTATTTTTTAATCTCATCAAACCCTTAAACAAATGATATCAGTCTAATATGATGATTGTTTTTGTACTTGTTTTTCTGTGCCAGCAGAGTCCACGACTCCTGCCCTGGCTGGACTTCTTTCGGCCCCAGGTCTGTATTGATTGGTCACCAGATAAGTGATGAAATTTGGCTTTTGTTTCATGGTGTAAAAGGCAGGGTTCTATCAAATAGAACAACTGGCTGAGAAAATGTACTGCTCCATGTTGCTTTAAAACTCATTTCAGCTGACAGATGGCAACTCTGAATTCTCCAAATAGTCTTCTACCCTGACACCAGGTAAAGGTTATTGCTTATTGTACTAAATTGTCACAAAGTGTTGTCAAGTAGAATCTAATGTCCTTCTAGTCAATCAGCAAGCCTCGTCTGATTTTCTAGTTTGGCTGGATATTCACAGAAAGCATTTGTGAATACACTGCTTCATCTTAAGCAGTGTAGATGTAGACTAAAGCCAAACAAAGCACTTTAGGTCCATGCACATATCTCCAGATATAAACACATATGTGCTCCTGTAAGAAACTTTATCACTGCCACATAAGCGGCAGTACAAAAGGGCCATTCTTCCAGGGGACCTGGGGATAACAACAGCACATGGGCAGCGGAAATGACAGACTGATTATGTTCCCACAATGATAGCACTGCCCCCACCTCTCTCACAAACAGCCTTTTGTCTAGGACAGGAATCGACACAGGAGCAGACCCAACTTTATTTTCTTCTCATTTGAGCTTGACTTAGTTAATGTCAGTGGTAAAGTCACACTGAGTGTGTGTCTGTGTTAAAGAGAACGGTGACAAAGCAGGAGAGAAGGGAGTCTCCATTCACTGTTTGTCACTCCTGTCTACCCACTCAGGCTGAGTCTGTTGGACAGATGTTTGCTAACAGGCTCGTCGACAGGCATGCCCCTGACCTTGAGTGGGAAGAACTTTATTGTCCCGGAAAAAGAGCATAATTAGACTTTGCCTCAAATTAGAGGCAGTCAGGATGCCCCTTTTCAGCGCTGATTAGCAGGTCAGTGCCATGGGGTGAGAAGCAATAGTTACCCTTGTAACCAAGAACAGCCTGCTTCCAGCGCCAAAGAACAATAAATATAATCAGTGGGAAAGACAGATGAAAGGTGTGTTGACCTACTACACACTGCTCAAAGGCAGACATAAAATGTTACACATCCTTAGGGTTTGCTATACAGAGCCTGGAGACTCTTTGTTTAGTGTAATATGACTAGATGAGAAATCAAAGATAGTACATTTTCAGTTCATAACAGAAATGACTGATAGTTACAGTACAAGATTAAAAAACTGTGTAGAAGGTTTAAATACTCTATTCCTTCCAGCTGTCCTCTTCATTTGTTCTTGCCAGGTGGGGGCAGCAACAAGTTCATAGTTATAGGGTCGATCTCAATGGGTCAATGGGGTACACAAATAGTTGGGGAATTGAGCTGTGCCCTAATGTCCTTTTTTTCCTTCTTCTGTTGTATCAGATGTTCATTCTTTTTTTTTTCAGCTGATCAGGGGAAAAAAAATCCTTTACAGCTCATAACATTTTAGATGAAATGAAAAGCCTGGGTGCAGCAAAGACACAGATTGTATGGTTGTAGAAAATAGCACAATGGGCATAATGGCTAATGGGATGTCAGTGTTTTTGTTAAGACAAATCTGGTGAAAGTAATGTCAGTTGTATTTTCTCTCTGCCTGAATTCAGAGAACTCTATAGTATTTTCCTTTAAAAAAATATACATGTATGACTAACATAATGTGTTTTTCTTCTTTCGTGCATTAAAGGGTTGCGTACACCATTGTAACTAATGCTAAAAAGCTGTTCTTTCTGCACAGAACAATGCATTTACATAAGCAGGCACACAAAAACAAAATCTAAGGCCTTTCATCTGACCTCGTCATTCCCTGTCTCCCAGTAGAGTGGAGCACATCTCAGCAAGCATGGATTCAAAGTGAGTACAGCACGCCCAAGGTCAGCCTGTTAGCCTCTGGTAATTAAAAACAAGCCCTCTGGAGGCAGCAGAGGTTAAACGGGGAGGTTCACTTTTCTGCCTGCGACATTAAACTGAGATTACACACTTGGCTGATGATGATGGACATCTCAGAAGTGCAATAGGCAATTATGATGGTAGCCCCTGTTTGTTTTGTAAAAAAACAAAACTGAGGTTCAATAAGCAGAACATTAATCAATCATAACTATATAACCTGCATCTACTCTTAATTTCCCTCTTGAAAACACTTGGAAATATGGTTTAGTATAAAAAACTATATGTAAAGGTGAATATAGTGGCAAAATACTCTGCTGCCAATCATGATGGGTGCTTTATACTTTTAAAATTAAGGCCAATTTAATTTCAAATCCTTAAAAATCCTGTAAATATACTCAGTTTTACATGTGATGAACTTTATCTTTAGCCCTCTGGATTTCACCCTCTGTTTCTTTGTGTTTAGGCGTATATGTATCTGTCTATCAATGTCTCATTCACCTCTGTCTGGCCTGAGCACTGAGCGCTGGGCTGGATATGAGGATATTAACTGTGCTTCAATGCACCACACCATTTAAAAGGCAGCGCAGCGCCAGCCCCGTTTGCCACAAGGCTTGTACAGGCTCATTGCCCAGGGCGACCAGGCAGGCTGACCCAGGCTAGGCCCAGATGTCAAGATTGGAGGAAGGCGTCCTGGTGCACTGTGCCGAAGCTTTCCAGTATGGCCCAACATCTGTCTCATCTGCTGGCACCCAACCTGCCCTACACTAACCCTCCCCCTCCTCTGGCTTTTCTCTGTTTTTCTATCTTACTTCTTCAGTATATATAGTTAAGTCCCTCTTTTTTACTTTTCCCCCTGTCTCCCTCCCTCCCTCTCTCTCTCTCTCTCGCTCTCACACACACACGCACACACACACACACACACACACACACACACACACCCATACTCAATCTAACACAGTTCTCCATGTGTAAGTGTTTGTGGGTTCTCCAGGCCCAGGGGCCCTGGAGCCTGCCCTCCCATTCAGTGCTGCTCACTGCATTATCCACTCTATCTGTCCATCTGTCCCTCTGTTCACCACTGCCTCCATCCAGCTGCTCACCTAGCCGTCCTATTAGCCAGCCTTCCACACACAGCTAGCTTTGCTGCACTGCTCTGGGTTACCTTCAAAGACTAGACTCCTCTGCTCATAAACACAGAAACAGCTGCTCTCTACAGTATGTCTGTTCTATCTTTTCTTTCCTCCGCCTCTCCCCCTCTCTCTCTCTCTCTCCATCTTTTTCAAAGTCAAAAGTGATTCTCTTGTTAATGATGGAAGTCGTTCCTTCACATCTGTACTACACAGGCATTTACATCCCAACAAAGTATAATATGTGGTTTCCCACTCTCCCACTTTCTTCCTGTTTGTGCCTGGCTGTGTAGCCCTCTTTCTTATCACTTCAGTCGTCTAAGCCACTGAGTACTCCTTCAGATGTGTCTGTCTGCTCGGGATCTGATTCGCTTGCCGAGCATGTGGGCTGCTTTTCATCTTTACAGTGGGAGCATGAGCTAACACTGGGCCGAGGTTTATCACGGGCCTAAGAGGTGCCTTACTGTAGCGAATGCAGCAGATGGGTAATTGCAGTGTCAAGCCTTAATTCATACAGCTTGATTTCTTGCACTTTATACCACATAGATGTGATGAGCTCAGATAATTCTGATGTATTTTTTAAAGGAGGCAGGGGAGAGCAGAGAAAAACAAACGAACACAAAAACATGGGGGTAGTAGAGATACAAACCCAAACTAAGACATTTGAAAACAGTTTGAGATGAAAAAAATTTAAAAAGCATGATTGTATTTTGTCAAGAACAATATTACACCCATAGACCCCATATGTTCTCGTGAATGCTTTCAGTGCCTCCTGTGAAAAAGAATTAGGGTTTTCTGAAATGTTCTGCTGCTGTTATAAAGGAGAGCTACGAAGTCGGTCGCTTTGAGTAAATTGTTTTTCACTGGGAACTGGAGCCAGGAATAGTGTACAAACAACAAATTAAGTGCTGTCCCAAACAGAAGAATCTTTTGTGGAATTAGGGAAATTCCCTTCTTGTCTCTTCAGTCGATTGAATATAGTAGGTGTCCACACAGATTGGGATACAATCTGAGTACAATTTCCTCTGGTAGGTGAGAGGTGTCACTTGTAATCAGGGAAGGACAGGCAGGGATAGAGCCATTGTTTCCTGCTGGTCCTGGGCTCATCCCGGCTCAGTGTGGGCACTAATGAAGAGGGGCATGTCGCGCTGGGATAGTTTACGCGCCTCCTCTCCTGTGAGTTGAGAACGAGAGCCAATCTGTCAGGAAAACATTGAGTGAAATTGCCCTGTGGTACAGAAACGCCTGGTGACAGCCACTTGCAGACTGCCAGCCACCGGAGTGATGCTACCACCCTGTATTGACAAGCAAATTACAGTCTCCAGCACTGAAACGCATCCGGGTGGATTCATTTACATCCATCAGCTTTAAGCCTTTGTTACCTTGTTGGGGTTTCTTCTCCTAGAGAGAAAGGTTGGGGAAGGGGGGAGGACCCTACACAGAAAAGATTGTAAAGAAGCTACGTGGCCGACATTAAGATTGACAGAGGAGCTACCCTCTGAGTGCATGGCTGATCACATTACCTCAGCAGCATTGTGGGAATTAATTCTTCCAATGAGATTATTTTTAAGGTTCATATATTGCACAATCTAAACTGAGTAAATCGGTGGAAATTATACCTTGCCACGTAACTGACAGGAGGAGATATTTTAATTGGGGGGTCAGCTGTAAGTATGGGGGATTTTCTGTCTGTGAGTGTAAGGGAGATGAAGAATCACTCGATTACAAAAGTTCAGAACAGTTTTAAAGGGTTAGTGGAGGGTTTCGCTTGATGATGCATCAAGAATAAAATGAATATCAAACAACAACTGTTAGTACCACATTTTGATTATTTATTTGTTGGCATACATATAAGTTGTTTTTTGTTTTATTTGCTTTTTTATCATAGTACTGAAGAACTTAATAACATAACCACAGATAACACAGAAGTTTTTCTTCTTTTTTTTTTTTAAATGATTTTTTTCAAGAGGCTTACAACAAAACCAGCTGCACCAATTTTCATGACACTTAGATGAACCACTAGTTCACTAGAATTGTTTATTATTGTCTTCCACATTGGAGAGTCCAGGCTATTGTAGAACATAGAATGGGAGTAATTAAATAAATAAATAAATAAAATGAAAATACATTTAATTAATAGATTCATTAAAAAATAACAAATAAACCTCAGATTCCAACTGAGCAATGGCATCAACACAAAAAAGAAGAAAAGGAAAGGACATTTGTTGTTAAATAATACTGAGGAACAAGAACAGTGGACTACCAGCCTTGTTGAGACTGTCCTTCTAGTTCCCTAATGTTTATTTAATTTGCTTCCCCACTAATTAAATACCCATTTTCATGGACTAGCTCTCTCTTGTTATTCTTTATTGTGTATGAAAGACAATTTGTTTATTTTGTCATCATCTGCCTTAAACATGCGCTCAGTCCATAAAGCAGTACACTCCTGTGTCATTCACAGTTACCGGGGGCTTCTGGTGCTATTATTGCTCTAAAAGAGAGTGAGACATCTCTAACTTTAATTCCATGTCTGTCTTGATATGATGTTTTAATCATGGCAGTCTCCCTGTGCTTTGTAGAGGAAGTGGTGGCAGTCACATGGTTTGTTGATCCCAGCCATGTAGAAAAGGGCATGTTTGACTTGCCTTGCTGTTTTTAGGGGACTCTCTATGCAGTGTAAATAGCAGCCAGCAGGCGGAATATGTGACAGGCTGACAGACTTCAATTAATGGAAAATACACCTCTTTTTGTTTACTGTGTTCTGTAAAGGTCAGCCAAGTCATGGTCTTGAAGGTTCTGTTTTTGCCCATTCCCAGGGTTAGATACATAATCAGAATTAATGACTCTAGACCCGTCTCCCCTCCTCACCCCAACCTTCAGATATATGACTGTCTCATCTGACCTCATACACCACTAAAAATAGACCCAGCATGCCTGTCTGAACTACCAGTCCATTCCAAATGAGCCCATGATGCACAAAGTAAGTTATACATATAAAACTCCAGAGATAGTCACCCAGGCACCCACCATCTTTTGCGCTCATGGACACCCGTCTTTAAACATGAGTAGACTCATTTAACACCTTACGTGCTTCTAATAGCTCTTCTCACGGCTGCATAATGACGCAGAGCTCTTCAGAGCCAGCTGCAAGCATTGTTAGAACTTGCCAAGGCTTGTTAACACTGACAGTGGTAAGGACAAATGCCACATACATCAGAATGTACTGTGCTGAGTTTCAGCCTCATGCTCTCACAATTTATCATGATTCTTTCTACTGTTTAGTATCACATGTTGCGGCTCTTGCTAGCATTTCACTTTTGTTGACAAAGTAGCAGCGGCCACTTAACCGCATGTGAGAAGAGACGTTTTTTAATCTTTTGTTTACTCTTTTGTTTCAGATGAACGGTACTGATTTCTGGTTTCAAACAGACAAAAAAACTGAAAGGGAAACTCATAATTAAAGATGCAACAAGTAGCAATGGCACTTAAAACATATGGGTGATTCTTCAGCTTCTTATTGCTTTATGTTTTGGTTTATGTAAATAAAACACAGAAAGCGCTATCAGGGAATTTCTTGTCATTAATCCAGAGATCATGCACAGACTCAGAGGTAATGGTAGCATTTATAACAGTAACAACTTGAAAGACGGAGCGCAGATAAATATCTATATTCAAGAATATAGCCTCGGGTTAAGCGCTGACCTAGGTTCAGCATTTTTAAATGCTATGTGAGAATAGTCCTGGAGGAGCCTAAAGGGTTTGGAGCCTATCCCAACATTTTCTGCAGCTTAACCACCTTCTCTACTTGCATCACATAAATTTGACTCATCTTGAGTCACAAACGTGCAGAAATGTACTTTATTCTGTCAATTGTTGATCTTTCTTGTCCTTGCAGAGTTAAAACGAATAAGATAAAACATGAGTGGTTCCACTTGATAAAAGCAATAAGAGGGAGGTTCTTTGCTTACACAGTCAATTGTGTTCTGATAAATGCACTGGCAGGCGATTAAGGCAACCAAAGTGATTCTCATTCCCTCTAATAACTATTATCTTCCCAACTCCTCTGTCTGCCAGAGCTAGGGGGGATAAATCCTCTATAAAACGGGATAAATTACATATGTAAGGTGATAAGCGTGTGTGAGCTAGGGGGCTTCAGGATTATTTAGTGAGCAGCTCATTACTTAGTGTACAGCTGCTTAGCCATCTTTTCTGCCCTGGGCTTGGCGGGCGTCCCTAGCATTCTTTGTCATATAGCACTGTACATACCTGAAGCTGGAGGGGGCTGAGTCCTGACGCTGCTGCAGCTGCCATTGTGGATGGAATGAACTGCACTGGGTAGTTATCCCCTGTCAGAAAGAGAGGGAAACAATGCATACAGGTTCAGACAATGAGCCAGCCCACAGCGACCAGGCAAGTGCCAACATGGATCCTGGGTCCTCTGCTACTTTGCCACGGCAATGTGGCACATCACAACGAAGCCTCGGCTTCAAGCCCAAACATCTGCATTAACAAAAGGCTAAGCTGGTTTGACTGGAGCAGGATTACTCAGGAACGTTCAACACCCTTCCCCCTCCCCCCACCTGCACTGTACCCTCCCTAGAAAATGACAAGACAACAATAAAACAAAGTTTAACAAGTTGGAAGACCTAATACGGCGTGTGTGTGCGTGTGTGTGTGTGTGTGTTTGTGTGTGTGTGTGTGTGTGTGTGTGTGTGTCTGGACTGAATGGTAAATATCTTCTCTAGTATTCAATAAAAAGGATCATGGTGTTCTCTCAGGCAATTCATACAGCTGACTTGTCTGGCTATTGTTCAACAAAACATTGTTTGTTTCTGATTGATAGTCTTGGCAGCAGAGTGAAAGCACTTGTGTGCAAACTGGTTAGAACAAGTGTGCAGTCACAATAACAAGGGTAAAAACACACATTCTTATCTCTCATATCACTGTGATCAAGAAAAGGGGAAAAAAATTGTCTTCAAATAGCAGCACTATTCATTACTATTCACTACTGTTGGCCTGCCATCAGCACATTTGTCAGACAGGGATATAAAAATGGCTGCTGTATGAGTGATATCCACAGGGGTGTATAGCTGACTACCAGAAGCTTTCACACACTCAGCCTTGTGTGTTGAGACAGGCCGAACAGCCCCAGTGAGACGGGGCAGTGCTCACAACGTGGAGGTTGGGTTGAAGCATGTGTCTGTAGAAGGGGAGGTGGGGTGCACTTTGAGAGTGGGGAGGGGGAGTTGGCCTTCGCTCAGACCCCACTTCTGCCTGTCACTTCTCTTCACAAACATATGGAGCCATTAAGCCACAGACAGGGTAAATGTATATACCTTCTCTTTCACTTTGCCCTCGCTCGCTTGCCTCACTTTACAATCTTGTACAGCACAGCACAATGTGATACTGCCCATGGAAATTCAATCCCCATTTAGTAGCAAATAAAATCACAGAGGAGAAGTGGTTTCAAATAGTGCTGGGTTGGATGTGAGGGGGTGCACTGTGGTTATTTCTACACCTCCTCTTTTTGGTATCGCTTTCTTTCTTTCTCTGTCTGTGATGTAGCGTTTTCAAATAATAAATGGCCGGGTGTCTTTAGATGTCATGTGAAACCTGGGGAGGGTCATGTGCTAAGTGAACACTCCACCCCTGCTGGGGGGTCTGGGGCTCCATGGTCTGGGTTCTTGGGTGAACACAGTCTATGTCGACTGCAGGAGAATGGGCGCCCTGCCAGGTTAGTGTTATTGGTGAGAGGGAATTACATTTAAAACTCTGTTTTTTCTTGTAGCCATGGCTGGTCCCATGCCCAGAACCTGGTCTCCAAAAGGGGAGGGGTGAGGAGGAGTGCGACACAGGGGTGGGGGTGCTAGTGACGCCATACTCAGGTCACAACAGGCTATATTTCCCTGCTCATGTGGTACTGTGAAATACAAGTCATAGATTTGTTAGAGATGACAGATGTAGCAGTGGCCTTTCTTAGACCAGATCAAATGCTGACGAATGAACTCTGTGACTACAACCCTTAACTTGATATTGTCTGATCTCTTTAAATTACAGGGGCTGTTCGGGGAAAGTGATATGATAGTTGACACAGTAGATTCAGTTGTTATCACATGTGTTTGACTTGGACAGATTATTAGTTCCTTGTAATTTATGTAGCTTGTGTCAATGCCATCAAGTTTTATTGTATAGCACCAACTGCTCCAAGCAAATTGCACAATTTGGGATTAAGCCGATTGTGTTATAAATGTTTTGACACGATAAAGCAAAAGTGAAAACTTGCAGCTGTTCACTGCATGTCTATAAGGGCCCCAAAGACTATGGGGTCATTCTGCAGGACCATTAGAGACACATCAGTCTGAATGCTACCATGTGTGTAAACAGCACTAACAGACTGGAAAGTCCATCGCGTGTCTATTTGTTTAAAAGATGAGCTGGTGTTTCTATGGCTGTGCTTGTCTACCATGCAACACCAGGCCATTGAGCACAGCCCGTGGATAGGGTGATGACTTAACACTACGGTGCAAGAATGACTCTGTTACCATGTGAGCACCACAGGGCTGGGGGTCATAAGCAGTGGTCCCTGGGAGCTGTCTCATAATGATAACATCAGATTAGTGTGCCTTAGTCTTGGAAGTGAATGCTTGGCCACTCACTTCATGGAGGAAAAAAACAGCAGCTTCCTGTATACCCTGCAGGTGGTGGTGATAACATTGTACTATTTGGATTCATTGTGTGTATTGTGTTGGATGGGTAAGGTTTTGAAAATACCTCTTCTGACTACAAGAGTCATTTTCAGACCCCTTTTGCTATTTCTTCATGAATTCATGAATTATGCAGGAACCATACACATTGCGACCCCTGACCATGACTCCATAATAGCTCCCGTTATTTGAACTAAAACATTTTTCGTGTCAGTCCCATTGCAGAAAGCACACTGGTAAAAGACTCCCCCTCAGGCACTTTGTTTAAGCTGTCATGGCTCCATAGTTCCAAAATAGCTGACTTTCTTTTTCATCATGTGGTTATATAGTTAATTCATTAACTGCACTACCACACCTTTTAATGTTCTGCTGTGAACCTGCTCACTTCCTAATGTTTCTTTTCCTGTTTTCACTACTTCCAGGTTTTGGTACTATTTCATTGAAAGAAAAAAAAATAGCCTTGTGCTCAATTTATAAATCTTTTTTCTTTGACAGTGAGCCTTTCATTAACATAACAGTGCTTCTTTTTATTTGTCTGTATCAGGGAGAAAAATGATATAAAAAATAATAATAAAATTTACATGTGCAAATAAAATGTACCAATAAAAAAAATCCTGGTTGTTAAGACTGGGGTGAAATGCTGGGACATATGTAAAAAATGATTTAGACCATCTGTTAATTTTTTTTATGCATTGTTACTGCAAGTTTTGTTTTGACAAGGATATGAACGATATTACTGCATTGGCAGGGCATCACTAACATGTTCCAACAATCATTAGAAAAATGTTTTATCTTAAAGGCCAGGGAGCATTTTTTCACCCCAGTCGAAAGACAAAGGAAACGAAGGAGGCATGCTGTTACAGGTAGTGAAAGCAGTTACGCTCTCAACAAAACCGGTTCCTTATGACATTTGTAACCAGTCAATCTTTTATTATTCTTTAATGTCACTCTAGTAAGATATAATTATGCATGGTTAACTTTAAGAGCTCAGTGCATTTAACATTGGGAAGATTTTTCACGGTACATATTTCTACATTTCTAGCGAGGTTTTTTTTTTTTTTTTTGCAAAATGATTACAGCTAGAAGATACTTTCATGTTGAAGACATGTTTACATTCCTGCGCTGCTCTACCCATATCTATTGTTCCACATGGACTAGAAAATTCCCATGCCTTGGCCTCAAGACCAAGTTCAGACAGAGCAGAGCGTGCCAGTAGTCTTAAATGTGAATCAAGCATTTGTTTGTTATTATACTGCGTATTGTGTTACTAACAATGTAACAGCTTAAAACAAAAAAACTAAACAGTTATCACTCCAGCAGTTATGGATTGAACTGTAATAGGATTAAACAAAACATGAAGTGCAAAAGAGAGGGAGGGGGGTAAAGAGAGGACTTAAGTTGCGAGCATACCTGGCTTATAAGACATTCCTGGAGGGAAGAGAAAGCCTTGCTGGGCGGCGGCTGCTGCTGCCAGAGTACGTTGGTCGTGTGGAAAAATGGGGATCATGAGCGGAGGCATGTGACCCTGGACCTGCTGAACAGATAGGGAGCAGAGATCAGAGAGAAGCCTAAGCATAGGCATGGCACTCAGAAACAGAGAACTAACTCAGGGGGAGGCCAGATCACAGGTCTTCCTAACGCGTGTTGACAGGGGGCTCTGCGGCAATGACGGCCCTCGTGTGCTCACACAATACCTGGCCGAGCTACGCCTGCTCTTAATCCAAACCACAATTTCACCTCGGTACATCAAAGGCCCCACATACACACATTGTTCCAGCGTTAGTTTGAAGAAGCGACATGCAGGACAGAGGACAGAAGGACTTAGAGGGCCAGTATGGCTCCTGCAGAGAAGTACTGTACATGATGATAAAAGCAGTCACCCTGGCTGTTAACAGTGAATACAACATGTCAGCAGAGGATTGTTGAATGCATTACACAGGTGCAGTGACAGGACTGATTAGCGTGTACATGCATGTGCAGTCACCTCAAGGGAAGTTCAACTACTCTCAGAATTTTGGGGGATCATTTTTACAGGTGATAAAAAGCCTAAAGACAATCTATAACTATTTTCAGCAGGAGAGTAGCAGGCAGTTGGAAAGTGCTGTATTTCATTTTGATGCCATTCTCTGTCTGTACCACTCACATATTAACCTTCACCATGCAGCCTGTTGCTGACTAACTGCCTACTGGGAATATCAGTGCAAACTCTCTGCATGTGTGTGTCAAGGGTGGGTGAGTAGCTCATGTCTTAAAAGTGGTGTGTGGGGGTTTTACACACACGTTGCACCGTCCAATCATACTGTCATTCTCTGCTTCCTGAAAGTCAGTGATGGGGAGCAGTGCAGCTACCATGGGCCTGCGAGGGTTAATCTAGCGCTGAGCCAGGCCACCTCAGGGGAACCTGCCTGGAAAATGGGTTAATAAAGGTCATCCCCCAAAATAAACACTTTACAGAATGTTTCTCCATTCATCCCTCTTTAAAATCAACCTGCAATAAAACGGGTCTGGGTGCAATTACTGCCGCTGCATTGGGGCATGAAATCAACCTGCTCTGAGCAACGACTTTCCCCCCATATTCTGGCTGAGGTCTGCTATGATCTCCTCATTTTCAGCCTGTTCGACTCCCCCTGTAGACCCTTTACTGGACTAGGTCTGCCTAGTTTCTCTCACAGCTAGCACACTAAACCTACTTAAAACTACTTTATTGATCTGTCCAGAGGTGCAGAGCTAGACTGAAAACTAAATAAATAGAAGCATTTTATGTCTACTGAGCTTTTACAGAAGTGCAAGTGCAGAAAGTGCATTATAGAAGAATAGAAAAGTATATAATTCTTCTAAAAGTAATTCGGTAAAATGTGCTGTTGCTGAAGAAAAATAAATGGCCAAGGAGACTGCGACAAACGACCTTAAATAAAACATTGCTTTATAGGGATTTGTGTTCCAAGTTTCCAGGCTGAATGGATGAAAGATGGCTTTTGGCCTTGCATGTATGGAACATATGGAAAAACACAATAATTAATGTCACAACATGAGGTAGGGCCAGTGACAGGCGGGGGGACACTGGGGAACACAGCTTTTCTCTGTCTGTGTATTTGGACTGTAAAACCAGATGGAGTATGCTGCTGAATGTGTGGCAGTCAGGGGGCAGAAAAGGGCTCCCTCAAGCCAAGTGTGTTAGCAGTGTGTAAGTAACATTCACTAACATGCATCAGCAGTAAATTAAAATGGCCCCAGATTTGTTTTTCACATGTAGGACTGTGTATTATAAAAATTTTAGTAGGCAAAAGAACATTACAAAAAATAGTTTTGTGAAAAAATCTATTTGGTTGATTTTATGAGATGTATGTAA
Organism: Siphamia tubifer; assembly: GCA_020466265.1. Taxonomy (NCBI): domain Eukaryota; kingdom Metazoa; phylum Chordata; class Actinopteri; order Kurtiformes; family Apogonidae; genus Siphamia; species Siphamia tubifer. The sequence continues at coordinate 47,884,001 of CM035785.1, read as the reverse complement.
TGATAATAAAAAAAATACACGTAATCTTTGCCTAGTATCTGATTTCTGCCAGAACCAGTATCTGTCAAAGGTTTACTGCATTTCAGTCACAAAGCATTTTATTTTCAACTCTTGTTCTATTCGTCATCTTGCTCAGAAAAAAACAAAAAAAACAAAACACTGGCTTCCTTAAACTCCTTTAAATTCTCTATGGCTACATTGAATTTCTGGAAAATGGAAGGTTAAATATCTGATGATATAGAAACTGATCAGACTAAAATGTAGTTTATGTTCAAACAAAAACCAAATGGAAAAGAAGGGGAACCAGGAAACAAATATACTATATGGTTAGAAATAGTTAAATTTCTTCATTATTTGAAAAGCATTTCAATCAAATAATCCCATAATTCAATTGCTTTCAATTTAATGCAATTAATTATAATCATTTAATTACTCAAGAGATGTATACAGAATAATATTCAGTAAGTCATCAGCAAGAGGCATGATATGCTTGATCGTGTTTTTCCACTAACAGTAAATGATATAATTTAATATGGGATATCAGCTTTTATTACCATTATTATTTTTAAAAAATTGAGCAGAATATACAAGATTCACCGAGGCAAGACAGAGTGAAGATGTGCATTGAAGGAGAAGTAAATGCACTGAGTTTCAATGGCTGTGATTTGCAGTAATGAGCTGCACACATTAAAGTTTAATTTACAGCAACTAATATCAAGAGAAAGGCAACTCAAATTTTGAGCAGCTTCAAGGTGGCAACAAATACTAATGGTTAGTTGCACCGTCAATTAATAGGTGGCACTGTGGTAGAGTTTCACATTTTCACAGGGTTTTTTTTTTTTTATTTGACTGTTAAAGCAGAAAAAAAATCCGTATGTTTCAGGGGGAAAAGCAGATAGTATGTGAGTGTATCTGTATACATGTTTTCCTCTCCTGTGTTACTATAAACACAACCTTCCTCCTTTAAGAGTTCCCCTCAAGTTCATCTATATATGGGCCGAATGCCAGAGAGATTTCTACTGCCAAGATGATCTTGAGGAGTCGGAGGATGAAGTGGAGCAGATGTGAGCGGGGCACTTGGGCAGCATCCTCTCGTCTCCTCGTAAATACGGCGGCATTGTTGTGCTGGCACTGCTCTTCCTTTGTCTTAGCATTGCTAAGTACTGGATAATGTCATTTCACACCATCTGCCCTCAGGCTTCATTAAAGATACATGAATGGGCTATCTTATGAGGAACAGGTGCTATTGTTTGTCCCCTAAGACCCAGCACTAAGGATCTGACTCGGAATACTTGAAGAGGAGCATCTGTAGTGATCAGTCAGACAGACTTGGCTGAGGCCCCGTCTCTGCCAGTACGCGCTCCAACAGAGGTTTCCGGGGGAACTCGGCTGCCTTGCAACATGTATCATCAATTCATATGACCTGATGAAGTCTGTAGCAGGCCAGCGTGCAATCTGTTTCATTCTCAACAAGACACTGGTAGTTGATAAATGAAACCTACTTTCATTATTATATAGCATTATAGAAACCACAGCAGATAATAATAAACACTAAAGTCATCAGCTTTAGTCTTTACTATTTTAGAATGCAACATACTGTGTTGTCGCTGTAAAATTAAACTTTTTATTTTAGAAAATAGTGACACTAGTTCAACTTCACAACGGTTCAGCCAGTCTGACTGCAGAGGGTAAGTCAAACCGCTCACAGTCTCCCTTCTAATGTATAAAATACAGGGGAAACATGAAAGAGTTCCCTTTATTTTTCCCAGCACGCAAAATACTGCCCGTGCACATACTCTATTAAGCTTTAAATACACCACTATATAACTGTATTTGTTACTTTATGTTTAGTCATAATCAAATATCAGCAGTGTTTTATTTTCAAAAAAGCAAATGAAAAAGAAATATATTTACATTTTATCATTATTTTAAATTTATTTAAATAACTGTATTATGTCCAGGTAGGGATTGATATTATTTGCACCAGTTTGAAACCCTGAATGTTTATATTTTTTTTACAGACATACCGCCAACACTCAACACACAAGCAAGGAGCTAGAAAACACTGAGTGCAAATAGAGATGTACAGGGCATTACTGCACTCACTTGGGCCCCTGTCAACACCCATGTTCCTCACTGTCTGTTATAGCCTGTACAAAGCACCCAGGAGGCCTCGAGACCCCCTGCTGGCTTGTCCTCTGATCCGCCTTACACTTCCATCCACTGATCCTAGCTCACTATGTGCTATGTGAGGGAAAGTTTTTTTTTTTTTTTTTTTTTTTCTCCTTAGAAATATATATAAATATATTTATATGTATCAGAGTCACACAGTAGGCACAGGAAAAACACAAAGGGGTAAAAAGACAATCATCCATCTTACTGTGAAATGGTCTGGATCTAATACCAACATAAACTACCACTTGACAACTTTAACATCCTTCTCACAGGTGCCTGTAATGGATATAATTTTCATTAATTTTCTATGAGGGGACCTTCTTAAGGATTTTATTAGAAGACTTACAACAACACAAGTTCTTAACATTTTTTGACAGGTTTATGATAATAATGATATTTGATTGTAAAATGATTATGTTCAGTTATAAAAGTACCTATTCCCATTGTAGATCACCATCATCAATAATCATTTAGTGGAGGCCTCAAGTTTCACTAACCTTTCATTTAAATAAAATTGCTTCCACACTTTAATAGCTGTCAAATCCGCAGCTCTCACTACCCTCCTTTTTCACATATTCCATAGGAGGGGTTCTGTAATTTCACCCAGTGAGGATTGACTCCAGCTGTTGCTCTAAGAACTGATAGTTCACACTTTGTTCCCCGCTGCATTCCACCAAGCGGCACACCAAACGCATGTGAGCAGAATCACCTTTTGTGATCCATTTGAAGGGAAAGTGATCTTGAGGAAGCTGGCAAGTCTGGCTTCTTCCCAACAGCAGCACACACACACACACACACACACACACACACACAGTAAAACTGACACTAGACAGCGGGATGTGTTTAACACCCACCACTCTGTACACAGCCCGCTGGGTGTACACTGCACTGGAGCCTAACCAGTGGATAGAATCAGACAGTGGAGACACCCCTGGGCTACTGAATCCTCTCATTTTTTTATGAAGGAATGAAACAATCAGTCACTGATCTTTAAGTACATGCTCCTTTTTTTACTATTACCATTAATCAGGTGTACACTGAAGATGGTTGCCTATTGCCACAATGTACAGGGTATGGCAGACACACACATTGATCCAGCAGAGATGTGATGGTGTTTGGATTTGTCTGTAGCTAATGGTAATCAGACAAATAGATCAATAGACTTTGATGCTCCAGACTCCTGACTCTAAATGAAGGTCTTCATATTACCACCCACTAGACTGAAGCACAGTATTCCTGCTTGTCTGCTCTGGACATGAGTATGCTTAAATGAGGAGGCCAAGTACAATGGAGAGGTTCAGGTCATCAACAAAGAGCCCTTGTCTTGGTCAAGTCTCCAACCTTTCACTTTACTTCCTTCCTGCATCTGAAGTTCTTGTACGGCACTCGTTCCGACAAAAGCCGTAGACTGACATCTAAAGCAGGAGATCAATATAATTCTGTTTGAAGGTGTGCAAGCAGTACCTGAAGAAAAAGAGTCCCATAATATTTTCTTTAAATTGTCGAGCTGTAGCATGGACTCAGGTTTCAGTGTGACGCTGCGCATCAGTTATGGCTGTGTGTATTATACAAAGTGCTGTTCAGGATAAAGTGCAGCAAACCCAGACACTTGAGTGAGGTCAGACCATCCAGAGGGAATAACCAATAGATGACTTCTTGTTCCACTAATTCCTTACACAGTAAAACAAGCCTCCTTGGAAAAGAGCCATTCCAATATGTCTATATTAAGTCGAAGAGAGCTTGAAAACAGGCTAGTCCAACCCCCTGACCCGCCTAACACACCCTGCTCCAAATCCCTCCACTCCAGCTCATCACTCCTGACTTCCTTGGAATTCTGGATAAAACTCGCAGTTGAGTGTTTGCTTAAATTCACTGCCTGGTATTTACAGGATTTCTGCACACTGCTCTAATTTTATGTAGCATCGAGATTAAATGTTGACGGAAAGACAGTGACAGTGAAACTAGGCTGAAAAAAGTTACAATTCTTTATAAAAATACAAGCAAGTGAGCGTGACAGAAAATGTATTTATCATAAAGATGCAAAGTGTATTTTATATTAATTAATTGAAATTCCATGCTGAGAATAAATTGTATTACGTTTTTAATTAAATGTATCTGTAAAAAGAAGTAGCACTTTCATTTGTATGAATAGCAAATATCAATATCAGGCCTTAATATGTGTTTTTCTTTTCATTTGTTTAAGTTAAAAAAGACTTTTTAAGCTACAGGGAAAAAAACTACATCACAACTGTTTTTAAAAAGACAGCAATATATGCACACTATATATCTGTCAGAAACTATGTGCACTATGGAATAGAGTCTGTTTTAATAAAATGAAGAATATTTTTTGGTTGGGGGCAAACATGGAACTATTCTTTCAAGGTCTAGCTGTAAAATTAAGGTTTGTAGTAAACTGGTAGAATCCACTGGGGCTCTCTCAAACAGCATGCGTAATGACGAGAAAGGAGAGAACAGACATAAACAAACCCACAAGTGGGTTTAGGACTGGCATCATTATCCTGCGTATACATCCTTCAGTGTATGGAAATAGGAATAAGTGAAATGCCTCGGACCCTCATCACAGGGGGCCGAGTGAGATTCTAAAGAACATTGGACATGGGCTGGTCAGATAGCGAGTTAGAGTGATGTGAACAGGGTAGGGGGAGTGGGAAATAGAGGGATTTAAGTGTGTGAGGCTTATGAAATAATATGGTTGTAAAGGTCTAAAATAGAGCAGCTTCAATGTTGTGCAGGGAAATGTTGTTTGTCTATCCACTGTCAGCTATTTTTTTTTTTATTTTATTTTAAATAATTGTAAAAACACATTGACTCCAAAAAAAAAAAAAAAAAACTGTATAATTTAATTAGACTTTTATGTGATTTTTTTTTTTAGTGCAAATTCTTATTTATAGTTTCAAAGGGAATCCAATGTACTGAATGTGAAAGAGAAGACCACCCCCAATTTGTGTGATGGTATTGTGGACACTGTTGGGCTGGGTTCCCCCTCTGTCCTGTCCTCCAACTATAGATGGAGCCTCTGTCCTCGCCATTACCTCCCAGCTGCTGGGGCCCGCAGAAAACAACGGAGCCCATTCTGTTGTTCAGCAAAGAGCAAGCCTGTTAGGAGGGGCAACTTTATTACAGACTCGAGTGTGTTTAGGCTTTCAAACATGCTCAGATATCATGGACCCACCTAGAAAAATAAAGCAATTTGCGGGATATGAATCAAGGGAGGTGAAAGGATTTGAATTGTTTTAAAAAAAAAAAATGCAAGAGATAAATTTTTTTTTTTAAAAAGGTGGGAATTAATTGAGATGAAAACAAGCAAAAGGATTTTAAAAGAAGAGAACCAAAAAAAAAAAAAAAAAATTTTGTTTGTGTGTGGGCGGCGGGGGTGGGGGGGGCTCAGCAAAATAGCTCATTCATTGTGTTCCGTTGGGGAATGCTTAGACTCTCCTTGGTCCCAAAAACAGAAAGCTCCTTTTTTTGCGTCGGCTATGGGCTGAATGCTTTGCTTTGCCACCCCAGCCCTAAGAAAACACGCGCCCCTTTCTCCCTGCCGGCTGTCCGTACACAGTAGATCCTATTAATGCAGCTCTTTCTCCCTGCTAGTGTGCATACTGCTGAGGACGATGGCAACGCAAAGCCAACGCAAAGACAAAACAGTTTGCACAACATTAGCAGAGAAAACACAGTCCACACAGAGAAGGGGAGAGGAAACTAAATCAACATCACACTGGAGGATGTGTTTTCCTTCAGCTGATATTTTCCTTTGGAGCGTTGGGATACAATGTGTGTTAAGTGTAGGTGGAGGTTTGTGGAGCTACGTGAAGTCTCCGACTGGTGATTTATTGTGATAATGAGACAGACTATTAATAGTACTTTAGACATGTTATTTGTACAAATATAAATGTTCATTTTATGATTATTTATCACGTGATTAATTTAAAAGGTGTGTTTTTCTGCTGCTCTGCGTGACGCTGCAGTCATCATCTGCCTTGTGTTGATCTGTTCTTCACATGTGACAACTGAGAGACAGATGAAAGTTCATGCCATAAATTATCCTATCCCCGGGCTGCTTTACAAACCCCCCAGGTGACTAATTTTAAGTAGACCCTCAGGTGTGATATCACACATTACAGCCGTTCAAGTAGCACCTCTCAGATGGAGCCTCTTAATTATCACTGCTTAAACTGCTGAGGTGTCTCAATACAAAGAGCAATTAAACAAAAGCCGAATTTTATTGTGCAATTTGCAGCAATAATGGATCCAGGTTTACATACATGTGGATGTTCTTAGCCCAGTGGCAAAGACAGCTCATGTATCATGATTTGTAAACAATTGTAAGACTGTAATTTTTGTTAAATTTTGATGAATATAGATTGATTTGTCTATGCTTTGACACTTACTCTGGTAATATTATTCCTTACAGTGCACATCAATATAAAAGCTTCACATTTATGTAAAGTAAAGAGTGTTTTATCCAGACAAATGGACACAAGCCCTTCTTTAGTCTGCCCTGAAGGCAGTATCTAACAAAACCAACAGACCTGGACCATTTAATATCTACTGTCTACAGCAAGAATTTGTTTTTCAGACAAGTAACATTACCATAGTAAATGTTCCTCCACTTAGCTCCATTTACAGACTATCACTGCCACTGCTGCGGTTTTATCTATTACACCTTTTGTGCAACATTAACTTTTAACAGGGCGGCGATGGCTTTATTGTTTAAATTGCATGACTTTATTTAACGTCAGCATTTCTTCTGCTTCCTGACAAGTGGTCACATTTCATAACTAATTAAATTGATCCCTCCCTCCCCACCAATAGAGTCTACTAAATGGAATTATTTGTATCCAAGTGTCAATATATTAAATCACAGGGGCTAATGAGTCAGGTCACTGCTTTCTTTTATCTTGGGTCTTGCATGTGCACATCTTCATCAGCTAACAGTCTCCTTAAATGGAGGATGAACATGCTGGACTGAGCCTCCCTGGGTGGGAGCCAAACCCGTCTGACTAGGCTGTTAATGCCCCCCACATAATCCTACTAGCAGGCTAACACGGAGCTCTTCAACACAAGGGAAAGCACTGGCAGCACATCATCCATACAGGCACAGACACGCGAGCGCACACAGCAGCACACACTTCCACACTTAAGCACACACTCGCATTATCATTTCCCTGCTCTATTATTCTCTTATTATCATGCTAACGGTTCCAATCTAGCTGTGCTAATTAGGGGACTTACACATTCTCTTTAACAATGTCTATTTTTGTGGGGGTTTTTTCTTTGCCAGCAGATTAATAAGAGTCTCACACTGAGAAAATCATTTGTGCCGGGAAAACAACAAAAGCATCTGAGAATACACAAATTAGCGCTATTATCTTTGTGCAATTACCATACAGCTCTGTGTTTATTTAAACTCATCTGTCTGATTTACAATATTTACCATAATGCTGCAGTGTTGGAGCCTTTGCTTCACTAAATTGTTAACCACACAGAAGCAGTGTATTTAAATTTGCCTTTGAAAATCATGCATATTCTATTTAATAAATATAAAAGCAATTTTTTTTTTTACAAATTTGTATCACTACAGCCAATTTATCACACATAGCAGATTTAGAAATGATAACACAGCCCTGCTGCTGAGTCTGATGTGCCACTATTAGGCTGTGTGGGAACAGTGAAAGAACAGTGCAAAGCAAATTGTGGGAAAACAGCTTCACAATGCCTTAGAACCAGTTTGGTGATTTATGTTCCAACAGGATCATGACTCCAAGCATCCTAATCATGCTGCTGAATCATACTAAAATGGCATTTAAACAAAAATGCAAAATGTCTTTGCATGTTGAGCGACAGCCCCGGCTGGATTTTATCTGTTTTTTGCTGTATCACTCTGGGTTCTGCTCAGAGATGCCTCACATAACTCGATCAATCCTGTGCACATAAAGACACAAAGCTTCAGTTGGTATAAAAGTTCCATCTTAAGCTATATGTCCGATGGGAGGCAACATTGTTATGGGAACAATACATATATAACACATACAATTTAGGATGTTTGTCGTTGTGCAACCAAAGAAAATAATAGCACTGCTGAAAAATACAAATCACTATTTTTTCCACACATACCCTAAATATTGAAGTGGATAGGCACTGCCACTGAAAGCAAAACACACTTTTACAACACCGTCCCCTGTGAATTTATTGGGGCGTTTTATAACAGGGAAAGGAAATTGGAAAGCCATGTTTAGCTGGCCAAAACTCACTACTATCTAGAATTTTTTCCCTTCTCCAAAAATAGAACATGTTATTGTATTTATATAATATTATTCAGCAATGTGCTAATACATTTTGTCCACATTTTCCCCCCAATGGGTTCTATATACAGTCCATTGAAACTAATAAAGTGCTACTTAGTTAAGACATTTCTGATTAAGTTCTACATTCAAATTTATATTGTAGCAAAATTATATATTCAGGTACATTAGACTTAATGAGAGAATCATATTTATAAGTGATGGCTCAATCTGAGAATACCATCATTATCTCTGAGACGGGTGTATTTGTCTAATGAGTCACATTTATGTTTTCTCATTGGTCTGTTTGTTATCTGCTATATCTAAAAATAGATGATTTACAGTCCAAGTAATCTATGTATCTAAATGGCAGCCACCTTAATGTTGATGTAGCCTAATTACATTTTAATCTTGGAACCGTTAACATCTAGCCATTAAACATTTGCATGTCCCCCACTGTTTACACCATTGAAGACACATGTGAGGATGCTTTTAAGACTTTGAAGTACACAGTGGACAACAATATACTGGCCATTTCTCTTTTCATCTCTGGCTTCTCATAATCACACATGAGCCCGGCATTTGTGTGCGCCTCTGTATTTGCGGACATAAGGTTAAAGGTAGGATGTGGAGGCACAGATAATGTGTTCACAGTACATACAGTGAGGACGCAACTTAAAGCTGGGAATGTGGAGACAGAAAATGCAGGTCAAAGGGAAAGAAATGGCAACAGATCAGTGTGATGAAAAGATCATCTGAAAACAGGGTTTGAAAAACAAGTGTAAAAAAATAAGAATAAATAAATAAGAGTGGTCAAAAGTGTCCTCCATAGAAAGTTGATATCAGAACTTGGATCTCAGAGTACTTGGAGATGGCACATCAATGCCGAAGCTAATGATGAGTAACAATGTCGTGATGTTGTTATAATTGTGTAATAAAAAAAACAGACATTCAAATGAAATGTTTTAGATTAAAAGTGTCCCTCTGTTTCATCTAGGTAACCTCTGCTTTCTACAGCCTGTTTGTGAAGATAAAGTTCACCCTGACCTTTCAGCCAATATTTATTCTCTTGATGTGTGTATTGGTGCGTTGTGTCCCTGTGTGTCTGTGTACTGTATGCCATCGCCTCTGTGCATGTGCACGAGGATCTGCGTGTGAAAGTCAAACCAAGCCTCATATCTAAAGACCCATCTTTGAGGAATGCATGAACTAGGGTCATTACCACGTGAGGTGAGGCATGGCTATGGACAGAACACTGTTCCTTCAATTTCACTTGATTTTCATCACATTTAAAGGCCATGCGAACCCAACTAAGCCATCAGTTCACAACCGCCTTGTCAGGAGTACTTCATAAATACACCTTTTTTTCCCCCTTTCATTCAGGAATACATTTTTATTTAACTCAAGTATTCAGCTAGTTGTGATTATCTCCCTTTAACATGACTAATTTATACTAAATTTATATTTTCAAATGCATATGATAGAACAAACCAGCCAAAAATGAGTCAACTATCAACATGAGGCTGTTCAACTACTCACTGATAGAGACAACAGGAAGTGAAACAAATTTACAAAAGCAGAGTATTCATTAATTCTGTTTATGCCAGTGACCAAACACAGGCTGATAAAGATAAGTAACTTATGGGTAAAACCTGGTCTCTACTAATATATATGTTCAATTGTCACATCTTGTAAAATCCTGAGTGGTGTGTCAAATTTCCCACTAAATCAACTCCAAGTTAATCTCTGGGATTGAATTAGTGCCAAGACGATTTCAATGATGAGGATGGACTAAAGAAATAGAAACAAGCTGAGGGAAAAACACACAAAGCCTTGGGTTTTAACTTTTGATAAGCCCCCTAACACTGCAATCAAAACATCTGCTATCTTAAAACAAGTGACATTGTAATCCCAAAGGACAAAGACTAAATCTCACTCCTTCTCTTGTAAGAATGATGAGAAACGATAAAAAAAAAGATAGATGGCTATTCAAAGGGGGAACTTGATTAAACTGCACGTTGCCTTGTTCTGAAGCTCTGACAGATTCAATACAAATGCAAAACAACACCTTGAAAGCACACTATATACAGCCGACAACAGTCTCAGGTTACTTGTCTCCATAGTTTTACGGTTTGGACAGTTTACAATGTCCACTGATGTGCGCAGGTACATCATCAATACAAGACCTTAGCATGAAGTCTCCTATCAATGCTTTCTGTAGGTTTTCTCCCTGGAGCCAAAACAGAAGGGCTTTGATGACCAGTAGGATCTCCAATAAAGGTTAGTGCTCTCCATGCTATTAGTAAAGTAACTCAATCCTCCAAAACTGCTTTGTACTTTGCCTTATGCATGTGACATACAAACTGGAAGCTTATTTACAGAGCTAATGAAGTCAAGGCTGGTAAAATGGCCAGGACAGTTTTAAAAGGAAGCAGTAATGAGTGACAAAAATGCCTCTCTAACTTGGTCTGCCTGTTTTATCTCCTCCAACTTGACAAAAGTGGTCATCAGTAGACATAATGAGGACCTACTCTAGGTTTGGACTATACACGTTTAAGGATTAACAATAACACACACACACACACTGAAATCACTGTTTGTCGCTGTAGTGAACTGTTTGCTGCACACAGGCTGATGGGCAGTGGAACAGATGGTCGAAACACGGGACTCCTTTGTTTAATTGTGGATGTGATGTTATCAGGGCAGATCTGTGGTACATTTGGTCATGGGAGAAACTGGCTGCTTGGGATGTGCAAGAAAAGAGTTTACTTGTATCTCTGTTCAAGTGTTTGAAATGGATATTTAAAAGTGCATTCCCATACACTCTTGACTCCCACCCTCTTACAAAATTATGCATCAAGACGAATTTTCAGGTATCATTTGCCTTTAACTTTGTGATGAAAGCAAGGGCCTCTATAAGTGAGATGCATTAAGGCTATGCCCTCATGCTCAATGGGCATGAGTAAAGGGCCCTCCATGATACTAACCCCTTAGCACTGTGCATGGTACTTCATTGTAGAGTGTTTTCTAGACAGAGTATCATGCCCCATGTCTCTCGATAATGGAGAATAATATGGCATCATTTTGGCAATACACTGTTCACTATACAGACTATTGGCTTCTTAAGAACATGTTGATAACAAAGACTTTCTGTTGCAAAAAAAAATACCTTGATTGGAACATTTTGGTGTTTTACAAGTACATCAGTAAATACGTTTTGTGACAGAGTGTACAGTTTTGTCGAAAAACAATACCCTCAAAATATAATATTATTATGTGTCCAATAATACACAAGTGTAAAATATAATACCAGGCAAAATGTCCTGTGATTATTACTACTTGGATTAAAAACAAAGTAAAAAATAAATAGATTTTTTTTAAAAAATCATTAAAAAAAAAAAAAAAAACCTCTTTGGAGCTTTGTTTGTGTAGGAACAATTTGTTGGAAGTGAATGTTAAAAGAGAAGGGAGTTGTCAGAAAGAGCAACAAGGAGAGGAGGTGCATGGGGAAGGATGTGCCTGACACCGACCAAAGCCAGCAGGATAACGTTAGCTTCACTCAGGCATCCAGGCTTCTAGCCTTGACCACGGTTAGTGACCAATCTTAGATTACCCTGTACAGTCTGGCCATGTCCAGCTATGTGCTGCCTGGGTGGTCTGTTGATCTGGCTGTACAACAGAAAACACACACCCGCACACAAACAAACTGAAACGCACAAATGAAAAAAGGAAAGAAAAAAAAAAAAGCCTTGGAATGAATGCATAGAAAAACTGGAACACACTTGAATATGATAAACTAATAAAAAAACTAGGAGGGGAAAAACAATGCTGCATGATAGAATGCAGTAAGTTTGTGTGTGGGGTAAAGCATGCCACGTTGGCCTTCTGGGACCAATGTGTTTCAGAGGCATTTACCAGTGTCTTTCATGTCCCCCACCTCCAAGCTCTTCTCCATCAACAAGACTCATTAGCTGTTGTTACTTTTCCCCCTTTTTTTGTTCATTCAGATGTGCTAATTATTCTCCTCCATATTTTAAAACCCTCCCGATTACCAACAGGCAATTAACATTTGATGAGAGTGATGAATGGTAGTGTGACAAAAAAATTAAAGACAAGAAATTTAAAGAAGAAAAAGATCAGAGGACGAGTTTTAAACAGAAGTTGGAAATGATATTTACTTTAATGTCTAATTTTATTGATCTTTTTAATTAAATGCAGACATTTTGGCTCATAGTGACAGCGGTGGTGCGCTAATTGCACTGAAGAGGGAGAAATGTTGTAGTAATCAGTACTGCAAAAACTGAGAAGTGTAAGCTGCTGAGTGTTAAAGGGCCAACAGAAACACATTTACTGACCTGGATCTGCTGCTGGAGGAGGTTTATTTTGTGCTGCTGCTGCAGAAGTTGCTGCTGTTGTCTCGCAATCTGGATTAAAAAAAAAAAACAGGGGGAAATGAAATAGTGACAACCTTTTTATTAAATGTGTGTTTTGTTGATATTATGTCTACAGCTACAATGGAAATATATAGGAAAAAGTAAAAGTGCCATATTAGTAATGGAGTGTATTGCATTTGTCTTTATATATATATATATATATATATATATATATATATATATATATATATATATATATATATATATATATATATATATATATATATATATATAAATTAATGCTATATTTCTGCAAAATAGTTGACTTTTTTTTTCAAACGTAAATAATAATGGAATGCACTGTATTGAACTAAACTCTCAAAAATAATGACAGCAGAGTATAAATGATGTATAGGCCAGACAAAGATGCTCTATGATGAAGTGTAGGCAGGATGTGTGTGACAGAGGTCTCCGCCGCCCTGAATGACGAGCAGGCACGTCGCAATCCTTCTCATCTCTGCACTCTCCTTCTTCTACATGCCCACTTCATTGAGCGTGACAACCTAGTTTTAAGTGTCATTTAATTTTCATTTTTAAATATAATTACAAAGTGTTCACTGTAAGATATCAGTCGTCTGCAAATGTGTCAAGATTAATTTGTGCTGGCTTCCTCACGAGTGTCAACAGTTAATTACTGTGTTGTATCTTGATGGCTTGATGACATTCTAGCTCTCAGCGGGCTCTCTCTCTCTCTCTCTCTCTCTCTCTCTCTCTCTCTCTCTCTCTGTGTGTCTCTCTCTCTCGCTCCTCTCTTTCATTTTTATTAATATTCTGACATTATAAAATCGGCTCAAATAATGAAACATCTTATATCACTGTTCATTTATGCCGCAATGTCTACAAAGCACGCAGAGTTGAGAGTAGTTTGCAAATGAACATCATTGATTGAAAAAGAAATCAATACTGTTAATGTATTATTAGTGTACTATGACCAAATGCATCACTCCAAGGTATATGGTCTGTCTCTTCATTTAGAGGAGGAAGGTGTGAGAGTGTGCTGAGAAAACTCTGAGTGAACTCCTTGCTGATAATTGACTCATAGCCATTAGGGTGGCTGGTGATAATAAAAGTGTCGCCCGTGTGGATAGTTTGTGTCCTTATTTCTTCCCAGACATTAACACACTTCATGGCCTCTGCTAATTTGCTGATTTGTACAATATGGCTCATTGGCCTGATTTGTGCTGCAAATCTAATGCCAGGCTTGTTCTAATAGGAGTCAATTTATAAGATATAGAGGACTTCCATGTTTAATATAACGTTTAATTCACACATTCCCTTGCATTTGTTAGTACAAGTCATAATAACATTTTTCCAACCACACAGCATAAATGTGGGCGAGAGAGCATGACTGAAATATGTGAGGTTATATTGAAGATCTCTTAAATCTAATATTATTTCAAATTCCTTGTGAGGAGTAACATTTTATTGGCATATTTCAGGCATGAAATTTAATCTAAGCTAGAGCTACATGATGAATTTTCGCAAATGTATTTAATGGGTTTTATTATAAAGAGGATATAGGGAATAAAGTAAACAAGAGGAAGTGTGGGGGGGGGTGTTTCAAATAATACAGAAGGATAGAAAATGGGTGGGATATGTGCAGAGATTATAAAAGGGGGGGGGTTACCTGTTCCTGCTGCTGACGAGCCAACTCCATTTGCTGCCTCTGTTTCTCCATCTGTGATGCGGCGAGCTTCTTCTGTTCATCGTGCGCAGCCAGAAGCTGCTCTCGCAGGCTGATCAGCTGGGTGATCATTGTGGAGAGCTGGTGTTCCTTTTCAGCCAGGCTCTCTGGAGTACCTGTGAGGGGGAAGTACCAGACGTTAAGAAGTGGAAGGTATAAAGACAACTCAGCAACACACAGTTTGTATAAGTATGTTATGTATCGGAGTGGAAAAAAACACAATAAGGTGAACTTCTTCACTTTTCAGACAAAGATACACTTGATGTACCTCAAGAAAGAGTTTACATTTAATACAGTGATTGGTTTGATAGGTATAGGATCATGTATGTGGGAAAAAAAAGATATCACTGGAATCAGCTGATGTGACAAATAAGGGAGATGGGCAATAATATGTTCATGTTTCCCACTGACATAAAATAATCAAGCGTAACAGATATACGTAGTGATGTAGTTATACAATGTACAAGTAAAGAGTGCACCAATTACTATGGCATTGACTTCTCTTTACTGAAAGAAATGATTGATTGCTTGGTTGAACCTTTGATGCATGTTTGTGATGAAAATTATGATTTCTTTTTTTAAAAATGGCATGAAATATATGTTTTGGAGTAACCAGCCTGATAGAAAAAAAATTATTAATAAAACAGCCAAGACTTGAGGTCTAAAATGGATACTTTCTATAGACTGAGTGTACTGTATACATATGATATCAGAAGAGTAGCTTGAGGGTAAACGCGGTGTTCCACAGAGATCTGTCCTTGGCCCAAAGCTGTTTATCAAATATTGAAAAGATCTAATTGTTTTTTTGTTTTTTTATTTGTTTGTGGTACTTTTTTGTATAATTGATTGAATTTAAACAGTGTAAGAAGGTAGCTGAAAGAGAAATAAAATTAATTGAAACATAAATTTCTGTAAATGTCTGGGTAAAACTATCCCAGAAATACAGTGACCAAATTAAGAATGAATGATGTAAAATTGTGTCAAATTATTATTATTATTTCCCAGTGTTAGATTTGATTGTCAATTATAATGTAAGGTGTACACTAATGATATGAAATATTATATTAATGTTATATGACATATTTAAATATTATTTCAGTATTATATAAGACTCATGATTTGTTACCTCACCACACTTCGTATGCTTTACATTGTTAAACTATTGTCCCATACAGTATACTTAGAAGTCTTGGGAAATCATTTCACATAGTTTATGAATTATAACTCATGATCATAAAGAATTAAATCTTTTCCTTTTGCTGAAACCACAGACATTACATTTTGTTATTTCAGTAACAAGATAGTGAGTTTGTGATATTTTGTTATATTGGTCAATATTTCAAATATCAAAATAAGAAGTAAAGGTAATACCTGTATGTTGACTAGAAACACAGATGTAAAAAGAAAAAACAAAACAGAAATATATTTTAATACAAATAATTAATTGAGGGAATGATCCTGAGAAGAGGTTAAAAAAAAATGTGTGGAATAAGTCATACATTTGCAATATTGTTTAAAAGAAAGGTGTCCGTAAATGTAAGACATTTTATCAGTGAAGTTTTTAAAAATACAGTTGTGATAAGCTTTGACTCTTTGGATTCAGCTTAGGTGACATTATTTAGATACTTCATATGTCCTCAGTTATGTGTTTCTTTATGTATTCTGTTTTTTAAATTGTATTTATTTTTTATTTTGCTACTGAAATAGATTATTTAATCAATCAACTTCAGTTTCAAAGTTCCCATGAGGAAATGGTCATGATGTAGGGAGAACAAAGCAGGCACAATACCCTGGTCATTGTATGACACTAAATATAGTAAGTGACCATGTTACACACACCAATCATGATATTGTGCTATTGTATTATACGCAATGTATAGTACAAAGAAAACCACATGGCAGCTACCAACTGCAGTGAATTCACTTGAAATGTTAAGGTCACACAGCCTGGAGTTGTCTATTTCTGTAGAAAGGGAAAGAATTGTTTCCAGCACATAGACAAAGAGCTGCAGGGAGCTGTCAAACTGAGGTGGCAGCTTATAGAAAAGTGCCAGGAGTGAACATAAAGAAAGTGTTAAGAATCACTGTGTTTGCTCAATCCTACAGTACGAGTGCTACAACTTTTCAACATGTGAGTGTACCAGTAACACATTAGAGGAGAAACTCCTTGCAGATGTTAAAAGGGATTGTAAAACTGTCAAAAACCACCAGTGCCTTGACACCACACATGTATCCAAGGACCACAGACAAAAAAAACTTGTATCACAGTGGCTCTGAAGTTTTGTTTCACTATTATGTACTGTATGTTGTCTCTGTGTGCGTACCTACAGAAAAAGCAGCAACAAACTGGGCTATCTGCAGACCAGTAGGGTTAGTCTCCACAGTCACATGTCCACGCTGTGTGTGATCGAGAGTGACTCTGCTGCACTGCTCTCTCCCTTTGCCTAATCAATGCTAAGTGATCCTACCATTGACTTACACAGCCAACATAATTGCCAGTGAGAGGCTAGACAGTAACTCACTCTCCTCCCACTGCACTTCTGTGTGACAAGCTGATCTTGGAGAACACACAAAAAAGGAAAACAGGAGAGACGCTCACATAGAGAAAAGGATAAAAGCATAGTGGTCCAGATAACAGTACAGTAAAATCTGGCCTGGGGCCAGCAGGAGCTGAATTCTTTCCTGGGTGTCTTCCTCTCGTCTCTGTCCACATCTGTCTTGAGTTTCTCAGAGAGCTCCCAGGGGCCCTCTCCACTCAAACTATTTTAATTTGACTAAACACCTGATTTATTTTATCTCTCTGATGAGGAAAGCCGTTTGTCTTAATAGGGCCTGTCAACCTCCAGAACCCATTCAGGGCAATTTACTGGCAGGCTTGTCTGAACCTCAGTTTGCCTCTCTCTGCCTCCGCTGCCTGCTGCAATGGAAGAGAGCTGCAATTCTCCATTTATCCTCCTAACGAAAAAAAAAAAAGCACCTAAAAGCAGCTATTCATTGGGCCTGCGTGCAGTTTCCAAGGCCTGAATTGACTTCTTATTCACCCAACTACACTTGTTGTGAATGGCTTATCTGTAAAATTGATACAATCAGCACCAATTTTATTAACCTTTGGTTGTGTCCATGAAGGAGCTGCCATTTACGGGTCACCGGGAAGATCAGTCACTGTCACAATAAATCATTGCCATCAATACTGTAGTAGATAGGATATAGGAAGTGGGAAAAAAGAAAGGCCAAATAAATGTATTGGAGAAAGGACAAAATAAAAGAAGAGAAAGAAAAATAAGTAACATCATCATACAGGTAAAGATCAGGGCCATCAGAACCAGAGCTGGTGTCCTTGGCTACGCAAGTAAACATCTGGACTCAATGACACCCACTCAGTCTGCTTAATTACACATTTCTGGTGACTCCTCTCTAGGTCAGTGTTAGAACTCCACGAAAAAAATAATGAATCCAAAAATTAATTGGATTGTGTGGTGAATAAGGTGCATTTTGTGTTTTGTATGGATGAATATGCATGTGTAAATGAAGCCTGGAATTAATGGTCTATTGAAGGGCCACTTTGAGTGTGGAGACCACGGTCCTGCCCGGACACCAAGAGAATGCTAACAGAGGGTCCATTGTCTTGATGTTAAGCTAAACTGTGGGAAGTCCCGGCTGCCCACTGTGCTGCAACTTAGACCTTTTTGTTTTGTCTCTTTTTGTCACAATAAATGATGGAATATCAGGAAGAAATCCTAATATATTCACATAGTTAGTTGTAATCAAGCAAAAGCATTAAAGTAACTTTACACAGTGGAAGAATTCACCTCAGAGGCTGGACACTGCTTAGAACAAAATCAGACACATGTTTTTTTTTTGTTGGTGAGTGTAAAAATCTCTTTCTTCCTGCTCTAAATTATGGATCAGCTTTAAAATGCAGATAAAACTTTTATTGGGTGGTGCAGAAGAGGAGAGTCGTGGTCTGTGTCTGACCAGCCTGCTGACAAAAGAGGCCGTTTCCTGCATATTGCATGGCTTTTAACAGCGGTGGGGCTGGGGTCTGCCTGTTAACGTGTCTCCTCACATTGCGCTTCCGATGGCAGACAGACAGCCCAGAGATGCCTTGGCGCTACATAAACCCCAGCAGCCAGCCCAGACCTAACATGTTGTGACATTCTCATGTTAGACAACTGAGGCTCAGTGTGACAATACCAGTCTAACACAGGAAAAGGATCCCAAGAGTGAGAGGTCTGACTGTGATGGCACTTTTTTTGTTTGCGTTTTTTCCCCTGTTTTGCCCCTCCTCCTTTAGCCACTGTATTAACTTCAGATATTAACATATAAGACGAGGAGATCGTGATCATTTTCAGTCCATTCAGTATTCACCTTTTGAGATTCCTGCCTCTTTTAAACGTCACAAAGTAGGGCAGAAAACATCAACGGGTGACTAAATAAATGATAAGAGGAAAACAAGCAGAGCCATGGTTGCTTGGGGAGGGATGGGGGTATTTGAGCCTTGGGGTCTCTGGATAAAAGGCACTTTGTAGGGGTGCGATTTGTTCTGTCCAATACCCACATCTCCCTCTCTCTTGGCTCCCTCCTCTCTGCTCTAATCAAGCAGTCTCTAATTTGGGTTCCAAGTCCAGTACCGGGGAAAAAGAAGGAGGCTTGTTACTTTGAAGAGTCCCGAGTGAATAACACAGATAAAAGATTCAGGCACAAAAAAAGAAGAAAAGCGAGGGAGGGTGAGGGTAAAAAGGGGGAAAATCACAAGGCACCCTATTCTCTTCCTTCCTTTGGTTAGGACAGCTGAGCCATTATGACCAGATCTGAATTGAGTTTTTTAGCGCCAGAAGACTGGAATTTCTTTGTCTCTCTCTATCAGTCAGCTTTTGTGGATGCTTCCATATGCTTCAAGCCCATCCTAAGTAAATTAAGACTTGTCTAAATGCTACGATTGTACCAAGCTGTATCCATACACAGTCTGCACATAGCTTGAATGCCTTGCGTGCTGAAGCTCTCTTTCTACTCCCTCCTGAAGTGTGTGCACATAGACATGAGTGTGCACAGATGTGTGTTGCATGCTGCTTCAATCAATAAAAGGTACATGCTTCTGAGTAAATGCACACGTGTGAACTCTGCAGTCATCTGACCCCGTGTCCATTCTTTCTCAGACAAACACAAAGAACCTACTGAATAGCAGCTAATGGCATCCATTGGTACCTTCGTTAGTGTCTAAATTTTTCAACCCAAAGACCTTTTCTTCAAAACCCCTTTTTTTCTTTTTTTTTTTTGAGCAAAAACATATAATACAAGTCAATCTTTATATGAAATTCCCTTTTGTCAGATCTGACTGAAATATTTCATTTTTGGGTCTGTAAAGTCACTGTGGATGGAATAGCCAGAAATCACGCTACAATAACAAGAGCTGGTTTTATGGTATCCACTTGCTACAGGCGCTCGTTCTGCACTACTACAAAGCCATATGTGTTTCCAGTAATATAGTGTTAACGTGTCTCCATGTCCTACAACCAGGACAATATGAGCAACAGCTGTTTTACCTGGCTTGCTGCCTCTGCCATGATATAAAAGCTGTTAATCTTGCCAATAAAACACCAACAGCAAGCATGAGCAGGGACTCACAAGTACATGTCATCCATTGGCACCGGTGACTCTTAATCTCTACTCCTTTACATACAATATGATCATATAGGCTACTTTATACTAAGACCTGGACCAATATAGCCTTCGAAGGTGATTTCCATCATGCTTTTAATATTACTTCGATTCAATCTGTTTTAAAAAAAAAACTTTTGAAGCCTCTTTAATTTCATACATCCTAATAGCTTCTTTAGGATGCATACACATCCATATGTGCATTTACAGATATATATGTGCAGCTAATGCAATTTTAGACACTTTTACTCAATTAATATTATTTGAATGACTCTAGACCTTTTTTTTTTAATCTGACTGGCACATGGAAAGGTTATTAATAAAAGCACACT
This sequence comes from Siphamia tubifer, assembly GCA_020466265.1. Lineage (NCBI taxonomy): Eukaryota > Metazoa > Chordata > Actinopteri > Kurtiformes > Apogonidae > Siphamia > Siphamia tubifer. The sequence continues at coordinate 47,863,417 of CM035785.1, read as the reverse complement.
TCATCTTCTGTGGTTCTGCTGTTCATGCTGAATGCTGGTAGAGACTAATATTTTGATGATGGAGGAAGCTTCACTCTTCACTATAATTATGGTAATGTAAAAGCTCCAGCACTTCACTGTCTATCTATGACACTGGACAAGACACTTCATCTAAACCAAGATAGAGACTCGAAATGTTACTTGGAGGGACATGCTGGTGATCTTGAAACTCACACTGAAGCAGTAAAGGGTAAAAAAAAAAAAAGGAAAAAGAAAAACTCTACAATACATGTGAAATACATAATTATGTGAGTTTTTAATACTCTGTAATAAACCATGAATCTCACCACTGTGGCTGTTGTGTATGTACAAAAGGTACATAGCAAAGCGTATTATATGAAAACAACGCTTTTTTCCAACACTTTTATTCATCTCTTGTCGCCTTGTGTAATGATGAGTCTGACCCCTGTGACCTCAAAATAGAAAAAGCATACACAGTTTTCAAGGTCTCACCCATACAAAGTGCTTCAAGCTTGTGAGGCAGTGATCTAGGCAAAAGCGTCCTTTGTATAAATCTGACAATTAAAAATGGGTTTTGATGTTGTCTCATTCTTTTCACAGTACATTTATGTATTAGTTTTACCTTTATAAGCCATAACTAAAGCAGAATATTCTTTAATCCTTGGACTGTACAAAAGAGATCTATCAAAAGCTCTCAGACCGCTGTCTTTGTTGAATAAATACATCAACAATGCGTGTACTTTGTCTGCATTTTCCCCCAGATTATAACTAAACTTGAGTGATAAAACTGAACAGGAACCAAAGGTAGAAAAGACCTTTAAACAGAATAGTGGATGTAGAACACCTGCTTATACTTCAAGATGCCTGCAAGGTTGTATTTATTATTAGATGTAAATGAAGATCAACAGTGTTTGTATTAATATTTAACAGCATAACTTCATAGGTGGCCCTCAGAAAAGAAGTGAATTCACAAGGGCAGCAGAACATCCTGAGCTTCAAATGACATTTTTTTTTTTATCTTCATTTACTGTATACATTTTAGTGTTTTACAAATCACACAGACAAATTACTGAAAATGAACTAACATAAAAAAAACAAACTCACAAGGTTTATACAAAGTACTTGGGGAGTCCAAAGATAAACATGGAGACAAATAAACATCACGCAAAGTAAAATACACACAAATACAAACAGTGAGGCTATCAAATGACACATTTTGGAAGCAGGGAAACTGGACATGAAGCAATAAGAACACATCTCTAAAATAATGACATGTATATATCTTTGCATTTCACATGGCATATTTTGCTTTCCTGCCGAAAAAATCCACTACTTTGTCCCTACAAATTAAAAATACAATTAATGTGTGTGTGTGTTTGAATGAAAAGCATTGTCCAATTTAAGGTGTCATTAACTAAATAAACCGTAACAAACCACTGAATGATAATTCAAAATACAAACAGAAAATTTTCTATCCTTATCCTGCACTAACACTCACACTTGAGAACAGCACTTCCTTTTTTTTACCTCCATTGCCACAAGCTAAATTCCTCAATTCATTAGAGGAGAAAAACACACAGTCCAACACTCTCATACATTCATCTGGCAAATGTGGCCTGAGGAATAATGATTTACTGTGGCTCATATTTCACCTGAGTGCACAGGGCAAACAGTTGACTGAAGTGTTGTGGAGAAAATGCAAACTGAGGCATTTTTGACTGGAGGAACTGGACAGACACTGTTTTGTACTGTTTGTGAGTATATTTCTTGTGTGTTTCAGTAAATATAATAAAAAATAATATTCGTACATAGCATGTTGTAAAAAGACACAGTTACTATGTACAATTCAGCTCCTAAAGATGCAAACGTGTCCACAGATACCTCTACAAAGTCTTTGCAACCCTACTTTATGGAAGCTATTAAGAATAAAGTTAAATTTAAAGTGAATAATCATGTTTTGAAGCAAACCCAGATGGCTGAACAATATGAGCTCTGTGTTCACACAGTGGACTCCTTTCTGTCAGTGCAATGGTAAAGCCAGCACAGGTAGGGCCAGCATCAAATCAGTCTCAGCTGCCGCCCTGCCCTGCCCTGTGTTCTCCTTTTAAACAGCTTCCACTTATCTGCCTGCCACAGGACTGTCTGTGTGCACCCTAACACTGTCATGTAGTCACCATTCTCAAATTGATTGTGACAGTGCAAGAGCCCCGATTTTTGCGCTTCAGAATTCAAGCTGCCATTTCAACGCCAATGTACAATGTTAAGCTTTTTTCTTTTTTTTTTCCAAGAGAATGAATACAGCTTGTGTTCCAATTTAGTAACTACATATTTTCCTTCAGTTTGAGTAAATGCTTGAGTATTTTGCACCCCCACCCCCCACCCCACCCCAACAGGGGGCCGGGAAACTGGCACTCAGCAGGGAAACTTAAACAGCTCTGTTGAGTATGAAGCTCAAAGACCCTGCACAGAGCAAGCATGCAACAAAGAGAAACCTTATCTTCCACAGGACACTGTATACTTTATTTATATATATTCAGTCTGTGACACAATACATGTGTATATATAGACACACGCATATATATCAGGATTAGAGGCGTATTAAATTAGGGGCTTTGAATTTGTTGCAGAGAAAAATTGGATTTGGATATATAATTATGAATGTGGCTACGTATCTGCTTCTAATATTTCTCTCAAGCTCTCTGTATAGCTGTCTCTCGCGCTCCTCCTTCCTCCTATTATCTGAAACTTTCTGTGGTTTGGAGCCCGTCCAGCCAGCCTCCCTTACTTGCTCTGTGGTTTTGTTCAGGAGATTTCATCTCCCTCCTCATCATTCCTGCAGATTGACAGCTAAGCTCAGGTATGAAAACAAACAGTTACCTCTGGAATTGACTGGTGAAAAGAAATCCGCCACTAATGCTTCTACTCAAACTCTCCTGCTCCTGCTGATGCTAAGCCTCACAGCCTTTTCTTGTACAGCATACAAGAAAAGGCTGTAAGGCTTAGCAGATAGAGATTTGAAATCATTAACCCTTAATGACACCATTCTACATGACTGAAGCACAAGACCTCTTCTGGATTACTATGCCTGTTTTTGAGGTGCTCTTTGCACCTTTTAGTCAAAGAACATCCGGCAGACATACACACATACACACATATGCCAAAAGCTATAATTACAGATGAGTCATCTGTAAGAGGTAAATGTTTGTGACCAAAGGTTTAAAAGCACTGATGCTGTTGATACTTTTTTTCCCCTTTTGTTTGTATATTGTACGTGCATGTACACTTCGACAGGATAAAGTATTCAGGCATGTTTGAACAACACTGCAGTAAAAGAATGTTTTTCTTTTTATGGGTGAAGCCTCGGGTCAAATTCTGTCACACCTATTGTTGGGTGCTTTTTTTCTTTTACTTTTATTTGTTTCTTGTTTTGAACAAGATAAAATTATTTTCTCACCCAGTTTGTGCCAGGAAAATTCCATCACTTGGAAGAACACAATTACTCATCTCCCAAGGTTTTGATGGAACAATGTCAAAAGGTAGCCTAAAAGATGCTTGGTGTAATTGGAGGAAGAATCGTAGAGCGATCAGCATAGAATACACAAGGCCATCCTGCCAGCAGATACAGTACTGTAGTTTTTATCTGCATGTCAGCCTTTATTCCTTATATACTTTCTTTCTTTCATTTAAACCTACTGGCATGTTTGCCTTTTGTGCTGATTTTAACTGAACAATTAATGGAACGTCTGATTCATCATAACACTTTAGATCTTAATCATAAGGTGTTTTCTACTTGGTACCTTTGTTTGTGTTTTAATTAGGCGGACCTTGTGCGTCTCCAACCCTGGGTTTCTTTTTAATTGCCCGTATTTACATCAGGCAGACATCAAACGCAGAGAGAGAGACATTTGTAAGGGGGAGCACAAAGCAGCCCTTTGAAATATCTACAGTCATATGAAATGGCATGCTAATTAAAAATCTTAGGGTGCCACTGTGATAGGAGAAACATTTATATTGGTAACTGTGGTGTATAGACTGTCTCCATAACTCATCAACAGACAGAGGCCATAGTGTTTATTATCAGTCTCCCTACCTGTTTACAGACCACCAAGTAACCTTCCCATTCCTATTCATCAAACAGAAGAAATGCCCTGCCTGTAATTTAGCAGACCAGCTTTCAAAAGGCTAAATCATTTTAAACATTTCACCCGGTGCACTTTGATCTACAGTGGCATACAGTATACAAGGGCAGGTACAATGAATCTAGTTTACCAAGCTGTGATTTATCCTTCAGTTCATTAAGGTTATTGCCAATGAATATACTTATTAGAGCATTCTACAGCATTTTTTCCTTCCCCTGCAAGTGGCGAAAGTGTAATTCAGTAATTAAAACTAAACACTAGTTTTATTTATGTATGGTGCACATGTTTTATTAAATGAGACAATTAGGGAAATTGTAAAAATCACCTGCAATATATAGCTCTGAAAGACCTTCTTACCAAAGGCTGAACTGTCCAATCTAAGACTGAACCACAGCACTCAGATTTTTCTGTATTAAGCGATATCATTTCTCAACTAAAATGAGTAAATAAATAAAAATAAGATCCTACTTGTCTTATGAAGGGAAATTACAAAAAGACTGCACAAGTGCCAGTGACAGCCTGGTGTTATCAGCCAGCTGGTATTGTACTCTGCTGTATAAACACTCCTGCTCTCAGTAACAGTCAGTGCTAAGGACTAAGGAGCGGCCCTGCCCATCCTCGGCCCACCTTCACCCTGCCATAAACAGAGATTTTGGGGGAGTGCTGAGTTGTGCTTTGCTGCGCTGCACTTGATACGCTGCACAGGGAGTTCACTGCCAGAGTCAAGACATTCCACTCACATCCAGCCTCCGTGAGGAGACGACTCTGTGCATCTCCGCACCGTCTCGGCTGAATTTCTCTCCTCTCGGCTTGGCCAGGCTCTGTTTGCGTCAAGCCCACTTTGGGTTCAACAATTACCAGAGCGGCATGAATACGCCGCACGTACAGGTGCAGAGTAGCTGGACTCAGGACTGTTTGAAGGGACAACAACAGTAAAGCACTGACAGGCACGGAGACCTGCAGAATGGGTCTAAATGGGGTGGAATTTTGAAGACAGCACTTTGGACAGATTAGGGCATTCCAACAAAAGATAAGGGAGGAGAGAAATGAATGGAGAGCTGCCAAAGGCCTTTGTTTTATTTCAAGTACAAGGCAGTTTCTGAGATTATGCAGTGCATAGATTATGCTTGCCTGATAGGAATGAGGGACTTGTTAACATGGCTTAAAGTGGTATTTGTGTGGTAAACCTGCATGGTTTGATGTAGTCATTGTATTCCTACCTTTTACTTCTGCCAGAAGTTCACTAGTGTTGAGCCTCTCCATCTTTTCCTTCCAGTCTTTAGAAAGAAGTTTCTCCATGCATGAAGATTCTGGAAAAAACAAGTTTTGTATTTAAGTTAAAAATAAAAAACAAAAAAAACCATATGGACATTTATCTTAATCATGGTATGAAAGCAAAAGGTAGAAACTCTGAATAGAACCACAATACAACTTTTCTTCTATTCACATAAAAGAAAATGAAACAAAGTTACTGCATCGTGACTGAGAAACTGAATTTCCTTGTGATGGTAGTGCTTTGCACAGTGAACATTAAAAGAGTCAGTCTGACAGTTGAGAGATGAGCCAAGGGTGGGGTGAGGAGGGACGCAGGCATTGTGGGGATAGCATAAGGGCAGAGACACACATTAAGGGGGAGGTAAGGAGTGAGGGTGGGTATGTCCGAGCGTTCACATAGCTGCCAATGATGAAAACAATTAACATTTGTCCAGCAGACAATGAATCAGAGGAGGAATGGTTGCAATCTGCCATGCTGTCGCTGGGCTAGCTGATAAAGAACACACTGGGCTGGCTGACCCAGGCCTCCACCATCCAGGCACTGCTGAGGGGTCAGCCTGTTCCCATCAAACACCAGCAGCACAAGTAAGCCGCCACCCCTCCACCTTGAAGTACTATCTCTACAAAATGCCTGTAGTATTAACCAAATCAAGACATCAACTATGCATCGTCTCCTAAGAGCGTAATTAAATATACTATAATTCTGTGTGGAACAATTCAGGGAGTTCAAATAAAATTAATCCATTAGTGGCTATTAAAAAAATAATGTCATGTGTATTTGATGAATATAAAACATCTGTGCTGTGAAACTGTCCACCAGTTTCACATAGTGCCCGAGGATAATATTTGTAAAACTGCATCTATAAAGGGAGAATTTAAAAAAAAAAAAAAAAAAAAACCAGAGACACACTAATTATAACCACAATGGCCTCAAGCACTCTAATGAATAGTTTAACTACACATCTAACAGAGGATGATTTCTAAACGTAGCCCTGGCAACAAAAGGATACAGGTTAATGTTGTACAATTATGCCACAGTGGAAGTTTCTCTCAGCTGGAAATTGATGTCATGTGTTCTTGATTCAATGTTTCACGCAGGTAAACGGGGCTAAAGACCGATTATCCTGCTCGATACCAAAAGCAGAAAAGATTTATTCAATTTCCAATGTATACAAGAGTTGTGTCCTCGCCCTCTGCTTCCACAAACCACACACTGTCTGACAACACACTGACTTCAGAAGAACTAGGAGTAACAGGGGGTTAGTAGTTGTTGTGGCCTTGTTGAAGGATGGCTTTCAGAGAGATCAAGCAGAGTGACCATTTTGTTTGATTGTCCACTTCCTTCAATGTGATGGGGGTCGACAGGACATCTTCAGCTCAGGGTCATTATAACATTACTTCTGCTTTATTGACTTTCCAATTCCCAACTCACAGTTTGTCCCCTTGACCCTAGGAGAGGGAGAGAGAAAAAGCTGTGTGTGTTGTTTGTGTTTCTATGTGTTAACTCCCTGCGTGGCACAAAGATCACAGATCTTAAAACAGGGGTAAAGGGCAGAGGGGAGTAGCAGAGCTTAGCTCTTCTTCCATGTGCCTCACCCTGGGGTGAGACACTTCCTCTCCCAGAACAACAACTTCACAATCATAATCCATATTCACACATTGACATTTTCTCCCCTAAAACATAGAAAAAAGCCTTTTTAAGTGGTATGAAGAGGAATTAAACAAACACGATGAACATATGTTAATAAGCACACATATGCTTTCTCTCTCTCAAACACACACACACACACACACACACACACACGTACACTCATAGACACACACACACAATTTCATCACAGATGCTCCTCCAGCACTTGATCATTAAGGAATGCACCAACTGTTGGAGATAATGTGGTGCCAGCTTCCATTCTACTCCAGTCCTCCCCTCCCTTCCACCTCCCTCCCAGGAGAGCTGCCGCCCCCTCACTTCTCCATCCCCTCCACTGGGCCAGACGCAACCTGCCAAGTCCTCCAACAGGAGAGACTACAGCTGGAATGCAACACTGTCCTCCCTGCCTTCCACCTGGGAGAGGTGAATAATGACCTGGATTAGTCTATAAAATAACTCTCTAACACCTTTCAGTGTTCGAACAGTACGGACAAAACAGGCAACCAAAAATGGATTTGGTGAACGCAGAACAACTTTTGCGCAGGCGTGCTTGAAGAAAACAGTAAATGAGTCAGATGTCTGGCCTTTTTCAAAACGTGCTTCCACAGCCTATTTTTCAGAAGAATTTAGATTAATAGGAGGAATGCTATTTCAGTTCCTAAAATGCCTGTCTGTCTGTTTTCTCTGGAGAAATTATAGATGCCAATAGAAACACTGGTTAGTATCAACATAATAATTACAGTCAGGTTATGACATTGAGAATGTCAGAAATTGATACACAGTGTATTCACCATAAAATAACAGATTGTGTTTGATAAAAGAGACACACTTTGCAGATTTAATTCAATATCAGATGTTGATAGAAAGGGAAAGCATAATTATTTAGAGCAATTAATCTGAAGTTTTTAATATCAGGAAGAGTTTGCAGCTCTTGTCCTCCCTCTTAAAGTAGGACATCACATACTGGGGAATTAGCTTAAACAAGACAAGAGTCCAGTGAGTTTATTTTTATTTTCCTGTGGGGGCTCTTAAATCTCTCGCACCCCCTCCCCATCCATTTCTTTCCCTCCCCCTTTCGAGATAAAATGCTCTGTGGCTGGGGAGCAGGCCATTCAGCTGGGATGAGAATGGAATGAAAACAATAGCCCTTATCAGGCTCTTATTTACATTTTCCCAGCGTCCCTGCAGTAGACAGCTTGGCTTGTCACCAAGCCCAGATCGCCCCACTGGACCCAGACCAACTTCCTCCAGCCCCAGCGATTCCAATGGTCCCTATGGACCCTTGCCTGGCACAGACCCCCTCCGCTCTGTAGCTAGTACAGATAGCAACATACAAGACAAAACTACTGGAGTGTGTGTCCAAGTCGTGTTCCCATTGAGAGCGGAATGGTTTCTGGACTACTAAGCCCATCTGGGTCTCATTGTCTCTCCTCTTGGACTGGTGCTGTAAAACTGGAAAAATGCCCTCAACCCTTTCTTGAGGTTTTTGCAAGTGGCACTGGGAAGAAACTGAACAGTCACCACTGAGTTAATACTGCCAAATTCAATATGTTTATCTGCTATCGGCACTGTAATCTCTGATGTACAGCTTTTCTGTGCAGGTACTCAACGATCCTATTGATGTGGGTGAACGACGTATGGATTGAGACGCCTAAAGCTGAGATGAGTTGGCCACATCAGACTACAGCGTTTTCACTGTATTAGAAACAAAGCTAATGAACCTCATAAATCTGAACAAAGGAATGTTTCCCGCTTGATGGGTGACATAAACAGAGCTTTCAGCACCTGGCAGTCAGTGCTGCCAGAATATCATGTTCAGTATAAACCACAGTTGTGAAGCAGGTTACAATCAACAATCTGCCCTGACAGCACTGACATAAAATATAGACACACTCTTCTTCTTCAGGAAGTTTTCACTTCTTGTGACTTCAATTTGCATTATAGAAAAAGTATCTTATCGCTCATTGTTCACACTTATTTTTAATAAATTGAGTACTCGTTGGCTATAAATGCCTGTGGTCGTGGAGCGCGGAGAAGGTTGGTGGTTGATGTATGTTTTTATTGCTGCTCTAAACAGCGCAGTTAATTCAAACGATCATTGGAAACTGTAGAAAACCTCAAATCACTAAGTGGAACACCAAATAGACAAATAAATGCAGTCACAAGACCTTGTCACTTTGGAATTGGATTGGTCAGTAGTAAAGTAGATCTTAAAAATTCATGACGCACTAATTTTTCAAATGGTTTTCTCAATTGCTATGGAGATGTGAAGTTCAGCGTTTATTCAATTTAACAAAAAAAAAACAGTGCTGATTGGGGAGAAAGGCCATCTTCACGTTTACTTTTCAGTGTTTTTAAAACCTAAAAAGGTTTAATCGGCTAAATTTGTTGATGCAACAAAACATGTCATCATGTTTCAAAAGACGGTGTCTGCCTGCAAGCACAAAAATGGTTTGTTACGACATGCAGCAGTGGGTGTTTTATTACCCTGTGTTGTCAGCAATGAAAACGTTTCAACTGTCTGCCACCACATTCTGAGCTTCTCTGTGTGCACTATTCTCCCGGGAGAAAGATGATACTTGTGTTTGAGTGTTTGTTGTGTTGAAAAGCCATTGGCAAAGAAAAGAGGGCTATCTGGGAGAGTCAAATTAGCTATAAGTCATGGATAACAGACTAAGAGACTTCCCCTTTAGCATCGGCCTTGTATATCAGTTGTCCCAGCCTCAAGGGGAAACATGTAATTACCAAATCAATGATCAACTGACACTGACCATATAAATAATTTCCTCCCCACAATGCAGAGACCTTTACAAAGAGGAATATATAGAATTAAGAGGAGTGGATCAATTTAAAGTCTTTGTCAAGTTTCAGCTTAACCTTTGTACAGAAACATTTATTAGTCATTTTGAAGAGTCAGAAAATACAAATATGGATTTGTGAAATATACTGAGAAAAATATTTTAGTTACTTAGTTGAGACACTGAAATCCGATGCTTTAGAACAAATAATTAATAATAATGGGAAAAAAAACCCATATATGTAAAAATGTGTATGAATTCAGATGGACTTTTATTGTTTTAAATACTCCCATATTTGTTTGGTAAAATGTGTACATTCAGTGTGGATACATGTGGCAAGAGCTGTATGTTGTCTTTAACTTTTTTAATTTTTCTGACAAAAAAAACCTATGTAGACAGTAAAAAAAAAGAGATTAACAGTGAATATATAAATTTGATGACTGAAAAAGGAAAAAAAATTAATTTGATATAGCACACTGTCATTAGGTGAGCATATTGTTGTGAACACAAAATAATACACATTACTGTTACTTTCATCCTCTAGATGACACTGTATTCATTGGATAGTTCATGCATACACCATATAGTTTATCCAGCAGATCCACATGTGAAAATGATGTGTTTCATTTGCAAAAATAATGACTAAAATTGCTTTTTAAAAAAGCTCTTCAGTTTGACTCCGGTGTTTAGAATGTGATACAGTACGTTTCTGTAATTTATGCATACATTTCTAAAACTCTCAAAATCTCACTCAGACAATGATAGGCTGACGTCTAATTTCCCATCCACTCTGCACTGCACGGGAAACAAATCAAAAGTCGAGATTGATAAAAAAGAAAATGACTGTGACACACTCCAAGGAGTCCTTTGAATATCTTAATCACAGACACACTAAAAACAAGACCCCATCATCACACCAAATAAAACATAATAATTACAAGAGGCAGGCAGGGAAGTGAAATGCAGAGAGAAAACATGTTTTTGTCATTCAGCCGGTAGTCCCTGAGACAACAGCTGTTGGATGCTGCAAATACTCCTGAAGTCTCCATAATCATGGCGTTATTGAAGTGAGGACAAAAAGGGCACTAATTGCAAGGGAGCAATCGGAACGCAATAGGTTACACACCCGGGTGATGCTGCACAATGCAAACGCTAAAGAGGGAGCTGGGGGGAAAAAACATTCTGAGCACAACAGTGCGTTGTCGCTCATTTTCAAGCAATTACCTTTGCTCGTTGTCAACAGTTTTAATAACCTCTACCATTTCTAAAAGACTTTTTGACTCAGTTAAATAATATCAGCTTTTTAATATGTAATTGCTAGTGCTGGCATGCATAAATAAAAAGGTCCAGCTTCTTGAGACATGTCTGTGTATTACGCAGCACCTGCACCTTGTGATGGGCTTTCTTTAAGTGATACCTAATAATTTTTCCACATGGTGAACATATCTGTTAGCCACCCAGAGACTATCCCGTTTGGTCTTGTAAACAGTTGCTATAAATACTATATGAACCTGGATGAAAAAGGCATCACCTGAGGATGTGGTTAAAGAAAAAACAGATCCTCACTACTCCAATATTTCCTTCATCTTATCGTATTTCATTACTTCCTTATTCTTCTTTCTTCAACTCATGATGATATCATGCCTCAACTAGCATCATCAGAGCAAAGGAGAGCCTTTAGATCAGAGGAGTTATTGCTTAAATATCAAAGATCACTTTGGAGTCAGGTGTTTGAAAAGTTGGCTTTATGGAAACTGAATCCTGGGCTCATAATGGATCTAAGTGCTTATCGTAACTCACCTGCACAGAATAAACTCGTACCGAAAAGTTATGTTTCTTCTTTTATCATGAGCTTATATTTTGTGGTTACTCTCAGCCGGCTGTATTATTGAACATGCATTAGCCCTATTAGTTATTGAAGATTGAGGCTGAAAGCCACAGGTCAAAACTATTACAAATTAAGCAGTTTTTGGGTGTGAACATTATATGTAAGGTGCACCTAATGCCTGAATATTTTAGCCGTTTCCTCAGGCATCTAAACATGCTGGTTTATTTGACTGAAAACTTGTCCCTCATGCTTTACCTTTATCTGCACTGACCAACGTGTTAATCCCACAGTGTTGACCTGGCCACTCGGAGAAGCCATAGTCACACACAGCACCCTGACCTCTCTAAATAGGACACGTGTCTATCAAGCATATATGAATTAACCATCCCCAAGAGGCTTCACCTCCTGAGCTGAGCAGCATGTGACCTCTCCCAATCCATTTTACTGCGGCACTCTGTGGCAATCAGGCTTGAATTATTAAAGTGAGCAGTGAGCAATGATCAATTCATTGTGGCCCTTGCTCGCAGACTGCCTGGTCGTACTTCAGCAGGAATGACATTGAGAACACTTGAGTATGCTTCCAGACAATGCACATAAATGTGAAATATGTCAGACCCAATATGTCAATAATCATAACTGTACAGGCTGAGGCCATGTCCAGGCTAATCCTACAGAAATGCTATTAGATGACTGTGGGGTAAGCAGGTTTCATTGATGTGATTTCTTACAAATGCCTTCTTGAGAGAAAGAGCAGGAGAAGTTCGAGGGATCACTATTTATACTCTAGGCCTAATCATAAGACATTTTCTGTGATTATTTTCTCAGCATATCTTCAACATCCACTTGAGGAGATTCACAGGTCTGTGCTTCATAGAAGGCACAGGGAAGAAAAATGTTATTCAAAGTCAAATTGCAGTCTCAGTCTCTTTCTCTGCATCACGAAGAGAGTAAAAAACAAAAGATAATCATGTGAAAAACAGGGGGGAAAAGGTTGCTGAGAAGTATATGCAACTCAAGGAACCTGGAAGTATGAAGAGGGCAAGAAAAAAAAATCCAATCAAAACTTCGTGAGGAGATGAGGAGCCAAGATAAACCAGTACTCAGAGCCCCCAAAACTGCAATCTCCCCTTAAGCCGGAGAGTGGCAGCTGGCAGAACAGCTGGTGAATAGGATTAATGTCAGAAGAATGAAATAAAACTCAACATATGTCCGAGCCCGAGGTGTTGGGACTGTGCGTGATTGTGCCCCCGATGGATGCCATGTGTGCAGCTGGAAGGAGCTGCTGTGCTGCTCCTCTCTCTACCCCACAAGGTCACTTTTAAGAACTAGGACCATTAAATGCTTGGATAGCATTATGAACTTTTCATCCCCACTTCACTCTTCTTTGCTTTAAAGTCAGCAGAGGGAGTGTGCTGAGCGCTCCTATCCGTACAATGCACTCTAAAAATCAGGGTTTACTTTTCATTAAATTAGAAAAAAGCAAGTAGTAAATGTAAAACATAAAAGGACCAGACAAGGTCATAAAATCATAAAACACAAACAATTCATTTCATTCTGTGTTATGTGTGTTTTTATCAAATTGGATGTTGCTTATTGCTTAATGTTGCTTAATCAATCAGTGTCTAATAAAACATAGTGACTTTAAAATATCATCACTGTGACATTGGACTTTTTTTTTTTTTTTTTTTTTACATGAAAACAATAGTCCAAAAACAAAGACAAAGAAGCTGAACAAGCTGAAAGTACATGCGAGTGTTAAAAAGAAATAGACATTATTTCTGGAAAAACTGAGACAGTACTGATGAGGGGATCAGCATTTGTGTAGATGAACATTACAGGAGGAATATGTGGCCTTGATTTCAAATCATAATTTCCATTTCATGTCGGTAATCATTAGAGTCCACACACTGTAATAAATTATAATAATTTCACACGAATATTAAATTACTGGGTACCTTGCATTGGAGAGATTTTTTTTGGTTACCCTGCAATTTAACTGTCAGATATAAACTTGCCTGCTAATCAATGCTCGAAAACATTCACATTTATTCATCTATGTTAAATTAATAGATGTGTGAAGAAAACGTGGGGCACTGTGATCATGGCTGTTCAGTGTGATTTAGTAAATTAATGGGTGTCTGACTCTACAAGGACAAAAAGAGACTAATAGGATCCACATGAATGCATTACAATTTGCAGTGAAGCCAAGTGTCTGGTATAGACACCCAAACTTTATTTCATCATAAATGCTGGACGACTGTGACGCGCTTCAGAGACTGAACCATGAGATGAGATATTAAAAAAAAGCACAAATTACAAGAATAAGCATGGTAATATAGTGTAATAGCTGTACATAGTCTACTGTAAATTGGTTGAATTTCTAGAAAGTGTATATGTTTGCGTGTGTATGTGTGTGTCTGTATGTGTGTGAGACATTTTAATTTCAGTTTCACTAAATGACAATTTTGCAACATCTGAACTCATAGCTAGTATTATTAATTTCTTCTCCTGCAGCTTGGCATTTTTATTTTCAAATAGTAATTAAAGCTATTTATTGAATCCTGCAGGCAACTGTGTTTACTAAGATGCCAGGGTTCAGGATGCACAAACACTGCTTACTGGACTGTAAGACACTATTTTTAGACCAAAAAAAAGGCCATGCATATGACAAACATGTTTTTTTCTTTTTTTTTTTTTTTAATTAAGAGACATCTTTTAAGGGACTTCTGGGTTGCTACTTCAAGTTGATAAACCAATTTACAAAAGTAAAGGTCAAAAAGAGTGCTTATATCTATTTTTTCCATCACCTTTACGTAGTATTATTATCTTATTCTTTTCTTTACACTGGATAAAGAAATGATGAAGTAACCATAGCACTTCTAAAGGTTAAGCATTCCAACTCCCAGAAAGTCCCTATTCATGTGCTCAGAGCTAAGTGTCTCAATGTGCTGTTGTTCAAGTTGGTTCAGCAACAATAGAAGCTGTATTTTTCTTTTCAATAAGCCCATTCCCTTTCTGTGGGATAAAGAGCCATACGGACATGCTGGGCAAAGATGGAGAAATTTGCTTCTCATGAGTGACTGAGCTCATTGGTCCAGCTCACAACAGGGAAGCTAACAACAGGCTTGTATTATGGGCATGGGCTTTGTCAAGTAGAGGGCCGCTTGACAATAAAAAAAAAAAAAAGAAAAAAGAAAGAATGACAAGGAAATGGAAAAGAAAGAGAAAATAAGATGAGTCCAGTGAAACGTAAGAGTAAAATATTTAGTGTTAAAGTCAGTGTGGTTAAATCACTGACAACAATAAAAAGGCTCAAAAACATTAAGGTCTACTTCCCATTAATAATGTTAACTCATATTTCAAACAAATGCTATTGATGACGTGATCTTAAAGCACATTAAATACTCAACCTGTGCAGACTTTAAAATGATATGGAGATAGATCCAAAGAAATATGGCATTCATCAAATAATTATAATCATTGGCAATCAGGCTTTGCACTGCAATAAAACACATTTCTATTCGTTTCTTCTGACATCCTCATCTCATCTTCTGGCACATGTAATGTTATTGAACAAGGAGAAAGAACAAGCATTGAGAGGGAGGAAACATCTGTTTCATCATCCTGATTAAATAGTCTGTTTGTTCAAGAGGCAACCCATCATAGTTTCATGTAAGACACCCATGCTTGCTGTTAAGAAAAACAATGCAAATATGATTAAGGGCTGCATCTATGCTAGTTGTCTTGTTTGCTTGTGTCAAGGCGGATCTCTGAGCTGGATGGCTGACGTACCTCTGACTTACAGAACAAGTCTGCAATGTGCTCTGAAATCATTAGCAGGCCACAGAGGCTGTCTGTGCCCAGGGTGTGAGTTACACTCACACTATTTTGATCCTTGGTCAGATGATACCAGCTCTTTTGTCAAGATATGTGTGGAGAATGCTTGGGAGCTGAATGCCACAGCTAGGACAGTGATACTTAGTTGGCATACACAAGTCTCCCAGTGTAAATCTAATGCAGGCATTCTCATACACACACACACACACACATAGACATATACAGACAGTAGGTTATATGGCCCCCCTCCAGCCCTAAACCCATTGGCAAAGAGCCCCCATTCTACCAAGTTTTGACCTGTTCAGTCACTCCCTTCAGCGTCATGACATGTAACCGTACCTCTTCGTTTTCCCTTCACCTGCCAGACCAAGCTGTTGTTTCCCAATTCTAGCTTCTACGTCAAATGATAAATATAGTAGCATTAATAGCTCCTGCTTTCTTATGTGTCAGCATTTCGCCGTCTCTGTGTCCCTCAAAATACTGCAGTGTCATATAACATTACAAACTGCAGTCGATTGAATCACCCAGTTACCTATATACAACAGGGAGAAAAAAGTATTTGTTTTTTGGTTTCTGTTTTTGCCAAAAGCAAAAATAGGTTTAAATTTAGCCACAGTACTTGTACTTGCAGGGATGTCACTGACACAGGTTTTATGCTGTTTTTTTTGTTGTTGTTGTTGTTGTTGTTGCTGTTGTTTTTTAATGCGGTTGATTAGATATACCTACGACCATGTGTGTGCTAGTGGATGTGTCAGTATCTAAAAACAAACAAGCCTCTGTGCAATCCTGGCTGTGATTTGTCTCTCAGAGACACCCGTTTCCTCCTATCAAGGGGTTCCTGTGCAGCCAGTAAGTCAGGATCACAATGGGAGTTTTGTGCTGCATGGGTGCAGGGGGACAGGCTCAACAGCTGAAACCCGGGAAGATGGCCCCTGGAATGCTCCACAGCAGTTGCTACTGTTGACTAATCGGAATATGAGAAGTGGGGAAGGTGATCTTGAATGCAAAGAATGGCACATTGAAGAAGCAGCTGCTTGTTTTGTCATCTGAATGACCAAGACAGCAGAAAGGGTTCCCGTTTTGAAAGAGGCAACAAAATCTATATCTTAGCTGGTGTAAATGGAAACCTGTGTCACCATTGCCCTATGGGGATGTGCCTGTTTTATGTGAGGGCTCAGTTTTGGAACAGATAGTAAATACATAATTCAGGAGTGGACCAGGCACTCCCTATCCCCCACATACAGACACTCCATTTAGCCTTGGGCTCTGATCTCAGCCTGGCAGTGGAGCAACTTTGTCACTTGAGAGAGACAGAGATTGAGATAAAAATCATAGGAGGTGGGAAAATGTTGATCAGGAACAGGTAAGAATGATAAGATGTCAAGAGGAAAACAAATGAGACAAAAGGCAAAATCTACAGATGAAGGAAAAGTGAGGGGCAGTGATCATTTTTTTTTGGTGAAAGTTCACATGTCAGACTGGCAGGCTGCCTGCGGCATACAGCCGAAAAATCTATTTAACGTCTGCTTCACAGGGTGACAAGAGGGTTGATTGGCAGAGAGCAGAGAGACGCTTTTGATCATGTGTCCTAACAAGCGATTCCAGCTCATGTCTCTTCAGCCTGAACAGATCTACATTACCTATTCAAACAAAAGTGACAGACTAGAGCTCTGCTTCGCTGGGCTGCTGCACCACACCACAAGCCAAGACAGAACACACACACAGAGGAAGACCCCCGCTGATACACAACATAAACACAAACGGGTGCAGATGCAGCCACAACCACTAAACTGTACCAAGTATTTAATCAAATAGATTACTTGCATCATAGTAAATAACCTGGCCAAAATGTTACTGACAGAATAAAAACACACGTAAATAACTACACTGCATACAGAAGTAATGGTGCTTGACTGATGTTTGGCCAGTGTGTGTGTGTCCGGCCAGGGCCTTCCTGTCCTGAAGGATGCTGTATTCAGAAGGAACAGAAATATGAGCCTGAAGAATGCCTCAAAATTCACAGCCAAGGCAACTGAATTTCCAGCACTCATTGCATATGCATAGACTCAGAGCCTCATGCTCAGATCATTATAACAAAGATTCCTATTAATTAGGTGGGATAAGGCAGAACCAGATGACATGGCAGCTGGGATGAGAGGAGAGGGGTGAAGGGAGCGAACTGAGAGGAGGAGAGAAAGTGCTTCTTTCTGCTGGGGTGAGGGCAAAGGTACAGGTTTTTTTCTGGGTTTTTTTCTTTTTTATATGCAATATTATGGCATGTTTATAATATAGACCATAGTATGCCTTACATTCTCTTATAATACTTATTTTTCATTGCTCATGTTAAAATATTAACTATCACAGGATATTTTTTTCTTTAAGAATGCCTCATGCAATCTAGCACCTGCAGCCAATTTTCTGTACGCCTCTATGTGGAGTCAGCAGGGGCTGTGACACTGACAGGGACAGTGTTACAACGGAGTCAAGAGTTCATTGGTGCTAATCAAACCGCAGGCTTAAAGCTGATCCTATTCTCTTCCAACGCTTTCACCCATCCCTGAATCTCATTACATGGCATGCTGTAATAGAGGATAATGACCCAGGGCTACCAACACAATGCTGATCACTCCCCCACATTCAACCTAGTGCACAGTCATTATACAGTGATAATACACAACCTTGCCAGAGGGATTACACTTACAAATAAAGGTGATGTGATAAAAGCAGTGGCAGAGAGGTCTAAGTGGAAACACAAAAACATACACAGTAAATAAAACCCTAAGCCAAAATGCTATTAGTTTACACTAAACTGTGTTTTAAAGTCAGAACCTACATGGGTTACCTGCCACTGCAGTAGGAAAGCTCTGTTGTCAGTGGCCATTAAATGTTCTTTTACCTGTGATTAAAAAGGGGTTTGGATTCAGCTGCATAGTGGTATGGCTCCCCTTTGCTAAGCTAATTAGCCGTGACACTGTCAAAAGGCTCCAGGTGTGGAGTATTCTGCTTGGGTACCTACTAAATCCACTCTGACAGTTGTACATAGCTGGAGCCACAATGAAGAACAACCACACAACTGGATATATATTTGTCATTCTAAATTCTTGTCCCTTTTTTCCTAAATGATAAACTAGAAAAGCACTTGGAGAGCACAGACCTCTGTCAGTACCTATTATATATATGAAGTTAGAACCTTTTCTGCCAAAACTGGCCCCATCTCCCATTAGTAAGGAATTCATTAAAAAAATCCTGGTTCCAGACAGTGATCCGGATCACCCCCAAAATTTAATCACTTGTTGCTTTTGTCATTCCAGACATTCTGTGGCAATTTTGTTGAAATCCGTCAATAACTTTTTGAGTTATGTTGCTAATAGTCAGATGAACTAACAAACTCCAATGATTACATAACCTACATAAAAATGGGAAAAACGTTGGGAGGTGTATGTTCATCCTTAGTATGCCTTTAACCTTAAAGAAAATTCATGGAGCATCACTGTCAGAATATGGTAACTATGGTTACTCAACCAATAAGAGGGATTGAGGCACTCTTGTTTTATCGGTTTCATTGTTATATATATATATATATATATATATATATATATATATATATATATATATATATATATATATATATATATATATATATATATATATATATATATATATATATATATATATTTATATACACAGTATATGCTGTGTAACAATAAAATAAATATTCCTCAATCAGGTTCAGTCTTGGTTGTATACCAAGTATACCAAGTAGCTACTGAGCTATAAGGAAAATCCCTAAGAGCTTAGACAGGAAGCTGAAACCCAATTACCCGTCCTTGTCTTGGGGACAACCATAAAGACCCAACACACAAAGTATTTCTGTGTTGACTTGCATGGTATTGATTCATACTTTAGTGCATTATATAAAACTGTTCTAATTGCATGTGAATCAAATCAAGGTCACCTTGGGTTTTTATAATGGTGGCTATTTTTCTTTTTCCCTTAATACTTTATACTGACATTTTTAACTCTTGACAACTGCTGTCTGGAGACTTATCCATAAATAATGCATTTACAATACCTAGTAAATAAACATGGGGCACAATCGTTAGCCCTGCTGGCAACTGGGCCTAATAGAGCTTTTACAGCAAAGGTGACTATTCAGCTAAATGCGTTGCTCGCTGCTGGGAGGACATTTTCATTCATTAGCACAGTCACAAGCACTTAAAGCACTTTAAGGACCAGAAATGGAGAGGAAGGGTGGAAGGATAGAGGGGGTGAAAGGGTACAAATATATAGAGATGGAAGGATATAGATATAACACAGAACCCTGCATCTATTGTTATGATGCTTATAATGTAACATAGTCATTAAGGAAATTGGCCAAGAATCTTATTTGGAAAAAAAGCTACAGTATACGTTTTTATTTTCCCAGGATTTCTTGTATGATAATTAACTGGAATAAACTATCTCTTACTATCCATGCACTTTAGTAATATAATTAATGTATTTATTAGTTTACAGTGAGTTATTAGACTTTGGTAAATAAAATGACTCGCTTTACAATCATTACTGCACTTAAACTGTTTTTCAAAGGCCATCAGTAACAAGCAGTTCTACCACTGTTTTTCACAGTTCACAGTGACATTGTCTGTCCGTCAGGACAATGAACTTTCTTGACCAGACAAGAAAACCAAGAGAAGAATGGCAGCAGATGGTTAAGAGTCTCTGAGGGCCGCGGTGATCCCGACTAGGCAGGCACCGAAGCAGCAGAATTAGACACAACAGTTGTCATGCTTAGATAAGCGATATATTTAGCTCATCTGTTGCTTGTGCCACATTAGCAACATCATTAAGACAACAAATGGCTTCTCATTCTCCTCCTTCCCCTTCTTGTGTGATCTTTAATAGGTTAATCCTGTCATTTTCAATTTCCAGTGGTACATCGTTCCATAAACAAAGGCGTAAGATTGTAATTTCTCAAAAGGTTTCCATAAGGTTTCTTTGGCATTTTTTCAGAGTCCCTCTCAATCTATTTTACAGTGATCACTGATCATCACACAAGCTTCCTCAAGTGCACTTAAGAACAGAGCATCTCTCAGTGTCTGTATCTTGGGGACAGCATACTGAACTTTGTGAGCCTCTTGTCTTCTGCTATGCTCCCAGCTCAGAAACTAATTTCCTTCAACAAGGGAGTTTATTTTGGTGGTGATGATACACAGTGCATGAGGCAGACCAAGTCTCTATTATTAACAGGAGATTAAAACAGCTGTATGGCACTCTAAAGCACCCTCTCCTCACTGCGCTAACATACGGCCCTGGATTACAAGCTGCACTTGACCATTTAAATTACTGCAACAACCAGCCTTCACCAGCTGGAGCTCATTACCATAACAGCCACCATCACTACAGAGAGCACTGACAATCCAGCTCTGGAAATCAACCTCATCAGAAATAAACATGAAATATGTTATGAAACTTGTGACACAGATGACGAGGTGGTAACTTTCTAAACTAAAACTTGTACCTACAGCACTCTTAGGCCACCCTTACCTATCCTGTTCTTAATTTTTTTTAAGAAAATATAATATCTATTTGTTATTGTTTTTTAATAAAATACAACACAACACCTTAAATTTTACAAAGATATAAACTACATGGCCTCTACAGGAAACAGTTTTTAATGTAATTACCGTTCCCATGACAAAAGGTCACATGATACTGGACGTGTTTTGGATAAAACCTGAAAATACTAGAAGATCAGGTCAATAAATCTCATACAAAAGAGTTCAAAATATGTTCAATATATAGGAATGTCACACAAAACAGTAAATATTTGTAAGATTTTTCATTCTTATCGCTGTTCTATATTTAGCTTGTATCTTATATGTTGTACGAACCTTATCGTATATCATGATATACTCTTTCCAAATTGCAAAACTAATGGTGGCCTGAAGGTTTTGCCCTGCACTGGATTTTATTAGCATGTTTGCAACAGGAATTTCTTTCAACATGTCCCCTGCCCTCACATTGAAGGTCCATGTGTTAAGTGCAGTGGTGAGGAGCTGCATTTTACTTATGTAGAGGAATAGAAGTGTGTAGTACTACTCGTATTGTGCCATTATCTAAATTATAAGACTTTTCCCTTTCAGATTACTCATATGAAGCAGCTATAATACAGTATTAATTGTGCATGAATAGGTGTACAAAACAGAGATGTTCTCTGGCTTAATGAATGAAAATTTCCCATGTGCACCAGCATGTATCAGGTGTTTAATCTTTCAAATTTTGACCTTTGCTGGTCGTTATGATGATATCAGTTCTCCAATTTGTAGGTGTTTGACTGAATAAGAGCTGATTGTTCGGTCTTTTATCACATCAATTACCTCACAAATAATCAGTCTTCGTGTTAGTATTGAGCTAAATGATTATCTGGTGAGAGGCCTGCGACGCTCTGATACAAAGATCACCAAACGAACACTTAAAAAAGAAGTGGCAAATTATTTTTAGGCTAACAGAGGTCTAATTTATTCGTCTGATGAAGTGCTTAAGCTAAGAGCTCCCCAGACACTAAATGAGACACATGCATTCCCAAGGGGGTTTAACATTTGATTGGATGTAGTTATATTACTACAGCCCTAATTAAGAAGGGGGAAGTGTTTCAGCAGCTCTTTCAAATATTTGTTTTTCCGCCATACTCTTGATAGACTGCAGGCTGTGGGAGGGAGAGCCAACCAGAGTAAAGTAGGATGCAGATATGGCAGACGACTAACAATCTTATCACAGGGAAAAAAAATAAGTTTTTTACTGTCTGCCACAGGAAAATAATGAATCTTTAGTGATGAAAATGTGTTGAAAAAGAGGGTTTATTTAAGCTGAAGAAAAAGGTAAAATCCATGAGAATGGCTTTGGGTGTTTATAACGAACTTTGATGAATAACTGTGCTGAGTGAAAAGTGTTCTGTGCAGCAAAATAAAGAGGTAATGTTCCTGGCATTGGATCAGCTCTATGAGTTTTATAGTCAAAGAGTTTGCCTTGGCATGGAGGAAGACCACACTTATGCTGACGCGCACTGCTACACAGTCTTTGTCACATTGGAAGGTGTTCAGAACAAACTGGAAACACTGTAACGTCAATATTCCCAACTTGTGTGTTCCTGCATGTGTGCGTAAAATGGAGAGATAGAACAAAAAAAAAACAAAAAAAAGTCAGGAAGCTAGACATTATAAAAATTAAGAAGTCGGAGTATTTAAGTGGATTAGGGCCTCGAAGGAGGAAGTTTTTCACACAAACGTACATGCATAAAGAAACAGGGGAGTCATACCGTCTTGCTCTGTCTTTGTCATCTCCTCCAGCTTCTTCTGCTTCAGTGTGTCCACGACGTCTGCCAGGCTTCCTTTGCGGCGCTCAGGAGTTCCAAACGCTGATCCGCTCAGCAGGTCACTTCGCTCCCGGGCCCCCTCCTCAGGCTTGTGAGGGGAAGTGGAATTGTTCCGGAAGGAGTACAGGGAACATACTTTATTGCTGTCAGATTCCTGTAAGACAAACAAAAGTTGGGAGGGAAAGCAACAAGGGATGGGATTTGTATTAAATGATGAGTGTACGTCTGTGTTCCGTCAGGGCTCCATTGAGCTTTTTGACAATTTTCTATTCAAATGCTGTGATTGCTAGGTTTTTGCAGCTCAGGGTGATTTGGCCATATCAAATGGCTTCTCTCTGGCTTTCATACAGCAGCTTCTGTATCTTCAACAGAGCTAGCTGCGCTGGTAAATGAGATATGACAAGTGAAAAATTGAGATGAAATGATGAGGTACACTTTCACAGGGCATATCCATAATGTGCTCAGGCTTTACTTTTCATCTGCAGAGACTACACAGAGAAACCTCCCAACTGTAATTTCTCAAATTGCTTTTGAGTGTGCATTTGTGTTAGGGTGACTGCTGTGTAATTTGTTCATTTTCTAGTGGAGACCCATTCTCAGCTGAGTGCCTTGAGCCATCGTAAATCTGTGTCCTGTCTCAAGCTGTTGTTGTTTTTCAGTCCCACCTGTGTATGGTTTAGTATTTAACTAAAGGTCCTGTCTCTGGCTGACTGGCTGAGTGCTCCCTGTGCACAAACAAGAGACAAGAAGGAACAGTGGAGAAGAATGGGAGACAGTTAGAGAGAGAGAGGGAGAGAGAGAGAGAGAGAGAGAGAGAGAGAGAGAGAGAGAGAGAAGGGAGGGAGGCTGCATATGGGAGTGTATAGTCAGCACATGGGCCATGGCTGAGGGTTGTGTCTGACAGAAGGTAGTGTTAATTATGGTTTGTGGAGTCTGAGAAAGCAGAAGGTAGCTAAGCAGCCAGGAGTTGCAACCTTTAACGGGGGAACAGTTAGCTCTGATTTAAACTTTGGCAAACCTGCCCCTGTAGCTAAAGTGAAGAGAATAAACATGACACACATCTGTATCCAACACAAACTGCATGCCTATCATGGAAAAGTGAACTGTAATCAACAGCAATGTGATAACAGAGTGTCAAAGAGCTGGGTTAAATGATAGAACTATGTCTGGATATGGCTCCGGTGAGCCACTGATGATCCTAAATAAAAAGTCAGGAATGCGGTAAACTGGGCAGGAATGTTGACAGTGCCAATTTCTCATCCCTGCGTGGCATGTCGAGCCCCAGGCAGAGTTGCAGTGGTGTGTAGGGTGGTCTAGTACCAAGCGCCAGGGTGGCACAACCGACCAGCCTACTCTGCGCCTCCCAACCCCGAGTTGGATGATTATGCAGTGTGGCAGAGACAGTGGAGAGTGCTTGAGGGGAGTGGAGCAGTGCTGGGTTAATCAGCTGGCGCAGGTTCAGGGCACAGCCCACACAGACACATGGCACAGCAGTGGAGTCAGGTAATCAGCAACAGTCATTCCATTTACCTTATGCCTTTCTCTTTTCTTTTCTTTTCTTTTCTATGTCTATTTGACCTTTACCTCAACTTTTGTTCATTTCATCTTTATATTTATGATCCCTTCAAATATATATACATATATATATATATATATATATATATATACAATATAATACATATACATGTAGCAATATTTATATCCCTGACTCCATTAAAATGGTTCTTCATACAGTATGTCAATACCAGTGAGACAATATATTTGAATATTCGCACTTTAGCCTAAATCAACCTCTGTTAAATTCAATTAAAATCTCTGTTACATATTTGGAAGAGTACAGTTTTACCTACACTGTACTTTGAGTGTTATAGCTGCTTCATGTTTTTCATCCATTAGGAAAATTATATTTTTACATAAAACAACTTCTACATTTATTTAAATTCATATATTCTCACATTAAACTGTCTTAAAAACACTCACAAAATTTTCAGGAGCAGAAAAAATAAGTGGGCCTTTTTTGTTTAATTATCACATGTCTGGAATTTTTAAATAAGATAAACCTTTATTATCGGACAGGGAAGGCAAAAGAAAAAATAAACTAACATTTGTGAACCCTGTTAAAATGATTTCTCCTGAAATCCCAGAAATAAAAGTACACAGCTTGTGAATTAGCTGCATCACAGCAAGCCCACATACCCGAGCATCATGAGGAGCAGTGGTGTACAGAAGCTATTCATGTGTCTGTGTGTGTCTGTGCTGCAATGCTAAGATGTTGAGGGTCTCAGTGGCCAACTGCAGAGCTACTTCAGAGGCCCTCTGGGTCTCTTTACCACAGACCCGTCTGTCACAGACAACCACCTGCCTCCCATGTCTATAGCCCACAAGTGCCTATGCTCCTCTTCGCTCCGCTCATATCAAAGTAGCTCCACACTTAGAATGTACTACGTCTGGCTGCAGATGTAGCCTAAACACAACAAGAAAAATCAAACACATGTGCTAGAAACAAGACGTGTTTTTATAACAACATGACTACAGCCTACAGAGGAATGTCAGGCTTTCTCCTTCATTGGCCATGGTGCAATTGGGCTTTGGACATTATCTGAGGGAGAATTAGAGGTCCTCCGTTTAACCTAATAATAGCTAATGGTTTAGTGTTTGGCAGAGCTATGAATCTGAAGACCCCAAGAATCCCAGAGGTGTCACCGTATTAGGGAACCATGGTGCTGGAGACAGTGATAAAATATTGTCTGAGCTTCTTTGTACAAACCAGTAACAATGAGCGCCTGCTGAGCCTCAGGCTTGAATACCCAAAGGAGGACAGGAAAAAAGATTTGCACTTCCTCTGAACTGTAGATCTTACATTATTCTGCTTTAATACATTTTTTAAAGAGACATTTTATTCCATTTCATCATTTGTGCCTGTCCATGATCATCCAAACAGTTTATATTTATTATTTAACAGCCAAGAATGCAGAAAAATATACATAAGAATTTCTTTTCTTCTACATAAAGTACTCTACATTCATCACATTACACTTCTGTATTTGTAAGAGTGCATATCTATCTCACCATGCGCTGTTGTGCTGACAACAGGCTGTCCCAGTCACTCTCTGGTGGAACGCTGCTGAGCGGCTGCATTTCATCAGGGTGGGCTTTGCCATGAAGCAAACTGTGCAGAGGCAGCTGTGGTGTGCCATGGGCCTCAGCACTTTCCTCTTTCTCCCAGGACAAGTGCTCCTGGTTCATGGTATCATCCCCATCGACCACAGAGGCAAAAGGAGACGTGGCTTGCTTGGAAGACATGACTCTGCTGCAAAATAAGAAAAAGAGAAGGGTCAGAAGGGGCATTCCCTGAGGATAATCAACAATACACGCAGAGGAATGTTTCCTGTTATGCAATACTGGAAGTTATGTTGAAGTGATCTGTGTGACTGTAACAAAGTTTTTAAGAGCTGCACCTTTGCAGACAGACCAGCACAGGCTTCAGAACACACTGAGCATCCACCTGATTATGGCGCATGGGGTTTGCCACAGGCCGTGTGGTTCCTAATTCTTTGTTTAATGTAGATGGATGGCTTGATCTAGACCTGGAACTGTGCCTGGTTGGGGCCTGGCCCAAACCTCAAGACAGTTATTCATGCAATGTGTCAGCAAGCGACTGGAATACCAGAAGATAAAATGAGAAAAACAAATTTAAGTTAGTTTCTGGTAAACTGATGTAATTTTGTCGCTACATAAAATGAACTTTTTTCCACTTAAGCAATATTCAGAATACTTTTTTTTTTTTTATGCGTCCTTCATGCACCTTATCATTTTCCTTCCATGGTGTGATTTTATTCATAAGTGATAAAATATAAACAAAACCCAGCCTTGTCCTCTTTTGTTTCTGTTCATCAAATTAAGAAATGATTAACATTTTGGTATGACAGTATCCCCCCAGGTCAACAAATCCTACTTAAGCAGCTTAAAATCAAAAGCTAACATTGGAGGACAAAATTCACAAATCTGTCACATGCTTTCATGAATATTACAGTGAAGAGTGTACTTGACATATCAGGTGCAAAGGAAACTCATGTTAATTCCAATATCTTGTTCCCCCATTTTCTGTTTTTTTTTTTTTTGTTTTTTTTTTCCTTTTTACAACCCAGTTCTTTTTGGTGCAGAATTTATACAACCAACACTGCTTTTCTCACAATTAATGAGGCCACACTCATGCTGTGTGCTACAATGAATTAAATTAACCACTGTGCCAGCAAATCTAATTATGCATTTGGTATTAAATTAAAAAGGGGATAATATGGCCTTCCTACTGATGTGAAGTGGAGAGAAGGAGCTAGAGAATATTTAACTCCTAATCCGCTTTTCCCTGAGCTGTTGTTTTTCTTTTTGGTAAACTACAGCAGAGTGACCATTAAAAGTAAAAACTGCTTTAGTCTTGCTCATCTCCAGAGGACAACAATAGTATGTGAGGGAAAGAAAAGGTGTGAAGGTATTTGTATGTGACAGAATGCATAGGGTGATTCATATAGTAAATTTCATCACTGACCGCCATCTGCCCCGTTTCTACTGTTCAATCCACAGGGGTCAGTGTGACAGCACTACTCGCTTTGTGGGGCTGAGGAGGTGTGGGCTCTTAACTCTGTGACAGGCTGTGTCCTTAAATTTTTCATAATCAAATGCCATTGGAAAATTTTCTGAACAAGGTTTTGGGTTGAAAAGATCCTTTTTCAATTTAATATCATTTACATAATACAGAGTAAAATAGACTAATAAATAAAGATTAAGTTCATTCAATAATCACTCAATAGATTTATATTAATGGTTTTAAAACATTAGGTTTTAAGCAGACATTTATTGTAAATATGGTGACTTTTCTATTTTCATTTCATTTTCAAATCATTAAAAGACAGTAATGGTATATAGAGATCCTGACAGAAGCACATCAGAATTGTTACTCACATTCTCAGACAAACAATATATCAGAGACAGTTTCTCCGAATATTTTTTTCCTCGCACACACACACACACACACACACACACACACACACACTGGCATATAGCCACAGATCAACCTGAGCAGTGAAGTGGGACAATAAACAATGGTTGAAGTTAATCTCATGTGTCTCAGCAGCTGCACAAACAAACCCAGTCAGGCAGGTAAGTGACAGGGCAGACGTCTGAAGTCAGTCTGTCAGTCATTCTTACTGTCAGCCCCTCTGTATTTTTTTTTTTGCCTCTGTGTCTAGCTGTGTTGCCGTCTGTGCCTTTTCGCGGGACTCAACCCTCAATTTTAATCAGCCATTAAATTGTTTCCTGTAATTATATGGAATAGAAAGTGATCTCAAAATTGGGTGTTGTTAATTGAAAATCAAAAGTCAGAGTGAAGTTGAGAGGATTTAGGTAATTGTGTGTGTGTGTGTGTGTGTGTGTGTGTGTGTGTGTGTGTGTGTGGTACAATGGGATTAAGAACATACATTCTGACATATTTTTTATTCATGCCCCCAAAAAGCTCAACCCTGAAGCGCAACAAGCACCTTGTTCTCAATGGAGTGTGAGAGTGAAACAAAGCACTGCTTTTGTATTACACAGTAAATCAAGTGGTATTATTTTACCACTAAAATATTCAGTCTCTCAGGCACTTTTACTTTGGTCTCCAGCCATCAGTCAAACTGCTGAGGCGTGAGTGAGAGAAGGGGATATAGAGAGAGAAAAGGAGAGGGAGCGATGGAGACTCTATCCTCCTGTAGCATGTGTCTACAGCAATCTTGTTAAAGAATGCAACAGATCTGCGGCAGTCTCCATAACAGTATTTGTCAGCAGGAGTTAATAATTTATTAGCAGTGCTGGGAGGGCTGCGCTCAGGCAGCTAAAGAGTGCAGAGAACCCCCTCTGCCCCACCCCCACCTCTGACAAGCCCCATACAATACTACCTCATATTATTGAAAGGGAAAAGGGAAAGTGTGGCAATAATTCTCTGAAAATATCTAAAGGCGGTCTATTTTATTCCTCATATTCAGAGTGGAGATCACACAGCACTGAGATCTAAAAGGGGTTTGTGTCGACAGATCAGTACACACACACACACACACACACACACACACACACACACAACAAAGATATTTGATGAGGAGAAAAATAAGCAGGAAAATCCAGTTGAACTTAGAGATAGATCATGTGTAAACTTTGCTCCTAATTTCTTGCTGAATGACCAAAACAGGCAAAAGAGCAAATACTGCACTTTTTTAAACTCTATTTTTTTATATATACTTTAATCTCTTTCCATTGAATCATGTACCTTTATGTGTGCTAAAACACTATAGAGTTGAAATATGGAAGAGGCAGTGCATAAATCCTTGACATACTGCCCTCCCTCATGCTTGATTACACAATAACAATAGACAGCAAACAAACCAAAGTAATCAATAAGCACATGAAACACTGCTTTCCTGCTTGCTTTCTGACAGACAAAGCCACAATGAAAAGCCACTTTGAGGACTCACCACAGACATAAGGAAGGGTCATTTAAAGAAGAGAAGGGGTCTATATATAGCTGACAATATTGCACACATTTGAAGGATTAGGACTTAAGTTCTCCAGCCATGGGCTCATATGGCCAGGAATGCTTTGAGTCATGAATTGTTCCCTGCGATAATGTTTCATCATCGTGCAAAACAACCTTTGCTTAATTGGTTGAGTATTAGAGGAGTGTTGTGTGCTGCTCATCTTAGGGGTCTTGTGACTGGGAGGCCATGTGCCCTCAGCTATCCCATTTCCTCTTTCATCGTAAAAGGGTCCAACTGACTTTCACCCGCTGTATGTACTCTGTTACGCTGTTTACCTTTTATAGACAATGGTGATGAGTAACTCCACACCATCTCCACCCCTCCACCACCACCACTACACCCCCACCCACTTGCCCACTTGGTTACCCCTCTCCTGATGTCTTACACTTTCAGCTTTTGATCTGTCCTTATAGTCCTGACAGAAATAAAGCACTGCACTCTTCTCCTGAGTGCATTCATGTCTTTAGATACAGGGAAAAAAAACAGTCTTAGATATAGTCTGTAAAGACTGTAAAATATGAATAAAAGACACAAATTTTGGAGCAGGGCAATCACTATCCAGTGCTAATGTTTGCACACTGTCATCACAGACAAAAAGTTACAATATCACACTTGAAGTGTGTGTCTGGCTGCAGAGCTTCTAATAGCTACAATTATAAGAGTGTTACAACTGTTGTGTTTTCCTCGATGAATTGTACAACATACAGACTAAACAGCTTTGAAAACATAGAAAAATTAATTAAATTATGTAAATTAATTTAATTTATTAACACATAAAAATAAATTGTAGAAGTAGTGATCATCTTTCAATCTGTGCTGAAAGCAAACGAAATAGTATTTTGCAGTGTGTGTGTGTGTGTATGTGTGTATGTGTGTGTGTGAGTTACTATGGTAGTGTGTATGAGAGTGAAAGTCGGAGAGAGAGAAAATCATCTGTGTGTTTCCCTTCAGGGGTTCCTCCTGTTCTAACAGGTGTCGTGGTAGGGTTCCTCTGGGTTCTTCACCTGCCATAATGAGATATTACTACCTGACAGCTCCCAGCTGGAGGAGCATTGACACGGAATCCACCGTTTAGCACAATTAAATTATCACCCTCCATTGTGATTGTGCCATGCTGTGTGGCAGCCAGGTTTCTGGATACATAATCAACTCGTAATACAGGCGGTATAGTACATCACACACAGGTATTGTCTGTTGCACACACACACACACACACACACACACACACACACACACACACAGCAGCTATACTTGCAAATGCAGGTAAATGAGAGAAGTGTAAGAACTATTTCAGATTTAAAAGTCCATTCGTCCATTTGAATCAGTGATACAGAAATTGATTTAAATCTCTAAAATCTCGGCCGACACAGTAATTACAGATAATGATCATAAAATATAGTAAATGGTTTGGAAAATCCGAATTTTTCAAGAAGCTAACCTACTATACAGTCACTGGAGAGTTGTCTAAATGAATTTGTTTAAATTGTTCCTCCATTATTGTTGACCTTCCCCTGCAAAAAGTCAACTCAATTACAGCAACACTTCATCCTCACTTCATCCTCTCTCCTGATACCTTCTCTATTAGAAACTACCACGGTTACTGCCGCTAAAGCCCACACTCACATGATAGCCACCCAGAGCAAATTAAGAAAGCCACCTGAAGTGCACACTTTACATATTGAGCAGAGCATTGATAATTACTTTGCAGGGTAAATTATTTGCAATAATATGCTACTAGAGGAACTGCTCTGTATCTCACTTTAAACACTTGTGCAGCTGCTATGACAGCATGGTTGGTGTCCTTGCCCCCCACGCCAGGCGAAGGCAGATGCAGGTGTGAGAGTGCTTAAGTGTCCCTGTCTGTCTACTCAGGAAGGGTCGATGAGCACTCACACAGTGAATCCCTCGTTTCCCCCTCCTTCTCCTCCTTCTCCCGCTTCTCCTCGTTTCCCTTTGGTCCCTGGTGCCATTGGCCCTTTTTCTGATCCCAGGACACAAGCTCAGAGCTGGATGGCATAACAGTGTCTCAGTTCCCCAGGATATACACAAGTTCATCCATGCGGAGGCTTTCACAGATGAAGAATAACCGTCCCAAAAATTCACTACTGGCCCTTTTCTTCTGCCCTGGCCTCATTCTTTAACAGAAATTATCCACTAGAATTAGAGCACACTGGATGTTGTGAGTCAAACGCTTAAAGAAATATACACAGGAGGAGACAGTAACAGCTTTTTTCTTTACAACAGCATTTTCCTTAACCGGCCAAACTTTCCCTGCCGGAGAGAAAAAAAAAAAAGCTAAGACAAGGAAAGCTATTTGTTGTTTTATCCGTCTCACTCTTTTTTTCTGGGCCTGCTGGAGGATGGAGTTCCCAAAGAGCCTTCTGTTGCTGCTGCTGCTGCTGCTGCACTTAAGCAAACCTCACAGCGAGTCAAGCCATCAACCAACACAACCCTATTTGCTGAGCAACAGTGGAGCTTTGTGGCTTGCCTCATAGTTGACAGTAAGTTATGAGCCCTTTGTGAGCAGGAGAAGGAAAACAGAGATCGGAATTTGGCAAGAACACAATAATACAGAATTCTCCTGTTCGTTGGAACCTGAAATTTTCATGGAAACAATCGAGCATTGTTAAAGGAAAGAAAAGCAATGGTGACAGATGAAATATAGAGGGGGGCCCCTTTTTGTAAAACAGTAAACAAAGCGCTATTGAGGCCAGGTCCGCTCTGTCATTTATAAAGATAACTTCTGTGCACTGGAGATTCTTTAGCAAATGGCCGTTCTTCAGCAAATTGAGTGTAACATCTCTCTCACTTGCCAGAAAAGTGAGTTGAGAAGCTGGGCGGGGAGCCGGGTGCCAAACAGAAGTGAGGGGTTGCATCCCAAGTTACCAAAGAGATACACAATAAGTCTATAGGGAGCATGGAAATCTGGAAGGGGAGGGGGATCTTAAAAGAAAAAGAATGCAAGGCCTTTAAGGGAGAAAAAGAGAAAAAGAAAAACACGGAATCTCACATTTTTTCCCAGTATTCGAGACTAATCTAATTGTAAATTAACAGATTTAAAGGGAAAATTAAAAGCTCAGGCAGTGTCTGAATGGCTTATGAGAGGAGGAGGGCCATTGTACTATATGGCAGGGGTACTAAAGGCCTCACTCTTTGGTCTTGCCATTATGAGGTCATCATTGGCAGCTTTAGTGCCCAGCAGAACTGGGGTTGGTACAACTGCTGTTGGTGTGGACATCTGGAATGCCAACGCACGGTGGCCCACTTTCTCCATCACTATCCTTGTTCCTTTCATTTTTACTAGGCTTCAAGGCTTCACGAGGCCTGTTCACCAAATTACCACATTTGCAATGTGTACAGAAAAGAATAGCAGTTTTGTTCCCTTTCATTCTCATTTTATAAATGGATTTCTGTAGCTAGGGGAAAAAATGAGGAAATTACCTTCAACACTGTTATAATTAAGCTGCTCTATTCTGTTCTAGAGGCTAGGAGGACAACAGCTCATTAGCTACAGTTAGACCTACCTCCAATTCTTCATTTTTTTCCCCCCTCTGCTATTCTTTTTTCAGCCCTTGTGAATAAATTAATGGTATTCATTCAACACACAAATGTCTTTCCCCTTGTGACAACTGCACTTCTTTCCCTTTTTGTCTTTGGGCTCTTGTGTGTGTGTGTGTGTGTGTGTGTGTGTGTGTGTGTGTGTGTGTGTGTGTGTGTGTGTTTTAAGGACTGTGAGAATAAGGGCCGGGATGGAATTGGGGAGGGGAGAGGGTAGCCACGTTTCATGTGACACGTCAATTGGAAAATCAAAACAGGGGTAGTTCATTTGCTCCACCCAGATGAGGCCATCTAGCAGAGCCATGATGAATAGGGGTCAGGCAAGCCACACCTCAAAGATTTATGATTAAGGCTTATTATGTTGGGAAACTGACATTGATTGCTGATTTAAACCAGTGAAACCAATTAATTTGCCAGTGCTGAATAGAAAGCATGGTCAACAGTGTGTGTCATTCTGACAGGTTGGACAGGAAGAAGCAGAGCAAAAGTGAAGGACTAAATGAACGGCTGGCACCCAGCTCTGTTTGGAGGTGGTTAAAAGTTACTACGAGTGATTGACAGCTGATACAAAAAAGAGAAAGACTGAGGAAAAATTAGATCTGAAGAGCAAAACCAGAAACCCCAGCCACTGATCTGAGTAATTGCCTAAAAATTTGGTTCATAGAAGACATGTACAGGCTGCTGTTTTAGCAATGCTAAGTTGGTTTCATTCATCGGCTTGTACCGAGAGAACCTGAGTAAATGAATGTGAAACATAGCCCTAATAAAATCAGAGAGCTGACAGACATGGTTGAACAGAAAAATGTGCTGTATTTCCACTCTGGGGAAGCGGGCACTGTAGTGGATTAGACGCTGCCTGAAACACAAAATGCCTCAGCAGTCTGCTGTTAACCATGTGTCTGACCACTTTTACTGTACTTCTACTCTTTTGTGCATGTGTCCACAGTGGTACATAAAAGACACAAGCCACAAGTGATATACCTACCACAATCGATTAACCAAGTAAATTTTGTGCCATGATCAAAACAAATCCCATGTTGCGCTTGGCTGTATGTGTCTGAGTTTTTTTTTTTCCCTGTGTTTTTTGGAGGAGTTTGTGCATTTAGTTTCTCCTTTATCCGTGTGTTGTCTCAGTCAGAGGACACATGCATCATGACAGTGCTTCAAAATGAAATCATTAACTAAATTGCTTTCTAAAAAAGCCACAAGTGTGTGGCAGGATTTGTGTGTGTGTTTGGCTGTGGGCCATGGGCCTCTGGTTCCCAGGCAGCCTCTGCCCTGGCTCTGTTGTGGTTCCCTGCCACCACACTCATTATGCTCAGCCTCAGCACAGCACGGTGCAGGGCTGCGGCTCGCCTCGCTTCACTCACTGGGCTGGTAGGAAATAATCTGGTAATCTCAAACTACTCCTCCATTTCAACTGGGGCCCCATTCACACAAAGAAACCCTTTGTCCTGGGACATTTATGGCCCCCTTTGGCTCTCAATCACTAAATCAATCAAAAACACATTAAACAAATATGTTTTTATACTTAATGTTAAAAACTTTAAAAGGAATTTAATGCTATAATACTAGTATCATACAACAATCCCAACTGTTACTTTTCAAAACTGAAAAACCATTGTATATAACAGAGGATAAACTGAATGTCATTGTTAGAATAACAAAGGAGAAGGAAGTTAGAACAAAGCATACAAATCAGGAACATACAGTAAATGTCCAAAACAAAAAAAAAAACAAAAAAACCCCTCAACTTTATGGAGGGTCTATCAATCTACCTGAGATGCATTTTGGTAAACAAAGCAAACCCAATGGAGGGCAAATAGAAACTGAAGGCCAGACAAATATTTGATAAGAGGATAGGGACCGGAGCTGGGCTGTATGATAGGTTAGCCATGACCCAGCATGCACGCACACACACACACACACACACGTACAGTACACATACACGCGCACACACACACACACACACACACACACACACACACACACACACACACACACACACACACACACACTCACCTAACCTTAACTTTGTCTCTATCTGCACTCTCCTGAACTAGCAGATGTGTCTTTCACAGCCTGTGGAGTGTGTAACCAATCTGCAAACAATAGTTAGAACTTGACAAAGGTCGCTGCACTTGCAACACACGTCTGAGAGTAAAAGGCAGTTGAACCTCAGTAGCCATGATATGGCGTGACCTTTCTTTTGTTTTTTTCTTTGGTCTTCTTTAACTTTGCAGCCCACTAATGCACTTAACAATGATCACAGGTTTTCTTTTAGTATCTATAGCCACTCTATTGCCATTTGAGCTTCTATGTAAGCCCCTTACCAAAGTTTAAGTCACATTTTTGACCTCATGTTAAAATAACAGGGTAAACATGTTCAAATCCTATTAAGTTAATAATATACTGTACATGGTGTTGGTTAATGTGCCACAGTGCAATGTGCTAAAAGCTCAGTCTGAGGCTTAATTATAACAGACAGCCATGACAATGAAAACGATCCAGCACCAGTCTTGCCCTCTAATACCTGCTGCTGTGGACTGTGGAGGGTGTGGAGTGACACAAGAGGAGCTAAATTTCACAATTGCTCCTCTCAATAGTAGATCAAATATGTTCAGATACTGAGGATTTGACACAGACAGCAGGAGTGTATGCTAAATATAGAGAGGAAATATGGGACAAAAAGGTGGAAGAGGTTTGTACTCTTGACTCTAGGCTTAAGGAGAAGTGGTGTCAGGTGTTTGTAGCCAGTTAAGTCTCATCAGTACAAAAAAAGCCAGCACTCTACACATCAGGAGAGGCTTTTCTAGTTTTTTTCAAGGGATATATATATATATATATATATATATATATATATATATATATATATATATATATATATATATATATATATATATATATATATATATATATATATATATATATATATATATATATATATATATAGTTCATTTACAAAAACAGATAACTCAATTTTTTATTTTTTTTTTTAAATGGCATTTTTTTTTAAGTAATACTCATTGATTTGAAATATTATTTATTCAATTTAGTGGACCTTACCAAATGAAATAAATAATTTATCAAATCAATGAGTATTACCTGGAAAGTAGAGTACAAAAATGCCATTTTGTGGAAAAAAAAATCGAGTTATCTGTTTTTGCAAATGAACTCTTCATATATTTGACTTTTTTGTAGTCACAGAGATATCTGTACACATATAAGAGAGAGAAGAGAGGCAGAGAGTACTGTATCTTAATAAATGTTGACAACGTGCATGTGTTATCCAGAAAATAAGATATTTATCCTCTGCATTCATGTTGTGAAAACACAGAAAACAGGTACAATACCAAGGCACCTACAGTACCTACAATAGTAAAAAACTGCACAGTCATTTTTGCTTAATGAAAAGTTTCTGCAATTTGGGACCACAGATTAAATAGGCTACACCTTGAAAGCCCTACCATACAGTATTTGAAGCATGGTTGTCATAAATCAGAGGGATCAATTCCTCTTCATCAGTTTAATCTGTGACAGTCAAATATAATGAACGTTTATTTGCCCAGCCATTCCAGTGTCACCTATTAGTTTCTGCAGAAAATTAAATAAGATAAAGTACCGTGTGTATTACATCTCATGTTGTTAGCATGATGTGTTTGTGTAGTCAACGTACAGCCCCTGCTCTCTGGTGTCAGTAGGGCAGCTATTCAGCATCAGCCTCAGTATGCTATAAATGGCATCAACATCACTGCAGTTCAATCTAAAAATATAAGACTCAGATTTTTTTTTCCATTTCCCTGAATTCTCAATTGTGTAATGAACATCATGCTCAGAATACTCATATGACAACCTATGCCTGTAAAGAATGAGCTTTGGTTCTGGACCTGTTGCTGAATACGTAACATATTCCCTGGAGTTTGACAGCAAATGCAAAAACAAATTATAACAGGAAACAGGCTTTTTTTTTCATCAAGTTTGTCAGTCAGATTTTAAGAAAGCATCTAAAAGCTATGAAAAGTTTAAAAATTTCCCACATTCCCCTCCCATGGGTGTGCCTGTAAAGTGTTTCACTCTCCTTTCTTGAAAAGCTCTATGGGATTGCATCATGGGACAGGGTGTAAGGCGATGGTAGCAATATACTGTAACATGGGGGAAATACTTCATGTAGGCTGATTCATAAACACCTTGTACACTGGGCTGGCCACTAAAACGGTGTGGGAGAGGTGGTTAAACTGTGCAAAGAAGTCTGTGAATTGGAACAAGTTTTAATGCACCCACATACAGAGTTACAAAAATGACAGTATGACTTTGTTTTAATTGAGTCACAGGCTTTGTGGTGTCTGTTATCTCTCACTAATAGTATGCATTGGCCCTCTCACGTTATTAGAGTGGGTCTTTATCGCAGACCCTTATTTGATACAGTTAGCGTTGATGCATTATGAACCACACACCAAGAGTCAGCAGTGATCTGCATATTCAATAACTTCCGTAATTATATGCGCAATTCATCAGATGGGATGTGATTGCAGGGGAAGTGGAATAGAGTGGAATAGAGAGGAGCAAAGAGGTCTGATTCCTGGAGGACTAAAGTCTAATCACAAAACTAACATGATAATTGAAATCTAAATTGAAAGGCTTAGCTCTCAGGGAGAGTATGTCAGACATGGAGTGTAGAGGCACGAGTGCGAGTGAAAAAGAGAGAAAAAAAGAAAGCCAAAACACAAGTGACTAACAGTACATACACAGTTACATACCAAGCTTCTGAAAGATTTCCTCCTGAAATAAATGAGCATATAAATGCATATAAGCATATAAAAATCAATCCATCCAAAAATCAACACACATTTTGATCTGATCAGATCTGATGCAGAGCTTTAGTAAATGTTGCTTAGTCTCAAATGTTTAATTTGTACATCAGAGTTACAAGATTACTTTTGAAAAATATCCTTTTGATATAATACACGAAAAAATGAGGCCATGTACTTTACTTTAAATCCAAGGACACACACATATATATATATATTTTTTTTTTTCTTCTTCTTCCTTCGACACACTTGGAATCAGTCAAATGGAGAGAGTGCATCACAGGTCACTTCAGTAATGGCTCAATATTTTACACTGTCACCATTATCCCTCTTTGTCTAAAAAAAAATGCTTGCTACATGGGCTCAAAATTTCTGATTTTAAGAGTTGACCAAAGTCATTACTTAACAACAATCATGTTAAAAAGGGACATATTCACGTCAAGTTACTTGCCCTTGGTTTTCTTTCCTTTCCTTTCATGCTGGCATACTTACCTGAACACATTCTGTGAAGTTATACGTAATTATATAAACAATTTTCTTTTCCAATGCATGTAATCAGAGGTGTATTGTGTCAGGGCACTGAATTGAAATACAGCTGTCCTCTATTTAACCTCAGAGCTATGCTACGGTCACATTTGAAACTCAGATGTTTTACTCATTGTGAATATAACCCAAAGAAGGAGAGACAGTGCAGAAAACCCCCCCCCCCCACCCACCCTTACCCCACTCTCTCTCGACTACAGGATTCATATTCATCCCTCAATAACGTTTAATTAGTAATGCCAAATTCATTAACCTGTACTGCTGTTACGCTGGCCTCAACCATAAATTAGCTTAATGTGAGTAGACGTATTGCAGCTGTAATAAGGGACATAAAACTCAAAGAGAAACACATACTGTTCCTCCATAGTCATGGATCATTATAACTCAGCAGTGTTTTAGAGTGGGAGCACTGCTTTTTAGAGCAGCCCATCAAACACATTTTTCTACTAATGCTAAAAATGCTTTCAAGCTCGAGTCTCAAGATGTGTACAGTATTAACAAAACACATTTATTTAGTTGCAGTATTTAAGAGAAGAAAATTTTTTCATAAAACCAAAATGCTGTAAGAGAACCGTTTGCAATACCATGAACGCAGATATATATATATATATATATATATATATATATATATATATATAGGTAGTAGGTAGATAGATAGATAGATAGATAGATAGATAGATAGATAGATAGATAGATAGATAGATAGATAGATAGATAGATAGATAGATAGATAGATAGATAGATAGATAGATAGATAGATAGATAGATAGATGTTTGTATGTGTTTATTTTTCAAAAATGTTTTAATTGTTTGAAGTTAAAAGCCTCATTTTTCAATGGAATGAATACATTTAGGCTCGGGACATGCTCTAACTATCAAAGGGAGACAGTGCACTAGTTTCCCAGTCAGTTAACATTTAGAATATT
This sequence comes from Siphamia tubifer, assembly GCA_020466265.1. Classification (NCBI taxonomy): domain Eukaryota; kingdom Metazoa; phylum Chordata; class Actinopteri; order Kurtiformes; family Apogonidae; genus Siphamia; species Siphamia tubifer. The sequence goes on along the minus strand of CM035785.1, from coordinate 47,824,119 downwards.
TATAATAGCCAAACGTGGTTTTGTTTCTTGGGTGGACAAATGGTGTCAGGAAACAAACTGCTATTGTAAAAACTCAGACGACCTTCACTGTCCTAGGATTACACATAGACCTTTCTGCTCCTCTATCCTCCAGTGATCTCGCCTAACAACTCGCACCAAAGAACCTATTAGGCCTGGATCCCACTTTGTTGTTAAAAAGGGTCTTGTCCTTTCAGAACACTCGCTTCCTTGCTTTCAGTTTTTTCAAGCATAGGTGGTGGAGAAACACAAGTTCATTGTTCCCTCGCAGATGGAAGTTGGAGTTACCAGGGTAACCGCTCTAATCCTCCTTTTTTACCACTTTTTTCTTATTAACAGCCTATCGAGTGCTACCTTTTAAGTCACAGGAAAGAGCGCTCACTCACTTTTAATTAGCTATGATTCTGTTTGTCAGGAGACAGCATGATGAGCTAATCGAAATTTACGAAATAATGTCGTACTGCAAGCAGCTACTTCTTTTTCCTGCGGCCTGCTCCAAGAATAACAATAATGAGGCCATTATTGAGGACTGCACTTTAAAACGCTGCCCTGCCACCAACACAGAGAACATAATTGTTCTGGTGTTTTCCATATAATCAACAACCCATTGTTGATGACTTGAGAACTAAGGGAGCAAAGAATGGGCGCCATAATGATTGGTTTGTGCTGCCATGAAGATCCTGTATAAAGTGTCCACTGAGGAAGGACCTTGATAGACTACTGATTTTCTTGTGAGGGTTGTGCATGAAGACAACTGTCTGGCTTTGTAGAAAAATGTCCTTTTGCTTTTTGTCTGTCTTGCCACTCGAATAGCCCCCAAGCCGCATTAGAGAAGAACCATTCATATGGTGAAAGGCTGGGAGTCACACAGACTCATGTGAAGGGGCCACATAGTTGTTGGAAAGAATAGCCATTTATATAACCTCCCTCCAATCCAGAAAAAAAATATAGCCAATCTCTGGAAGATAATAAAATGTGTGTTTGTTATTCATAAGAAGCTTTCCCTGGGAATAATGTAATGTAACATCTGACCCACACCTCCACACATTTATTTTAAAAGTCAATTTAGTTCACTAGTCATGTATGTCAACTGAGCTTTATTTAACATGTCGGGATGACTCAATTAGATAATTGCATATCCCTAATACAAAACCAATGCATTAAACGTACCCTGGCCATTTGGAAATGAAAACAGCCCAGGGAGTCCATCATGATAACCGGTGACTGAAAATAAAATATTTTACCAAAAAGTTACACATCTAAACTTACTGGGTGAGAGCTCAGCAGGGTTGTACAAACACAGTGCAGCACCTATTAGCTGTGCTCCATTGTGAAGGAGTGAGAGAGACAGAGCTTGAGGGCAGGAGGAATGCTAAGTGGGCCCCTTAGCCTAGTCAACCTTCAGTGGGTTTCATTTATCTTCATCTTGTTAGACTAAATTAATTAACAATCTCAATGCTACACACTTTCTCCTTTCATTACATCAAATAATGGCAGAAATGTGGGGGGAGGTCCTGCCCACTGGGAGCAGACAGACACTGAAGACATCTCTCTCTCTCTCCCCCCGCTCTCTCTCTCTCTCTCTCTCTCTCTCTCTCTCTCTCTCTCTCTCTCTCTCTCTCTCTCTCTCTCTTTCTCTCTCTCTCTCTTTTTCTCTCTCTCTCTCTCACACACTTTCTTTCTCTCCCTCTCTCATCTCTGTCTTGTATTCTTTCTCATTTTTTTAGTCTCTTTGACTACAAAAAAACAAAAATCTGTTATATGCCTACCATAAACATATAAAACATTTATCCAAAATGAAAACACCTCTCCTGCCCCATTAAAATCACTGTGCGCATTGTATCTTGCATGTGGGAAACTGTCACACTTTGTTTAAAAACTATTTAAAATTTAAACATACTGATATTATTTTTCTTGAGACAGTACAAAGGCTTTTACTGAAACACAGTTTACATTTCTCCACACTTCCAAAGAGTTTGGTCTGTTTTTCACAATAGTTCTGTGATCAGAAAGCTGTGTTTGTCAAGTGAAAGTAGATACTTTACATAAACTCATTGTGTGTGATTTAAAATAAAACCCGTGACTCATTAGAGTATCGAAAGGCCTGCCCGTTATGCCATGACAGCTGAAGTCCTGTGTAAGAAGTCGTAAACATCTGCACATTGAGGCAGGTATGTATGAGTATACTCACACTGTCCCCTTTGACCTAATTCAGCTACTTGAGAAAAAGATACTGGGATTCTTCACTGGAGGAATGTCTTAACTGTCACATCCATCCACCCCTGTTTCTCTCCTCTTTTCCCCTTTCACCCCTGCCCCCACCCTACAGCCCACTCCAGGAGACAAAGCTTAACCAAGCAAAATGGCTAACCCTGAAGCAAAGCCTGCTTTTAATCCAAGTCTGATTGTCGAGGTCTCCAATCTCCCGTCAGTGTGCGTGATATCTTTCAACTATGCTTCTTCTTTGATTAAAATAGACAGTGGCAGAAGGATGGGGATTAGCAATGCAATAATGTGTTTACAATAATCACAGTGTTTCCTCACAGCTTTGAGAACAAAAGCAAAATGCTGAGAGAAAGCCAAGGTCAAAGGTCACATTGATTTCTCTTTCCTTCCTTTTGTAGATGGGATTGAAAATGGAAAAAACCTGACAGTCACGTGTAATGCTCCAAATCCACTGTAACATATAGAATACTGTACATCTTTTACGGTTTGGCAGTGTTATCCTCATTCCTGATGGGTTTCAACAAATGCTGAGTTTGTGTTCCAACCATGAAATGATTTTAGCATTTTATTTTGAGCTGAAATATAAATATATTTACTTATAATTTGTAATCATGGGCTTTTCTCTCATGAAATGTGATTAATTAAAAAAAGTTTAATTCCCAGTTAAATATGCTATGTAAAAATCTATGAGGATGTGTTGGGTTTTTTTTTTCACGGTAAAATTTTGTGGAATTAATCACCCATTTGGTATCATTTCAATTCAGCTACATCTCAGACATCACATTACTTTAGCATGGTTACTTTCTTCTCATTTCTAAACTGTGTTTTAAACTATATGTAGGACTTGATCTTTTAGTGAGGTTTTTAATGGATTCTAAAGGAAAAATAAAATGCATTTTACTGCGCAAGAGATTTTCCCATTGAATTCCTGAAGGACATTTTGACTAGCAAGAGTAATCGTATCAAATTGTCCTTTCTTTTTAAAATGCCCCCAACAGTTCTGAGAGAGGGAAAAAAAATGCTGTTAATTTAATCAAATAAGTGACCTTTTGAAAAAGAAATCAAAGAGGATTCATTAGCTTTAGTAAAGTTTGGCTGACAGCAGCTTTGAAAGGCAGATGCTGCTGCTGTGGCTTCTAATGAGCCACCCCTAATTAGGGAGCAACACTGGAGCCTAGAGAAGGTGGTTGACTAGGAAAGGAGCCAATGGTAAATACACTCTCTTATTTACTTCCTCTGTGTGTAATGACAGCACACATTTTTAATTAGAATCACAGGAAGAGTAAAGACAAAAAATGTAAATCTTTATGGTAGGTTGAATACAAACACAGAGCACAACAGGAAACAACAGAACATCACAAAACCAATGTGCCAGCTTCTGTCTTACCCCTGATTTAGGGTAGTTAGTAAGGGAGGGAAGATGGGGAGAGTGGTCAGACAAAAGCATGCAGTGTAAAAACACACAGAGGTTCATATCCAGGCCCTTTAAGCTTTAAAAAGGAAAGGAAACAAGACAACATGTCATCTACTTTTGCTCCTGAAATTGATGTCTCTGACTGGACGCTATCGGGGTGAACATGCCAGTTGGTGACACACTACACAAGCACAATCATAACACATGGTTTGGGTAAATATGTTAAAACCCTTGTTTGACACAGCTCAAATATACAGACACATGCGCACATACAGATATGTGCACGCACACACAGGACAAAGTCTAAAGCTAACAGTGTGTCTGAAACTTTAACCCCTGTGAGCCCAGCACCACCCATACCCGAACTGTGATCCTGAATGGCAACAACGGAAATGAAACTAACCTCAGTAAAAAGCTGCTACGAAGAAAGCCCTCCATGTCAGCGTGTGGGGTTCTGGCAGGAAAAATCACAGAGAACCATTTTCACTATGAAACGAGTAATAATCAAGCAGAAGAACAAGGAGAAAAGGGAGAAAAAGAAAGAAAGAAAAACACATAGAGCATACATGTTCCTCCTATAATAAGGCATGTCTTTAATTAAAGCAGAAATATGGTTACGAACCCATCCTCTCTTTTATGAACTGACATCATTAATTATACCTCTTTCCATTGAGGGAGTGGATTTGCATACAGCATTGGTTTGCACTGAGAGCCTGATGATATGTTTGCATCAAATAAACTTTGCCTACTGATCTCTATACAGTCTTTTTCCACGGCTGTGTGCAGATATATACATGTACATCCAGCACAGTAACCGCAGATCCCAGAGCAGCCCCAGTCAGTTCAGAGTAGCAAACGGTGGTCCAGCTGCAGCCCATGTGTGGCAAGGGTGCTGTGGCTTCTGGGAGCCCAGCCGCACAGCACCAATGAGGCAGGAGGATGTGGTCATGATGTCACCACTTGCAGGGGTCGTTCAGAAGCCTTACCCACAATATTCTGGAGACACATGGCTAAAAATTACTTACAACAGGTTTCCATTAGCATATGTTATTGGTCTGTATAATATACACTTTTATTGTGTTAGCATCGGTTAGATATTGATTAGGGGCTCCCATGTGTTTTGTTTTAAGTGGTAAAAACAAGCAGTGACTCCAGAGGACACATTTGTGAGTGGAACTTTTGGCAGTCGTTGAAATTTTTATATTTGTCAGATCTTACAGCTAGCCTTGTAAAGATATTCCACCACTAAAATCACAAGAATAACCTCCAAGAAAAACATTTTCAGCTTTTTAACCCCTCATTGTGCTTGCACGATACTGTTGTTTAATGTAATAACTTTGCAAACTGAGGAGCTGCATAGTCTGCATATAATAATTACGGCTGGGAAAGTTAGTATTTTTTTTTATCACCAATAGAAGATTATTTATTTATTTTTTAATTTTTTAATTTTTTTTTTACAAATTCTTGCCATCAACATGAATAACACAATGTACAACAGCGAATGACATCTCAGCCCTTAAACACCTCAAGTTTTAGTGGCATGGGTGTAATTTGGCATTTTCTCTCTTCGCTTTCTTGGCTCATAAGACAAAGCCTCTGAGAGAATGGAAAAAATGAGCCGGGCCCAAGGACACTGTGCCTTTCAGTTCGGCCAGCACTTAGCGAGGCAGTGGATCCACAAGGCCCAGAGGGCTCAGCCGAGACTTTTCTCACAATAAGGTGTCTGGGGAGGCGGGAGTGGCATAGCCAGGGGCGCTGCTCTGCTCTTTTCTCCACTCAGCTGGGCCCTGTGCACATAATACCATCACCACAGCACAGCACACCAAGCCAGTGACAACGTGAGAAAACAACCGTCAAACAGTGCAGAGCAGATCAAGCGTGTCTCCTCACTTCTCTGAGTGCAAAAAGCACACATGCTCCAAGGCAGGCACACACAAAATACAACAGCTAAAACACAAGCATGAATTTACCCTCAGTTTACAGTGGATGCAATTGCATTGAAGTGCAGAGTAAAACTTTGCCCAAGTATTATGGAATGAAAGAAAAATGTGTGTATTTAGCTGGAATCTGACTTCTTCATCTTTCTAAAAACAGTTAACTAGCAGAGCAAATGAAATGGATCGGCCAGTGTTGAGTTCCTATCTTTATCTTTGGTTTTCCTATATAAGCCTAGTTCTGTCTGCCTTTCTCTCTACTTGTGTTTCCTCAGCTGTGTCTGCTGTCTACAGTCCCATTGTGGTCAGAAACAACTGAACTTAGCCCATCGTAGCAAAGGTGCGGTTTGGAGAGCAAGTAACCAAAGTCAGGAAAAAGTGACTGAGTTTCATTGTATTTGCTGTTCTCCAAATACTAAAAGCAAGAAAGGTTTTAAATTAAGGCTACAATTCAAGGGCAGGGAATCTGAGGAAGGAGAGGCAGATAGGGTAGACATCACTAAAGTTGGCCTGGACCAGTCTGAGCAGCACGGCAGCCCTTTCGAAGAATGAGCCTCTGCCAAAAGCTGTCTCTGCCTAACCAAGTCTCCTACCATCTGCAACAAATGTGCTCTATTAAAGCAGTACCATATGGACAACAAGCTAGCTATTAACACGGCTTCAGCACATCCCCTTAACCCAGCCCAGATTTCAAACTTCCAGTCAAATTGACTGCTGATTTAATGCACCGCCAGCAGCCATGTGGGTCTTGGCACGAGACGGCACTCTCAGCCTTCAGTCATTAACAGGCTCACGTAGCGCAGCGTGCACAGTGAGACACAGAAGCTCGCTCACAGATCCTATAGTAACTACATCCCAGGTTAACATGGTATATCCTTTAACCAGTTCCATATGAGTAAAGGAAGTCTATCCAACGCAGAAGGTAGAGAGAAGCTGCTCTAATCCAGGATCTCCAACCTTTTTGAGATGCATAAACCAGGCCTCAAAACATTCTATTGTACGGAGTGGAAACAAGCTTATGAAGCAGATCTGCCCACAGAGCGTCTGCAGTGGAAGCCTAACTGGTGGCTTATGTCTCAGTTCTTCCAGAGTGATGGAGAGTGTGTTTGCTGCCTCTGCATGGATCCAAAATGGCAGTGATTAACCCTGCAGGGTGTGAGGGGGGGGGGGGCACTTTAATCCCTGTGGGCCGGGCGGCCATGTTGACGCCTCTCCCTTCTCTGAGTCATGGGGGGACCCACCCACTGTTCACAAAGCCATGCTCTCTTCTCCTCGACCATGACGCCACAGCTATGAGCCCTCTGTTCTACGACCCAGAGACAACACACACACACACACACACACACACTCTCACACACACTAAATCAATTACAGTTCTGTGGTTTTAACCCGACTCCAAAGTTCAGTAAATTTTGTTTATTTATTTTTTCTCCTCCTGTCTCAGCTGCTTAGATACTTTACATAATGAGAGTGGAAACACATCTCTTCTGTCAGACGCCTGAACGTACACATGTGCTGTAAACTAACAAAGTCTTGGCTTTAGTGAGATTATGCCTTATTTTTATACTGTTTTTTACTAACCTATTTTGAACTGAGATTACAATAGGTTATATTGAGCCGACATTTTTTGTTGGTTTTGTTTTGAGTAATGACAATTGCTTACACAACTGAAATGTAAATCTAAAATTAAAAAAACATAAAAATGAATTATTATTATTATTAGTACTACTAGGTGTAGTTGTATTGTTGTTCTATAGTTGTTAATTATGGAAAGAAGTTCAAAATATTCCCTATGCTTTTTTTCCTGTGAGCATTAAATATGAGAAAAGAGCTCTACGGACATATTCCTATGCAAACTTAAGTGATAAGCTAAAGAGCGCCTGATGACAGTCTAATTAAATAAGCCTTTCAGTGCTCTCGGTGGAGCAGTGGAATGTGTGAAAAAGTACCGCTGGTTCGAGAGGAGGGCGATCCAGAGCGGGAGAAAAGCTGTCCAAGCAATCCCAACATCCCAACAGACAGTTTTACACCACCTCAACACCCAGTCACATGAAATATGGTGATACCTGCTTCATGTGTCCACACCGACATAGAATATGTACATATAATGTATGTATGTAGGACACGCAAATATGCACCTTATGTTACCTTTACTAATAGCAACAGTGTCCTTTTGACACCCCTCCACTTCCCCAACACTCGATGCCCACATACACACGTTGCACATACACAAAGACCTGCACACACACACACACACACACACACACACACACACACATCTCAGTCAGAGCTGCCAGATGAGTAGTGAATTAATTTGTGTGAGCCACTCCAACATTAGGAAGGTGTGTTGAAAGGTGTCTGCTCATGTTTCAAATTAAACGCGCTGCTGGTCAGCATTAGCACCTCGCCACCCGTCTGCAACTGACACTTAGGGGGCTGGGGGGATGGGAGGAAGGAGGGGAGCCCATCCGCCGTTCACACTGGAATAATTAGAACATGTCAGGAAGAATTAATTTCCTCATTTTTCAAAAGGATACACAGAAATTACCATGTTATTATATGACAGGGTCCCTGGGAGGATTGGATTAAATTTGATTTCTTGCGCAGCCCACACAACAAATTAAAGTCATAAATAAGATGGAAAGAAGCAGGGCACAGAGCATATGTTTATGGCAATGAGTGAAGCCAGGGGACCAGAAACAACTATCTTCATTTCATTTTATTTAAATCAGGCCGACACCGTGTGTCTGAATGACAGCAGTTGCTAATGGGTCGAGATTAACACAGAGATCCAGATAAAAAGTAATGGGACGTACAGTGTATACACTACTGCCTGTTATTTGGCAAAAGATGATGAGTTATGACAGGGAATTGCTGAATTCAGACCTGACAAACCAACTTAAAGATGAGATTAATCTATTTTTTACACCGTCCACTGACAAAGCTGTTTTCTAGTCTTTAATACTGTCTAAAATGCCCCAATCTTAAAAAAAAATACAATAAAAAAATAACAATACTACACACCATGTCTCATGCTGAGGCTTGTTAGGTTACTGTTACAATTTAATACTGACTTGCCTGGTAAGAGTTTTTCAACTCTTTTAAAATGGGCTGTCATTAGAGCCTAGCACTCCCCTGGGCACCACAAACTTTAAATAATTTGCGAATCAATTAACTGGCTACTCTCAACGCAACAGGGATTTCACACTCCAGGGTCGTGGTGCATTATCAGTTGGAGACGATTCATGGCGTTTTGGGAGAAAAGTTCATGGTTGAAATCATTAATTCATTTTACCGGACTTTTAGTTATGCATTACTTTCTACAGCTGGGGTAGCAAGAAAATTAATGGCATGTTCTTTAGTTCTGTTTTCTGCCATATAGAGCTATTAGGTGAAACTCTGCTTTACAATACAGAGAAACACACCACACTAAGCAGGGCAGCAGCCAAATCTATATTAGACTTGTACCCCTCAGAAAATGAAATGAAAATGTTCAACTTATGATAATAACAATGATAAATTAGGACCCATTTCCTTTTCAAGTGATTTAATATAGAATATATTAAATGATCTACAAAACAAATTTGTATCAATTCCTAAAATAAAATTTACTTTAAAATGAATCATGCATGAAATATTAAGGAAGATCTGATTTAGCAACATAGTTTAGGAAGAAAACAGTTCACTTTTTTTCTTTTTTTTACATGCTCACCACGTAATGGCATGCAACCATTTGTTTCCTGAATTTACACTGTGATGCGCGGAAGTAATTGAGGCTGATGAAATTAAAATCTTTGTTAGTCGGTCTTTGTCGAGCAGTCTCTCTTCGCCAATATATTGACCATAATAAGTGCAAGGTCAGTTCACTGAAGAGGTCCATTTGATAAATAATAGATGAAGAATAACCATTCACAGGTTATTAATTTTCATTTCATGGTGAAGTGGTGTTGATTTAATTTCTGAGAGAATGGCTGCCCAACATCTTTCAGTAATGCCATATGTAGAGGGCTGTGAGCTATGAGACTGCTGCATATTAGATCAACGCTACTAAACAGTTGATATGGAATATTCAAATAATCCATCATGTTCTTCAGTGTTTCCAAATGAAACTACGTGAACATAATTGAACTTGTTCTTTTACGCACCGGAGTCAAAACTATCAATTTCTTGTCATGTTTTATTAATTAATTATTAAAGCAACAAATAATCAGATTGCTTGAGGATATCACAATTTACTTCAGTAACATGACTGATTGCTTTGACAAATACCAACAGGTCCTGAGTACCTTGACAGAATATTTTCACATTGTACCAGGAACGGCTTTTTCTTACTTTAACAATTTTACACAACATAAGTGTGTGTCGCAGCTTGTCTGCAAATGCCTAAAGATTTTCACTTGCTTTTCATTTTCATCAGCTTTTACTACAAACACAGCAGCAGTAATACACAGCACACACTTGGTGCTGGTAGGCAGCCGTATGTTCATGGAGGCACAAGTGGGTGTTTGACATGAAATAGCATAATTAAACAATAGTAAATGGCCGTGAACTTTTGATTCAGAAAAAACATTTTTCAGCTGCTATTGAAGAGCTTCTAAACCATATTAATATGGCTCTCATCATACTGTTTCTCCAACTGACATTTGAAAGAAAAGAATATTATCTACTAAGTTCCCTACCTTTATTTGCTTAATATCTTAGATACAGTTTTATTAGAAAACCTGCACGAGCCGCAGCTGAGCAAAGACTGTTAAAGTAATATAAAATTGATGCAGAGATGACTGTGGGATTCTCTATTTCTAAAGCAAAAAATTTTATTTTATAGCAGTCTATTGCCCTGAAATTTCTCAGATAAAGTCTTTTAAAGTGAAATATTTTAACCAGAATCAAGGATCCTGGCTTTTGTGCCTTTATACGACCCAGTACTGCACAGGCATTGTTGCATTAATAAAACTATGCAAATGACTGAATCAGTCTCAGGTCTTGTGTAAAGAATGACGATCATGCTAAGACTAGATCTGGACCGTTTCCAAAAAGAGTATAAATCACTGGTAATGTGCAACAAAAATTTCACTCACCAATCTTAAGCCCACTTAAAATATTCTATAAAAATGTTGTTATTGCTTTGTTACTGTTACAGATGAAGGTATTATTTTTGTGGGGGTTTTTGTTTCTTTGTTTATTTGTCTTTTTGTTTCTTTGTCAGTAACTTGAAATAAAAACTGCTGCACCAATTTTCAGGAATTTTCAGGAAAGGGGCAAGGTAGTCCAGAATAGATCCCATTAAATTTTGATGAATGTAGGTCAAAGGTCAAGGTCACCAAAATGTGTTTTTGCCATGATAAGAGATAAGCAAATTAGGTAAAAAATAAAAAAATATCACATGTTTTTTTCTTTCTATAGAGGCCTTACTTTGATTTTGCAGTATGAAGAATATTTGGTGAATAATACTTGTCTCCCTGCTTTAAAGATTATTTCAGCTCATGGCATTTTTTTAGTTAGAAAATAAATAAATCTGTCTTCAACCTTTTTTTTCCCCCATGTGACGCTTCCTGCACATATCGAGGTGCTAGGTGATAATTTTGACAATGAAATAGCAACTCCCTAACAACAAACTGGGTTGCGACATCCAGAATGAAAAGGAAATAATGCATGATAATAGGAAATCCAATATGGTAACATACAATCACTACAGGAAAATAAGTTAGGAAATCTGGTGTCTAAAAGGTCTATCAGTAACTACGTCCCTGTATAACTGTCTAATTGTGCATACATTGTGTGCCTACCCAATTGTCCACTTCATTTGATGCAGGTGTTCAGTGTGGGTGAAGACAGCAGGGGTGTGTGAGACATGTGGCAAGACAGAAACAGCTGAAAGGGCAAATTGATACTTACAAAAACTGAAAGACTCAATCCCCAGCTTCCAGCGATCACTGGTAGGTTGATTGTGAATTCATGAAAATGACCTGAAATATAGCCAAAAACAAGACAGAAAACGCTAGTTTAATTTCATTCACAGTGAGTACATTTATTTTTATAATATTAATGAGTGTTAATGCTTTGTAGCAAAAGTCCCACTGAATTTGGAGACGTGGCTGTAATCAACGAGGTAGTTGAATAACCATATTTACCTCTATCAGAGCAAATAGACACAGACAAGGAGAAGGGAATCAGGGCCATATGACTGTTGGCTGAGGGTCATAGTCTCCACAGCTGAGTTAAAACAGCTTTGTTAGTGTCTGACCTCCAGTACTCGCAGCTGTCACCAATGGGAATAAGTCCTAGACAATGTTTAAAATCTACTTCTCTGCTACCTCATTAATCTGTCTTCCATTTAGTGGATTCCACAATAAACAGCTTTCATACAAAGTCGTTTTATTTAATTTTGCTTTCTTTTTTTTCAAGAGCTGCCTTCTAATGATTTATTTTGGGGCCATGCTCTGCTAGTTTCAGCATGTTCCTTGAAGTGCTGTAACTTAAGAGCTTTGTTAAGAGAACATGTGAACGTCCAGGAAACTTCTCTACGTTCTGAGTGCATTTAGTTCAAGCCACTGGCATGAGTTACATACACCCACTGTTGAGAATAAATAACAATAGATGGAAAAAATAAACTGATCTGAGCTGCCAACCTGAAAGATGTACATGCAGTAAGCTCATTCATGCTTACTTTCTCACATTATCTTGTTTTTCACAATAAGTCAGGATCTCATTACAAGCTGATTTATACAATTAGTCCACCTCAGCACTGCCAATTAAACGGGGCCATGGCTTTTTTTTAAGGTCACGCTTAACTGATCTGTAACTAATTTGCACTACAGTATCTCCGTCTAACATTACTGGGGCCAATAAGCCACCAACAGCAAGGCCAGATGAATGCACTGACGACCAGTGTATTGTTGTCAGAGCGCAGCGTGTAGTCTGCAGCAGAGGAGGCACAAGGGCTGGCAGAGTGAGCCAGATAAAGGCAAGAGTTACAGACAGGTCTGAATGTTCTGGCCTTGAGGCTGGAGGTGACAATGGGGCAGAAAAGACCCTGGTGACCCCAGCTGAATGGAAAGCTGCTTCATGAATAGCACCTCTCAGTTTAAAGTCTACTCTTGTCTCTGAAATTAGGCTAAACACACACTATTGCTGCTCTGAGCTACGCTCCAGCTGCAACCACCCACTCTTGTGTTTCAACTACATATTATGTAGATGACAACTCTATAACAGTGTTTCTCAAGCATCTGCTATAGGCTTAATTTCTACTGTGAAAGCTCCTGTAATTAAAAAAGATTATATATTGTATATCTTTGATTTAATAATAGGATGTTAATTGAGAACAATAGGATAAATAACAAATGGGGTAATGCAAGGCTATTTCACTTAATTATTAGGCTGAGAAAAGAACAACAAAAGAATCTATAAATAATAAACAAATGACATTGTAATGAAGCAAATGTAGTCATCTCTGTGGTGTAATAAGAGTCGGTGTCAACCAGCCAATTGTAGCTGCATGTGGCAGCTCTTTTCCTGCTGTGAATTAGACCTACAGGCAGGAAACATAAAACAGGCACTCCCCATTCCTAATTAGAGAATCAGGGACTTATTAAACACAATCCCAGCCAACCCTGAATGCGAATTATTAGTTTCACCACATTTATATAGGCAAATTGTCAACACGCTCTAACCCATAGATTTTTTTTTTTTCTTTTTGTTTATTTTAGTTTGAAGAGACACAGAAACAGTCGGGTGGAGAAGTGACATATTCCACAGAGATGCCAAGTACGATCTGGCCCAGTTTACAGGCAGTTTAGGCACAAAGGCTATTTTTCTGTTTCAGTGGAAGTGAAATTACTGGGGCTTTAGCTCTTACACACAAAAATCCAAATAGGCTGACGGTGCAGACATCAAACAGGCAGGGACAGAGAGCTCACAGCCACCTGTGGCATTTCTGTCAAAGAGTGGCCTTTTCTCCAGCGTTGGCCGGCCGAACTGTAGCTACATTACACACAGACGCACTAAGACACAACTACCCCCACACAATAAATATATGAAACATTTACACACAGCAAAGAGGCCACGGAATCCTTCAGACTGACAGAAGAAGAGCCCAAAATGAAAGCATCATCAAATTCACACACACTGACAGAAACTATTTGGCTCTTACTTGATAAAACTGCAGTGAAATTTTTAAAAAAAAGAAGAAGAAGAAAAATCTGTCCATTCTAGTTTTAAAACCGAGAATTGCTCCATAATTTTGACACATCTGCAATGATACAGAAGTCAAAATACAGAGTTAAAGCATTTTCTTGTACAGAACCTGCTTGTGTATCTTTTTATTACATCAAGCATACTGTATGCCTCCTGGAATTTCCATTTGAGCTAAAGCCTCTCGTACAGTACATGAAGGAAAGCCGTTTAGTACTACTGCATGGAAAGATTCTCTCAAATCAACTGAACCTTCAAATTCCAGACATGTGTTCATCCACACTGTGGGCTATGCTTTATTTAATTTTCTCTGACCATAAGAGAGAGTTGTGTCTTTCTGCCATCATGTGACAGCAGTTCAGTATCAATAGACAACATCACCACAACTGTATACACCACAGGATAGATTAGCCCATGCACTTTGAGTTATTTCTTTTTTGCATCAATAGTGTTATATCTTTTTGGGTGGATATACAGCACTGTATGTGGATGTGTACGTGTTTAAAAGCAGCTGCATATGTATGTGTGTGTATGTACATTTCTTCTCGTGTACTTCTGTGGAGATATGCATGAAGCAATCCAAAACTTGCACTTCAACTTCTGTTTGGAATTCATCCAGATCTGCAACATGTTAAAAAAATATCCTCCCAATCCTCTATTCCAAATCCTCACTCTCTCTTACGTCCAAACAAGCTAAAGTAGGAATTCTGCCGAGTTAGTTATTTTGACAATAGAGGTAATCTTTGCCATCAGCAGGCTGCTACTACCTGGATGCTGTGTGGTTATCTCTGCAAAAGCAGCAGCCACACAGTCAGTTAGGCTGGGGACTGAGGGAGTTTGGGATGCAATGAGGTGGGGCTGTAACAGCAGTCCCAGGGGAAATAGGGAAAAGGGAGAAAGGGGGGAAGCAGAGAAGGGGGTGAAGGGTTGAAGAGCGGAGCATATTGGGATAGAAAAGTCTGAAAAGTAACCGAACACATGTGATTGTCTGTTAAATATCTTGGCATATAAAGTCAATCCTCTCAGCGGCAGGAGCATATGTGAAACATGAAACGATGGTTGAACATAATCACAATGTTGAGGAATGAACAGGCCAAAAACAGTCCAGGTAGAGTGTGACCGTAGTGGTAGTGGCCTAGATCGCTTTGAACAAGCGACATTTGCAGTGACATTGTGGGGCTGTAAGCTGCCATAATGAACTGTGGACAGCCATGGACAAAGAAAACAAACACCAGTTGTGTGTTATTACAATGACAAGCTGTATTGCGGCTAGAAATCCACCATATCATTGAGTTATTTGGTAGTGGAAACAGGTCAATCACGTGGAAACTGATGTTTCACGCTCCGACACACTGTTAACTGTCACAGTTTTAACAACCTGTCTTTTATTTTATTTTCTCTCTTAAAATTCCGCTTCAGTTCTTCAGCTGAACCCGTCCTGGTACAAAATTACAACAAACCAGACAGTCCCAAAACATCTCATACAGACGTACTAAGAATCAAGTGTGACATTCTTGTTAAAATGTCTTTGTTGAGAATAAAACACTGACTTTTGTGTGAGTCAATGCTGTCATGTAATAGTGTCCGATAAAGTGAGGAAAAAACTACCCCTGAGCGGCAGTTATTTTCTAAGTTTTTT
Organism: Siphamia tubifer; assembly: GCA_020466265.1. Taxonomy (NCBI): domain Eukaryota; kingdom Metazoa; phylum Chordata; class Actinopteri; order Kurtiformes; family Apogonidae; genus Siphamia; species Siphamia tubifer. The sequence goes on along the minus strand of CM035785.1, from coordinate 47,808,698 downwards.
TTCTTTCTTTTTTTCCTCACAAGCTATAGCCCGACACAAATGCAGCACTATGGCTCAACGGGCTTTCATGTGATGCCCGGCAAATACATTATCTGTCATTTCCTCTGCGTCAAATAACAAGAATAAAAGTCTATTTACTGAGCAACTGGGTTGAGGCACGGTAAAGGGAGAGAAACGACCAGCAAATAGAATGTTTTCCTCCACAGTGGACAGCATTGAGTCCCAGCGCTCCTAACAGGCAGGCATGCAACCTATCAATTCTCTTTGATTTCTTTTCTCATATTCTTCTTCATTCCAAAGACTGTAGAAACAGAGAACAGACACAGGCTTGTCTTTTTACACAATGATGAGACCTCTTTTTTTTTTTTTTATGTTCCAGATGCATACACGTGTATGTTCCTGTGTTTCTTTGCCTTTTTTCTTTCTTTGTCTGCTTCTAGTACTGTGTGGGGTTTGTGTATGTGTGTATACTGGGGACAGGGCTATGAAAACAAGTCTCAGTCTCTCTCGCAGGTAATGTGTTTATTTTCCTCGACCCATCTTCTAGTTTACTGTGTGGTGGCGTTTCTCCCCTCTTATCGCCTGGTCCTCGCGGGGCACTTTAGCCCCTCAAATCCTGTTCACCACATACTGGTTTTAGAATCTGTGAAATGAGTGCTAGAGAAGCGTGGCCACAATGTCTGCCTGTGTTGCTACTGGACTCAAATGGGCTTGGTGCTTTTTTGTCCAGGGAGATGCATAAATGGAAGTTTTTAACACCTCAAAGGAGGCTGGGCCTTTGTGGAGCCACACTAGAGAAGCCTGCCAGTCTCCCGAGGAGGCAGACACACTGAGTGCTACAGGACAAAGAGCTAGAGGAGCAGAATCAGCAGGGGCATCACTCTGCTTTGGGCAGAAGGTAGACACACACATGTACACCCACATATGGAGCTGCACATACATACAAAGCACACTTAACAACACATGCACATAAATGTTACAAAGATTAGAATTGGTTCAACTATCACAAATACTTTCAATCAAAATATAATCAAAAGAAACTGATATTTCAAATATATCATATTCCCATATTTCCAACAATAATTTCTGCCCTTTTAAGCACCACTCACACCTAGAACGTAAACTAGTTAAGTGTGGAAAATGAACCAGTTTGCACCTGTAACCAAAGACTAATAAAATATAATATATCTGAGTGTAAACAGTACATTTCCACCTGTTAACACAACATACAGTAGCTAACTGTAAATAGATTCATATGTGATTGTAAAACACGCTCAATAGAAATGACAAATACAACTAGCACAACCAATGCACCATTTCCTAGTTATTGATTTCAGCTCCACTGTTTGAAAATAATTTCCTCATTTCCATCCCAATTTTCCTTATTGAAATTCTTTTTTTATTCCAGAGTACAGCTAACAGCTGGCATTTACAATCAGCCTTTATGCTGTTTAGATGTCTACAATAAGCATTTAGATGCAAATATCTTTGCCTTGTACAAAGGAGTTGCAACTTCTGTCAGAAGCAACATAATCAACCTGCAATTGTCTCCTGGCTCCAAGTGGTTTCCAGTGACAAGGCCTAAGCCGTAAGCATCTGTATTCAAATGATTCCCCATTTCAGGCTCGGTTTAGTGTGGGTATTTTCCAACAGTACTGCACTGAAAATCAATCACATGGTGAATTAAACCAGAAAGGAAACAACTGATCCATAAATGATCAGGTTACAACAAGGCGTTGGTGTCCACAAATTATTCAGTGTTTTCCTTGTTTGAGAAGCAGTGCGGACATACTATTTGATGGAAGTCTTTTCCACCAATTACTTAATACTGTTGTACATATCCACATTTGCAAAGGAAAGCTTGTGTTGACAAATAATTTTTGGTAGATAGATCAACATCTTGCACAGACTACTTTAACTAAATATATGAATATAAAAAGGTGTAAAGATATACATCTCATTAAATACAAATTAAAACCGCAGTGTTTTGAAACAAGTAAAATGACAAATACAGATTTAACTTTATATGCATTTATGCTGTTGTACAGTATATTGTTGCAGATTTTTGTGAATCCTGCTAAATCTGAAATCTATTTTTTTTAATCCATCCTCTTTGGAATGCATGTAAACTAGGTGAATAGCTGACACCAGTATACTCTAGCATATGCTGTATGGTGTAAAGCTCAGAGCACTGGGGGAACATGCTTTGCCTCAGCTCCACATGGCCCCCTGTACAGCCATTTTAACAATTAACTTTATAACCTCTGCTTTTGCTTTTTTATTTACAGTTGCATAAGTCATTTGTCTTTTTTTCTAAACCTACAATTAACAGCAGCTTTTGCAAATGCAAATTAGTCCATTTAGGGGGAGGGAAAATGATCAGTTTGAGAATATTTCTACCTTCTTAATCTTCTAAAGAGGGAAATGATTTAAAAGGAGGACACAAATCTCCAGTGACATGGCAGGAACTGTAGGGCATTTGCCTCTCTCTCCCTCTCTCTCTCCATTTTCCCTTTCTCATCTCACTCATGCCCCCCTCCTCCACCTCCCACCCCCATTTCTCTTCCCTCCTAATTTACCTCTCCCCCCTTGTTGCCCTGTAGGGGTGGAAGGGCCAGGAGTGAGGGACCAAGGAGCTGAGAGCTTAGTCCTAGTCGACTTGTACCCTCAGACGAAACAAATGTAGTGTTTGAGCCACTGATCACTGGTCTAATTGAGTTTAACACTCCTTATCTGGATTAAAAAAGAGCCTTTGAAATGAAAGGTCAAATTACCTCTACAGTCAGGCAATAAATAAGTCAAACAAGGTAAGAGGTTCCTGCCAGCATATGTTAGTAGCAAATTTAATTAGCAGGAAAACAGAGGGCTCTCTATTGGCGAGATCCTATACTGAAAACAAAAGCAGTGTTGGATCCCAAATAAGAAATATTTTACTGTAATGTAAACACTATTAATTATAACTTATTATTTGCAACATTTTACTTCAGGGACAGTAAATTTTTTACAAACAGTGCATTCAGTACCAGTCCAAGTCGACACCCCATACATCTCTAATTAAGCACCTACAGCGTAAAAGTTATACTCTCCAGATATCCGCAGCAATTCCACACATAATCAAATTACAGAGAAAGAAAAACTTCAGTCTGGATAAAACAAGTCTGGACACTTTTAATGTATGATTTTTTTTTTCTCATTTTGTAAGGTATCCTATAGGGCCATTGTCAATTGATTGCAGCACAAGGGAAGGAAATGGGCACAAGGCTGCAAGGCTGCAGTCTGGGCTGGATGGATAGAAGGTGGCTGAGCAATGCACCGAACAAGGGAGCGAGCAAAGACAACACAGCTCTACACCCAACCAGCTACAATGTGGCCTTTGTGACATAATGCACTCTGCACAGCAGATTGTGGAAAATAATCCAGAATTTACTGGTATGCATATCCAGCAATAACAACTGACATCACAACCTGTACTATATATCCCATGTTTCTGGGCACATTTTACATTTAGTGGAGAATGAGGGGGGTAAGGAAAACATCGTCAAGCAGTTATTATATTCCCATCATGTCTTGGGAACCCATTACAGCATGGCACAAGCAACGGTAAAACTGAGAAAGTCAGCGGGCTGAGGCTACAGGCAGAGGACTGGGGAACACTTCGACTCAAGAGCACAAACCTTCTGCACACTGTTAATGGCTGGAGAAAGATGTAGTTCAAACAAACACTTTGCACCTACAGATTATCTGTATTTAGACTGCGGCAGCTGGGAAGAGGTTTAGTTCTGTTTAAGTATTTAGTTGACTTCTGTGTGCTAACATTAGTATTATGAGCCAAGAGCCCTGAATTGTCTTTGCAAAGCGATTAAAAAGGTTAATGAAGCAGGGCAGAGCAGAATACAATGGAAAAGAGGAGTTTCTGAGTAACCAGTAGCATCATGTTGGTGCTAAACCTGCTAAAATCACATGAAAAATCACAATATTTTTCTTTCGATTCTCAACACATGCTTTTGCATATTCTGCTAGAAAAGCTGTCATTGCTCCAAAGAAAAGAGAAAGGGCCCTTCATGGCCACTAGCTCTTACCACAAACTAGTTTTCAAGTAGATCTTATATTACTTACAAATATATACGATCAAACTGACTACGTATTAAACATTCCACTGGGACAAAATGAAAATGTAAATAAATGAAAATACTTTTGTTGCAAAATAAATTCTGCTTGATCTAAATTTATCTAAGTAATAAAAGAAAATATAACACACAAAGATTTTTGTTTGTTCTCTGCATGTAATAGACATAGACAGCAAATGAATGAGCCAAACAACCTTTTAAATAGAACTAGCAGACTGGCAGCCTTTAGAAATCTGAATAATATATAAATATACACTGAATCAAACATATCAATAAATATGCTGAATTATGTGACTGGCAGCCCGCTACAAAATTCTGTAGCAGTACCGTTTCAATATTTAAATTGCAAAAATAATATTTTACTGAACAGCCACAGACTGAGTGTGCGTGTATGTGCATGTGTGGCCTTGTGTTGATGCATGTCTACATGTATGTATCTGTGTATCCATGTGTGTGCATGTCCATACTCAACAGCAGCCTGTTCAGTGCAGTTTTGGGCAGACTGTGGCCTAGATGTAAAATGTTGAAATTGGAAAAAATATTACCCTTCTTTCTCTTGAATAGCCAAGAGATAAGCACCCTTTAGCAATGAAGCCAGTGGAGTTTAAGCTTATTATGAATACCTCTCAGAGCGCAGAAGCATGTACTGTAGAAATCAAAGGGAGTAATAGGCAGGTAAGCCAGTGTCATTTTAAGGAGGAAGTCAGTTGTGAAATTGTAAAATCACAAGGCCCTGCTGACAATCTCCTGCCCTCAGAACACTCCCATAAATGATTTCTAATGGCAGCGGCTATCACATGTCTGCAAAAGTTAGAAGTTTGTGAGGCGAAAAGAAAGAAAATCCAATGCTAATCTCTCCATTGATGGAGACTCATAATAATAAGACCATTTATCTCTCTGATTAAACAGCTACTCTAAAGTTCACAAGAATGTGTGATTCTTTGCAAGGGCCATAAGCTTCCTGAAGTAGACCTGGCTTTGCAGAACATTCCTCATGGTTTCATGTTCAATTGGCTGTGAAAGTCCACAGAATTACGCTTACATGCTGGACTGAAACCATAAAAATGCAACTGAAAAACTGAGGTCGTCTTTATTTTTCTAAATGACATTTGAGGCGCGAACACTACCGATCCACTTTCTAATTTATATTAGAAAGTGGACAGGCACCCGCAGAAAAAAAAAAACCCTCAAGTATAGGGTTATATATAGCATGCATTTTCTGCGTAATGTTTGAACTGTAAAGCTCCTCCACTGAGATCTGCTGTAAAGATGATATCATAACACGATCCGAAGCAGCCTGGACTCACTGGTGCTCACTATTCAACACACACACACACACACACACACACATAGCAAAAACATACACACACACACACACACACACATAGAAAACACAACGGCTGATACATACTGTACTTTTCTCCACTGAATATTCATCCATGTTTCCACATCATCTGCAGGTCTCCTAATCACAGTCACTTCCTCTTTAATCACAGGGCTTTAATTAGGTCCTAATAAACCATTTTGCCATCCTCTTGGAGCGCCTCTGTGTCACTCACACATCAAACCATGAAATACTATATTAAGGGGCTGTCAACCTCAAAGGAAAGCTCCTCCAGCACCAGTGATACAGATACTGCAGGCACACCCTCTTACACTAATTGAAATTATCGAAAGCTCCGCTTACATGTGACACTTGGCCATGTCTGAAACCATGGCCTGAAGTACAGCAGTCAAAAGCACAACGGTCGTGCCAGAGCTGAGGCTCTACTGGTTTCTCTGATGTCGGGTAATTGTTTAAACCTGAGTGGATATGGCACAGGGCCTCATGCTGCCTGTTTTGCCAAGAGAGAGAGAAAAAACATTCTCACTAGCACTTTTCTCCTCTGTTTCTTCTATTCTAATTCAGTCCAACATGGGCTTCAAGAAAGCCTCAATGATTCCATGTTCATCTTGGAGAACCAGTGGTGGGGATGATGATCACTGACCACAAGTTGATAATGATGACTGTTTAATTAGAAGCCTTTCTTTGGCCTGGCCACAACCCAAACTCCTCCACCCTGCAGATGGTAACCAATAAATTTAGCTTTGCTGAGGATGAGGAGGAACATTGTACCTCCCCAGTTTACCCTCAGCCCTACCCCTTAACCAAGGACGTAAAGCTTTTCTCCTCTCTTGCAAAAAAAAAAAAAGTGAACCATAGTCCTTGTGCATATGGGTGTTTAAGAGGGGTCAGACAAACCCTCAAATCAACTAAAGTTACAAATAGTATTATATTTATATGCTCAATACAGTTCTTATGCACATCTGCAAAATACTCATTGTTGACTTTTTCATTTTTTTTTATTTTTTTTTACTGCAGCTCTAAAACTATAGAATGATTACACAGCACTTGGTTTGGTTAGGGAAATACTGTGGTCACAGTAAGTATGCTACGGTTAAGGTGGTGAAACTAAGACACTTAGTTAAGGTTAGAAGAAACATCACGAACATGGTAACATTTTAAAAAAGAAGAGACAAGAAGGCCAACTTTGAACACATGGAAACCCTAGTCTGTAAAATGTCCATCCACTGTGACCTTTTCTCTTTCTCTCTCTCTGTCTAAAACTTTTTTTTTCCTGCATCACTGCATCGCTTTGCAAACAAAACTTTGACAATGAATGTAAATTGATTATTGCTTAATTAGCTGCATATGAACACGTAGGAGGAAGCGCTTGATGTCATTTGTATATACGCGGTACGTCTGCAAGATTGTTAATTGTGGTCATAAAATATTCCAGCAAAAACAAAAAATCAATCTTGTTCAAACTCTTAAGCATTTTTGTTCCACAGTGTCATTTGACTCTCCTCAAATACTTTTTTTTTGTGTGTGCACATTTTAAAGACTGTTCTGTCTTGTGGAAAAAGGGATGAGTGTTTCTGTTCTTCAGACAGGACAACCCCTCCCATCTTCCTCTGGTCCCCCTCAGTCGATTCCTCACCCACCTCCTGTCAATCATTCTCTCTTGGATAACCCTCCTCCCAGAGGTTTCTACACTCATAGTGCCAGGCAGAAAACAAAACAAGACTGTGTGTGCATGTGTGTGTGTGTGTGTGTGTTTATTGTATGTGGGCGTGCGGCGTGTGCCAGAGTGGCTATCCCCTCAGATTGTCTCATGAGGCTCATGGGAAATTTACAGCATGGGCCAAACCCACAGGCGTTCTCTATCATTTCAGCAGATTCCTCTTTTTTAGTCTCATTCAAGAAAGTGATTATCACAGTCGGTACTTTCTTTGGCTTCATGCTTTGAGCTCTGCATCGGGCTTTCCTCACTATAGCTGCACTTCGCTTATAAATGTGCAGCTGAGCCAGTTCTAAAGAATAATTTTAGACTGGGCAAAATGTTTTCCACACCCCTCAACAATTGTTTCTGCAGCGCATACATTTATTAATTCACTCTCAAAGAGAAAACTGATGGCTCTTAATTGAGATTAAATTTTTAGAGTGAATTGAACATCTGTATTTCCACCATTATTCTATCACTATAATTACGGGTGCAGGCATATTGATGGGTAAAGTCGCTGCCGTAGTCACTGTGCACTGCTCCTACTGGTGGCGGCAGAAAACTGAGCTATTTGGAAACATTTGAAATGGGAAAAGTCAGCTGCTTCTTCCATACCACTAATACTTTACACCCCACCCAACAGAGCACACTAAGAATCCTCAACCACCTTTAAACTTGTGAAGATTTCCTCCATACGAGACTCACTATGGACAAATTGTCTATTTCTTTGACTAAAGGAGTTTGATTAACTACGACATCATCGGGGGGGGGGGGGGGGGGGGGGTTCTAGAGGCAACAAGACCAGTGACATCATTATTTGTCTTTAGCCTTACAAAGTCCCCAAACATATGCAACATCCCATAATTTCATCAACAGGAGATAAACACCATAACCCTTAATAAGAGGATAAACAGGAGTGGATAACAAAGACAGACAAAAAGTGAGAGAAATGCAGAGACTAAGAATAAGCTTGTGGTTTGGTCTGCTGAAGCCATTTTCTCATAATGCACATTAAAGGCAAAGCCTGCATCCAAGTCAGTGTAAGAAGAAATTATTCAGAAAGGAAACAAAGGACCTGGGTGAAAAGAGATACTATGGTTTACTTCATCAGAACTTTAGCCACAAGACCATTTCCATCCAGTCCCCCACCCTCCCTCTTTGTCACTATGATTTATTTTTGGCATCACACATTAGCATTTTCCACAGGAAAAACTGTTGGGAATTTGATTTCTGGCGCAATACTGCCTTTCTTTTCCATTAGTTTCTCGCCTGTTTAAGATGTCACCGTAGATGCGTTATGATGCAAATGGTTGATCAGTATTTGTTTCCATCCCAAAGGGGTAACACTCATTACTTCAGCCACACAGTCTGGAGAGTTTCACATGTAGCAATAGCAAAGACAATGTGTATTTTTAAAGCTTAGGGAAAGACATTTATGGATATATGGTGAAAAGTATAGTTAAGCCCAACCGTTATTCTAGATAAACTCATATCACTCTTGACAATCATGGTTCAACAGTGAGATCTGGAACAGTTCTCGGTTTAGATTTAGATCCCATGTCATTTAATACTGTGCTCAAACGCATAAACACTGGACTAGACTGGCTGAATTAGTCACAACTACCGAACACACTGTCTGTACATCTTATGTCAGACCAAGCTGCCTGTCAGCTTCCACCAACTGGATAATGTCTAGTCTGATTTTATAGACAGCCCAGACTTCTTTAAAGAAGAGAATTTAACTATTGCATGTAACACCTCTAGAATGAATGCAAACATTTAGAGAGCTGCACCAAAGCCTTGATTTTATCCATCAATAGCTCTATTCATGAATTACATTCATGCTATGTCCTCTGGCATACCATAAATTCAGCATTTTTCCTTCCTCTTCTTGATGAAAGGTGAGCTATTGAGGACATATTTGCATTATTTCATATGAAGGATCTTTGTCACTTCTAGTGATGTTGGTTCAAGCGCTGTTTTCATGGAGTACAGGCTTACAACACGGGAGTGGCTTGCCCATGGGAAGGCCTGATCCATACACAATGGGGGGATCACAAGGAAAATGGTGGTTGTGATGCTTTTGTGTGAGAGTAGTGCAAAAGCCCACATTACACTAATCTCTTTTCCCTTGTTCATTCACAAGACACAATCAAGAGTCAGAGCTGCTCTAATTCTGGTGTGTCCAATGTCACAAGGCAGAAGATCACACCTCCTTTGTTTTTGTTTTTTAAATCAGCCTTTTGCGATGAGGTTCTATCTTTCTACTTATCCACCTACTATCTATCAGTCATAGTTTGTGAAATTCCTCTAAAAAAAAAAATTTAAAAAAATAAGGGTTAGTGTGACAGCTCTGTCAATGAAAGTAGCTGCTGAGTCAGAATGAGAAGAAAAAAATAAAGCAAATCTCGATCAAACTATAGTTAACAAAATGCTTGGCACAAAAAAGGAAAAAAACTAACATGTTTTCCTGAACTGGCTTTGAATTTCATACCCAAATGTCTGCAAAAGGAACATGGGACGACATGAGTGTTTGCTTAAAATTCAGTTTCAACCACCTGCACTCTTTTCACACAGCCTGACAGTTCTCAGCCTTGGTCCATATGCTGTATGAGAGTGTATGTGTGTGTGTGTGTGTGTGTGTGTGTGTGTGTGTGTGTGTGTGTGTGTGTGTGTGTGTGTGTGTGTGTGCGCGCGCATGTCCGTGTGTCCGTGTTTGTGTCCGTGTGTGTGTGTGTGTGTGTGTGTGTATGTGTGTGTGTGTGTGTGTGTGTGTGTGTATGTGTGTGTGTGTGTGTGTGTGTGTGTGTGTGTGTGTGTGTGTGTGTGTGTGTGTGTCTGTGTGTGTGTGTGTGTGTGTGTGTGTCTGTGTGTGCGTGCACATGTAGGACTCTAAAATCCACCACATTTTAATTACTGCCCGGCTGCACTGTGTGGCTCTTTGATATGGAAATAAAGGCAAGCGTCTTCACATAGTAACTGTACAAATCTTCATCTGATTCATAAAAAACAATGAGCCTGACTAATTCTTGCACCTGATTACAGTCCCAGACCTGTGTCAGAAGCACATGGCCACCAAGGCCCTCCCAATTAATTCTACATATTAATGTGAGACTTGAAAAAAAAAAAAATCAACAGAGGCTACTTACCATAGCCAGGACTGTTGCATTTTGAAGTCAAAGTTAATTATCCACAACTATGCTATGGACTTAAAGAAAACGTCCAATTATTTTAAGAAAAACATATTTGGTGGGAGAGTGAGTGATACAGATCAAAATGAGCCACTTAGGTTACTTGTGCAATTATACAGTATCAGTGAAGACACACGTATTTAGGTTTTTTTTTTCCCCCAATCCTTTACTTAAAACAGGCAGAGGGACCGAGATCTAATATGGCAGAAAAGATTGGCCCTACCCTCGCCGCTGCTCAGTAAGTGTTCACACACAGAGGTGCTATTTGTTTCTTGTAATGTGTACTCAAGATCAGCCTTTCACATTAGAGAAACAGAATCCAAGGAAAAACAGAAGTATAAAAAGAAGACAATTTTAAAAACCTGTCAATTAAATCTAATTACAAGCGAAACTGGGTGAAATTCATGAAGTGAAAGCATGAAAATATTTCTCAAACAGCTGCCATATTGGAGGTGTGTTTCTATTAATATGTGCTACATGCTCTTCTTTTCATTTACGATGCTCACTCTGTGGAGGTGATGCCCCTTTCTGCTCTTGGTGACTCATAAGACAGTTGATTTCATCTGTATTCCTCCTCTACTGGAAGTGACATTTGTGTGGGCTGAGAAAAGCCACGATTTCTTCTCTTTACGAATAAAATTTCATTTTATCCAGGCAGAAGATGTCTGAACTGCACTTAATTTTTTCAAGCCACCGAGCACATCGTCATCGTCAAAGGACTATTCCAACCAATCCTTCTTTGGTGTGTGTGAACAGGGAGACGTCTCAAGTTCTCTGTCACCACATGTACGCATGCATTCATTACACTTACTGCAATATTCAGCACTGCCTAATCACAGTGTCCTCTTAAAGAAATCATGACAGAAATTACATATTACCAACTTGTCAGAAGCACCACGGCGAAAGGAAAAAAAAAAAGAAAAAGAAAAAAAAAAAAACACAAAAATTGAGAAAAAAAAATCTGCGTTGGCATGTCCCCCATCAGTTGTGATCATTGTTGAAATATTCTACACCAAATTAGATAACACTTAGAAAGACAGATGTCACAACATGTGCTCCCACATTTATTATCTCCTGTGGTCCTACCCCCGTCTGCTGCCCCCCCTCCTCTGCCTTTATCAAGCCTGCTGTTGTTTACCTCCTCTCATCTTGTTTATCATCAGGTCTCAGCCGCTCCTTCACTGACACCAGCAGAGGTAGACTAGCACCCATGAACTTCTCACACCCCACCCTTTTGTCTCATCATTTCTACCAAAATAACTGTGTTTCTGTAAAAACAATGTAAACACAGAAGGATTACACCTAATGTAAACAGCCGTTATTATATGGCCTGAGGCAAAGTGGGCGTTTTTTTTCCTCCATTTTTTTATGTCACAAATCATAATCAGCAATCTATAATAAAATAATGACACCTTCGCACCTAAAAGGACCTCAAATACAGCCTCTTTACTGCTCATATTTTCATGTCAAATTACCATAATATTGTAGATATTAATAATATTAGCCGTCCTATCAGCAAATCATATCACATGACTGTAATTTATAACCCTGTTATAGAATTATCCCTGCGGTTTATACCTGCAGTAAAATGATGTTCTATAACTGTGAAATCATTCTATTATGAGTTTGTCTGACAGGGGAATGTGTTCAGAATAAAACCATTAACAGAAGATCAGGGCAACAAAAATGAAACCTCACACAAAACAGCACTTTTCATTTGAATCGTCATGTTGCATACAGATAAAGTAGCAGTTAATATCGAGTGAAAGAAAACACTACAGCGGCTGATTAAGATCAGAAAGTTCAACATTTATACAAGTCATTTTGTTTTGTTCTTTTCTATTGAGTGAAAGATGTTATAACATTTCTATTAGACAATATCTTGTGTTAAGAGGAGAAAAACTCACCTTTAGTGCAAACCACAAGTCAGATTGATAATTAACATCTGTATAAAATGCCCAGATATAGAAAAGAATTCAGATAATATCATAGAAAACACAACCCTCGTCATCTCTTCTTCTTTCTGTCTGTCCTCCACCCCCTCTTCTCCCTCTTCCTTCCTGCTTTTTCTTTGATCCCACTAATTGCTGGCACAAGAACTTACTTTAAACAAATCCTACCTGTGCAGATGAAGATAGTTAAAGTTTGTGCATGAGTAAATTTAACTTGTGGCACTTAGTCTAAACATATTTCAGAGTGGCCCTACTCACAGCATTTCTGCCTCACTCAATATAACATGATAAAGTACTACAAATCTTAATGTACTTTTTTTTTTTTTTTGGTTAGAAGAAATTACTCTCAGCAGCAAAGTTGCTTTTACAATGCGGTAAATAGTGGAGTTGGACACAGCAGGATGTGTTTAGACAAGTGAGCCAGGTGGCTTCTCCCCTCATGCCAAAATAAAAGTCCTAAAATCTTTGAACTTACTGGCACATCAGCGTCTGTGAGTCTATATCTTATGCTGAGTCCAGGTGGGAAATGCTGCCTTTCTCAGTCTTGCAAAAATCTCAAGTCACCCAGAGAGATCCACTCGCAGATTAGTCCTTGAAAATACAGAAAATGTGCAAGGCCAATCAGTGTAAAGTATGATAAATATAGCATTGCCTCTTTCTGTTAAGCATCACATTCCAATAAATTAACATCGTTTAAGTCAGCTTTAAATCAGGTGTAATTACTGCGGGAAAAACGCATATGAGGCCCGGGTTATATTCATAAAACTGCACTTTTTAAGGGATCACACAACCGAAATTATATTAATATTAACATTAACATTAACATTATCATTAACTTTAAATTCCCCCCCAATTAGTAAAATACACATTAAATTTGTATGGGACGTTTGCAAAAAAGTGAATAAAGGAAGGTGCTTAATTAAGATGCCGGTGGATCCCCTGTGCAAAAAAAAAAAAAAAGAGAAATGTTAAATTTAAGCCAAGTGCGGTTGTGTGGCATCAAAGAGCGCTTTTCACTCTTTCCTCTCTCGCTCTTTTCGTGAGCAACACGCTGAGCTGCACCAGAGCCGACAGAGACAAACTCTGGGAGAGACAGAGCTGAGTGTCCCTGTATAGCAATCAGGACAATGTGCTGAATGGGCAGTCTAATTATAAATGTGCCATTTAGACTTTGGTACATTTGGTCTCCAGAACCGTCTTACCTTATCAGGAAACCTGTGTTCACAGCTTCAGAAAAAGCAACTGGATCAAACAAAATACTAGACGGAATAAACTTTGCACTGACACGGCAAATAAAGCAAGATTGTTTGTTCCATTTAGTCAAATACAAGCAGGAATGCGCAACGATGTATGCGTGTGTGTGTGTGTGTGTGTGTGTGTGTGTGTGTGTGTGTGTGTGTGTGTGGAGGGGGGGCATTTGTGAAGAAGGGGAACGCAAGAGAATACTTTAATGCTTTAATGAATTATCCACAGGTGTGTCGTGAATGTGGTCACGAAACGCACGTGTTCAGAGCTGAATCACAACTGTCCAGATCAATTCAACATGTTTTCCAACGCGTCATGGGTGATCCTCTTTACGCACACGATCACAACTGTTAGAGCAGTCCACAAATGATTCTGTTATTCTATCACTAAGAGTGTGTACTTACTTTGGAAAACAACCCCTCCGCGCAACTTACACTGCCGTTTCTATTGAAGGAGAATTTACTAATTCATCTTCTTTTAATGATAAATCATTGTAATTAATTTATATTAAGATATTTAGAGATTGGTTAAAAATGCACAAATGTATTTTAAATATGGACTGTAAATATAATGTTTTATTTTATTCCTGCAATGTTATTTTCAATGTAAGGCCTGATAATTAATTTTGTGTAATTGTCCTAAAAAATAAAAAAAAAACAACAAAAAAAATAACCATTATATAAAACATTTGCACTTTTCACAGAGCAACTTCTGTCTTCAGTGTGAGACCGCCGAGCTTCACAGCTTTTGGCTTAAATGGAAAATTGTCTGTTCAAGTGCATCTTCTCTAAATAGACAAGCCTTGCGATTGTTGAATTTAATTTATGGCTTATGCATTCTTTAAAGGTCAATTCCCCTGACCTCCCGAGAAAGTTAAGGAAGAGCAAATTCCCAGGCTGTACGGGGGCCAGAAAACAGTTATTTTCTCTTTAAAAAATTAAAAAACAAATAAATCACAGAACATATACTACAAGACAGCAAAGAGAACAAAGAGTCCGTGAATGTAAAAAGGGAAAAAAAAATTATAATGAGCTTCAAATAAACTTGTTCACCTCACAAGCAGAGACAAGGAACCCACCAGGCGCACGTCACTGTCAATGAATGGTACCGCTCTGTGGACAGAAGTGAAACTGCCACCAGCACCAGAAAGTTACGGGACATGTAAACACAAACACTAAAGCGCTGTGTAACTTTAGACAGTCACACACCCAATAAAAAACACTACTTTGTATAAGATCAGTGGAGATAATGTCAATGACAGGAGCCAAAACACTGACTTTAATACCATATAGTCCGGGGTGCGCATGTACGGATAAATGCAACTGGAATAAACAAATCTCCCCAAAAAATACATTTCAAACCCACACACGATGCTTTAAACACTTTGATATTTCACTTTAGTCGAGATTGCTGTGAATTTTAACGCGTTTTTACCAGTTTTTTTTGGGGGGTGAATCCGTTCGTAAACGCGCCACTCTTCGTCTCGCGTGTATACTTGGCTTGTTTTGGTGAACGCGGCGCATCGGATTATCACGAGAATTAAAGTTTGACAGTCATCTCCCACAATCCAAAAACGTCTCGTAAAACTTTAACACGTGGATTAGCCTACTTTTTTTTTTTTAAAGAAACGTTCTACAGCAAAGTGCGCGCGATGTGCCGCGACACTTCGCTGACACGCGCGCTCGACTTTTAAGAAATCAGCAATAAGATCCAAGGTGAAGAATATCGGGACAATGTAGACAGAGCATGCCGAAAAGTAGAGGAAACATGTCGTTTACCTTGTAGATCTCAGTCGTGGAGGAGATAACAGTGCGTCCTTTTCCCGTGCGTAAAGACTACTACTACTACTACAACTACTACTACTACTACTCAGCTATACTTTGTACAAACCGATCACTCAGATATCTGTTGAGCGAAAACTTAAGACTGCTTACACGGGGCCATATGAGGGGATCCCGTACACTCGGTTGTGAAGTTCGACTGTCCAAAACTACAAGTACCTTTTGTTGTTCGCCTATCTGTTCTTGATCTTCCTCTCTCTCTCTCTCTCTCTCTCTCTCTCTCTCTCACTCAGACAAGAGAAGACGATGGATAGAGCTGCTGTCAATCTTGGCAATCAATGCGCGCAGCCATGTCGCAAGTATTCAAAGCATTTCCCGTCGTGCAACATCAGAAAGTGAGTGGCCAGAGCATTGATCTGAGGAAGGCAAAGAGGCAGGACTCCCCCCTCCTCCTCCCAGACAAGAGATGCAGAGAGAGAGAGAGAGAGAGAGAGAGAGAGAGAGAGAGAGAGAGAGAGAGAGAGAGGGAGGGTGTGTGTGTGTGTGTGTTAGAGAGAGAGAGAGAGAGGTCTGTGGCGAAGTAAAAGTGGAGAAAAGGAGGATGGTTGTTACTGCCCGCAGTTTAGTCCGTTTAATAGGCTTACTAAAATGAGCATCACTTACTATTGCAAAGTTGAGGATGACTTTTTCTCCTCCAGAGATCTGACAGATTTTCTTTAGTGACACTTTTTTTGAGCATCAAGTCGGAGAAAGAAAAGAAAGAAAGAAAGAAAGAAAGAAAGAAAGAAAGAAAGAAAGAAAGAAAGAAAGAAAGAAAGAAAGAAAGAAAGAAAGAAAGGAAAAGAAAAGAAAAGACGCGCTGACCTTTAACTTGTGATTTAAATGTTGATTCTTTAAATGTTACAAAATCTTGGTTTGTTCAAATGGTAAAAATTCAGCTGCTGCAGGATAATGAGAGCAGGTGAGAGAAACAGTGAGAGGCTAAAGAGTTTAGGGACCAGGTTCGACGTGTGTGTTAAAACTGTATGTATTTGCATAATGTTAAATCAGCTTCTAAAATATAAACAATATTGGAATCGGTGTTCCTGTTTATGGATTTTTATATAATAATAATAATAATAATAATAATAATAATAATAATAATAATAATAATAATAATAATAATAATAATAATAATATAAACGGTGTCAGTTTCCATGCACATACTTTCTAACTCCTCATATATTTTGGAATTTACTAGGAGACACATTCTGATTTTCTGGGTGTTAAATGGATTAATTTTTTATAGATCATTTCAAAACAATTGTTTCCAGCATTTCGCCTGATGTGTAACATTTACATTCACAACTCTTGTTTATGAAATATAAAATCTATATTATAAAATTAAAATATATATTAATTGTGTTATTTATTTTAATTAACACTACATTTCCAGTAATTATAATAATGAACAACAGTAAAAAAAAATTTAAAAAAAAGGAAAACATTTACATTTATTAACATAGTTTCTTAAATATTCCCAAAGTTTTATGAAGTATTTTATTTATTTGGGTTTTTAAAAATATTAAATCTCTTATGTTGTTTTAAGAGCTGTATTAAATTATAATTAATATGTTGCATTCATACATTTATGGATGATCAGTTAAAAGGGTTTTGAATCGTCTTATTTTAAAATGTCTTATATTATAAAATATATCTGAGGGG
Source organism: Siphamia tubifer (assembly GCA_020466265.1). Lineage (NCBI taxonomy): Eukaryota > Metazoa > Chordata > Actinopteri > Kurtiformes > Apogonidae > Siphamia > Siphamia tubifer. The sequence continues at coordinate 47,791,654 of CM035785.1, read as the reverse complement.
AGGCTTCTGAAATTACAGCAGAGGTCCACGGATGACCTGCTCAGCCCACCAGTGGGGGAGCACACGCCAAAACAGAAGGTTTTACAATGAAACAATAATCTGTTTGGGATGAACATGTGCTTTAAATTAACAGCTGAACCTAGAGGAGGCCCGCAAATGTCACACAGACAAAAAAATAAACAAATAAGAAAACAAATAAGTACAATAAGAACATAAAACAATAAGTCCGTTCATGCCGGTAAAAACAAAAAGAACCAAATACAGCAACGCGACAGACGGAAAAGTTATAATCTATAAATGTATAAATGTGCAGCAGTATTTTATGACAAGCAGAAAAATGGACAGAAACACCCTTGAAGAGGACAACGCTTTTATCAGTCAGAAAATGAACAGGAATGACCACCATACATGACAGAATACAAATAGAAAAGGTTACTTACAAAAAGAAGAGACAGCAGAAGAAAATTCAGATTGTTAACTGCAGATTCACATAGAGCTAAAAGAGGGAGGAGAAGCAATGAGGGAGGGGGTGAGGAGGGGGGAGGAGGATGGGTGGGTGGTGGGGGGTTACAATAATGTCTATACAACTCATCCACAACATCACATCTGTTCAGAGTCAGTGCGACTCACTTTGATTTTCTTTATGTTCAAGGTGAGGTAAATAAACAAACATGCTTTACACACTTTACATAGAAAGAAAGAAAGAAAGAAAGAAAGAAAGAAAGAAAGAAAGAAAGAAAGAAAGAAAGAAAGAAAGAAAGAAAGAAAGAAAGAAAGAAAGAAAGAAAGAAAGAAAGAAAGAAAGAAAGAAAGAAAGAAAAGATTTAAAAAAAAAACTTACCTTTTTGAAACTTTTCCTACAGAGACAATGAACTTGAACGCCTCCTGAGATTCACCAATATGAAAGTGTTTTAATTGAGTGTATCAGAGGTTGTCCTTCATCCAAACACTAACACACACTCCCTCACTCACTCCTATAGTGAAACTGCACTAACTGTGTATTCCTCAGATCCACGCGTGACGCTGTTCATAGTTGATATCTGCTGTGTGTGTTTTGCCTCATTTTGAAGCGGACTTTTCCTCCACCACCCGGACTCAAACATCTCTTCGACGTGTCTCATGCGCCACCTTTTGGACTATGATGGAAATTCCTGTGGATGGAAACACTTCATCCTCTCAAATAAATATATAAATAAATGTCTAAATAAATAAATAAAACGACATGAGGACAAAAAAAAAAAACTTCTGGATTAGAAATTAAGCACTTTAGAAGCTGAGTTTAGAAATTTGCCAAAAAAGTTAAATGTAAAATACTAGTGGGTGAAAAGCAGCTAAGATTGAGGACAAGATCATGCAGCAGCCTTACTTTTTTGTTTCCTTGTTTGTTTGTTTTTTTAAACTGCATTATAACTAAAATTACAGAATGTTCTTGTCAGCACCAGGATCAAGCCAAATAAAAATATATTAAAAGTCATACCTACAGTAGCTGCTTTTAACACTAAACAGTAGACGATCATAAACAGCTGTGCAGGTGTCAGATACTACTCAATACACAAATACAAGCTACTATTTTTAAAGATGTGACTGTAATGGCTTCCTCTTTATAGCTCAGTGGGTAGTGCATGAAGCCTGCAATGAAGAGCAAAAGACAGTCCAACTTGTTGGGGGGTAAGGCAGACACATTTGCATACCCTGTGAGTCTTTGATGCATCTTGAAATTCAAGTCTAGCCCATAAATATTTGAAAAGGAGAGTGCATGAAAATCAACATTTTTGTTACATTAAATTAACATGTGTTCTTCTCCTGTTCTGCATGGTTAATTAGAGAAAAGCATTCAGTTCATGAAGATGAGGGAGGTGGATCTGATTACGGAATATCCAGGAAAGGTTTCAAAGGTGTGAACCTAATTTATGCCTAATATTTTCACGAGTGGATTTAAAAGTGAAGGATTTTTTTTTTTTTTAGTGGAAAAAAGTTTGTTTCAGTAAAATAACTGTCAGAACCAACATATCAGGATAGAAGACAGTTACTGTAGGTCTGATGTGTGTCAGAAGAAATGTCAATAATGACTGCACGAAACCACAATGTGCATATGTTTGTAATCTTTGAAGTGAAACAATGTGCTGTTTGTGGTTTTGATGTAAATGTTGTTCAGTCTGAGCAGCTGATAATTACTTTTTTGTTTCATTCCATAGCAGTGCTTTTGCAGGAGGACAAATCAAACCATATTTTATTATTTCTTTCATAAATATTAAGAAATATATGTATGTTGTGTTTTAAATTAGTTTTTTAACTTATATTTACTCAATTTTTATGACAACTTTCTAAACAGTAAACAAAAAATCTGTTTTTAAAATTAAAATGACAAAGATGCTACAAGACTGTTTTATTATGATACATAATGTTTGCACAGTAACCCATACTGTATAATAAAACAAGAATATTATTATTATTATTATTATTATTATTATTATTATTATTATTATTATTATTATTATTATTATTATTATTATTATTATTATTATTATTATTATTATTATTATTATTATTATTATTATTATTATTATTATTATTATTATTAAAGACAAGCATAAAAAGCAAAACAAAAAATTATAGCTATCAATCATGTTATGTATCTAGGTCCAAATTATACTGCACTCCCAAAAATGTCATTGGCTTCCTCCAGTTCTTTTTGTTAATATGGTGTTCTAGTTTTACCAGTATTACAACTTTTGTTTTAAATTTATTTTTAAATACACTATTGAAATAATTGTATTTATTTTTTTATTTTTACCTCTAATTGTGTCATTGTGCTTTATTCTTGATAGATATAATGCAACTGAAGCTCGGTGTGTAATCATTGTACCTGGTTTAAGGTAATTACTGATGTGTATAAATAGGAATTAAAAAGTGGAATGTGTCTGAAAACAACATTATTTCATTTTAATGGGCAGGATTGTATAAATACAAGCTTGGTTTGAAAATAACTTTCCAGTTGATGCGGAAGTAAAAGAGAAAAAAAAGAAAGAAAATGTACATGTGAAAAAATGAAACAGCGATACATGTTTATAGGGGAGGGAAAAAAAAGACTAAATGAACTTCTGCTAACATCCTGACCTATGTGCAGTGACAGGGTAGGACTGTGGTCATGACCACAGACTTGAACCAGATGTAATACACCATCATATGCAAAACCACCGTAGTCATTATTGAATGCCAAGTTATGCAATTAACTCAAACACTATTTGCATACATGCAAATCATCTCTCTCCCACTTGGACTTGCAAAGTGGGACGCTCTGTTCTCATTATTTGACCCAAATCTCTTACTTGTAACTCTGGATTTCATCAAAGTTTAGTCAGGATCTAATATTTCCTTTCAAGTTAACAGAGAACCACTGATTAGTCGTGTTGAAATAAGGAGTGCAACATGCCAATTCTAATTATATAGTTATCAGCAACATCATTGCACGGCCTGTGCCAACAATACTACAGATATCCACTACACTCTGAGCTGAACTGTACTGTAGTCTGGGTATTTATCACCTGTAACTGTGTTCTGTAAGAAGGAGTTGGATGAAGCCCAAATGTCCTCAAGAAGAAGAAGAAGAAGAAGAAGCATATGTACACTGTAGATTTTGCAGTGTTAATTTGGAGACAATGGGACCAAATACACTCTAGAAGAAGTTAAATAAACTCTCTAAGTGTTGATTTAACACTGCAAAATTTACTGTGTAGGATAGAAGTATTTTCCACCTTTTTCTGTATACACTCTAATCTATTATTTGCAATGAGGATTTTCTTGGGAATCTTTATTTCTGAATTAATTATGACATCCCCCAAAAGATGGATGTAAACAGACGGATGTGCCATTAGGTAGCCTTTTTAGCAGAGTCAAGTGAGGTGAAATTAAGCACATTTTACTCAGTTCAGTGTGTACATGTGCTTAGTATGTGAGATAGTAGATTAGAGAGAGGGCCCAGGGGCATTTGGTTCATTTACAAAGGAATTGCTTTTATGTACAAAAAGCCCAATTCACTGTAGGTATTGTAAAAGGCTTCCGTTTAACAAACATGACATTCATTCATTGTTTAATATAACACAGCGTTTTTCTCAATACGCACTTAATGATTTATGTTGGAAGAATTGTGTTTTCCCGGTAGCGTAATATAAACAGTGACTGCATAAGTTAATATTTACCACTTTGATTTGATCATTTCCCATATGATATTAAGGCGGCAGAAAAAAATCATTGTTTGGTTGCTGTATATGCGGTTGTGTTACTGTGCAGCATCACTACAATTCAGTCTTGCCTCTATTCTTTTTATAGCATGCACACACATTGGGAAGACTATTCACAGATTCAGTGAATAACTCTTCAATTATTCAACAAATCACCATTCCATTTCTTACATATTAAAAATGTACTGTGTGTGGAGCTTTAAAATGATAAAACAGCATAAAATAACTGTTTTAAAATCAAAGCACCTATTGCATTGGGTTTCCTTGGTTTTGTGTTTGTACAATTGGACTACAATCCAGATCCCCACAGTGTGCAAAGGAGGCGCCGTCTGTGTTTCCACTCTGGTCTAATCCTCAGACATTTCACGGCAAGTTACAGTAATATTTATGTGATGGAAATAGGTATCACTGGGAATCAATGTAGGATTTCTCCTTTTTCTGTTGCTGTCAGGGGAGGATGGTGAATATGTTACACATGCAGCGTGCAGAGCAGTGAACAATAAAGAACTGTGAACAAGGTCCGAATTGCCAGCGTGGTCTCAGTAGACTCTTCTTTTTAACCATAGGAGGCAAAAATCAAAGGCATTTTAAGCGACTAAAGTGAAGGGAAGTTAAACAGTAAAGTTGCAGCTACTGTGTCGCTTTAACACAACCTCGCTTTGACTTGGATCAACTTAAATGAGCCATTTTATTTAGCCTTTCTTACTGCTGTTATTGCTTATTTATTAGCTTTTATTTACTTCTATAAAAGCAGCTCTCTCACAAAAACTCCCCGACAGGAAACGGCACTGTGCATCTTAGTCTCTCTGCTACTGAAAAAGCATTTCTGAAGCCAGTAAGTATTTAGTAAAGGATTAATGCGGGAGGCCTTGATTGCGTTTAACAGAACAGGACCCAATTAGCATAATAGGCCCTCTTTCATTCTCTTTGAAGTCCAAAGCATAGAATAACAAATGTATATGAACCACCAGCCAAACGTCAATACATGGAAATGCCACAATCCTCAGTGGAGGGTCTTGGGTGAATTTTTTTGCAGGAGGAGGGAAAAACATCCCATTTTATTGCAAAATAAGCAGAACAGAGGATGTGATGGGTCTTGCAGCCACCAGGGCCAGCAGGCGCTGAGGGGCCTGATCCTGGAGTAGAGAAGGAGGCAGGGAGGATGTGCTGCTCCCACTGTGGAGCTGAGGGAGGTGCATCCTCTTTCTCTCAGGTGTTTTCAAAGCACACCAGGCTACAGACGAGGGAAAGTAATTACTCTCCAATTAAAGATAAAGATGTCATCTGAGATGGAGCTGCAACACAACAGCTCACCCGCAGACAAGCAAAAGAAGGCGTGTGTGTGTGTGTGTGTGTGGTTTAGGCTGGAGTATTATATCTGATCATAAATAAATTAAACAGGATAACTGTTTGTGATGGAAAGTTAAAGATTTGACAATAACAGTAACGTGACTTTTTCTGTTTTCAAACCTATGATCTATATTCACAAGTTCAATACATGTTTTTTGCTCAAAGGTTTCTTTTACAATTGCAATGGAGACAGTTCATGATTTAAAGATATGAATTCTGTACTTCAGAATCTAGAGTTATTAGTATCCACCTTCTTGGTTGAAAATACACGGAATTAAAAATGCCCTTTTGAGATGGAAAAAGCTTTGAACCTAAGAAACATTTCAAGAAGCCTTTTTTTTTTTTTGTATCGAAAATTCACCTCCTTTGAGCATGCCATAGTTTGGTTCCCCTTTCAGATAATAGAATGAAGTTTATTAGGTCAAGGCAATCAATGCAGATGTTCAAAGAGAATCTCAGAGCTATGAAGAGTGCACATTTTGTACTTTTCCTTTGTACATGATTAGAATAAAAATGCAGTCGATAAACTAACTAGTCAAATATCACGGGAGAAAAAGCCTAGAAGTTAATCATTTAAGCAGAAGTTGTTTTTCTAATGCAGATTTTTAAGCTAAATTAACAAAAACAAAGAAAATATGGTTTGCCTCAAATTGGGTGTAAATGTCTTTTAACCATTTTATCACCTTAAAACCCAGCACTAAGTAATACACTGTATAAAATAATAATCCACTGTATACAATAATAGTATAGTAGTAAAGTAATACACTGTTGTGTGAATGATGAATGGAATAACTTTGTTTTCAGACACATTCCTCTTTTTAAACACAGCAGTAATCACCTTTGACCTGGGTGTGATTACATACTGAGCCCCAGTTATACTTGACTTACTGTATCAAGAATAAATCAAATTGTCACAATCATTTATTCAGAAGAGGGACACATATTTGATTGTAACTTTAATGGTATACAGTATATTAATTAAATTTTGCAACTATTTCTGCAGTGGAAGTCAATAAAAAGTTACAGTAGGTGACTATATTTTCCCTTTTAGAGTTTTTATTCTGATCTGTTATATAATAGTTTGAGTAAAGGTCAAAGTTCAAGGTCACAATGAACTAAAAGGTCAAAATCACATTATGGGTTATATCTTAAGAATGGAGGGGCACAGAACTTTCAGATTGGTACCAAATGATGCGAAATGAAAACTTCTACAATTGTCATAGTTGTTGTTATCATCTACGGCCAATAGTTTTTGAGGTCAAAGGTGACATGTTGCAAAATTAACTTCTGTAACACTGTTTGTGATGGACATATCACGCTATAACTTAATCAATACTGGATATACTATCATAATATTACACGCCAACGCATATATACATATAATAAAATTATTGATATTGCAAAAGGTCAAAGGTCAAGGTCGCATTCAGCATAAAGGTCAAAATCACATTATTGGTTCTAAATTCAAGAAAGGGTTATCATAGAAACTTGAGGTTGGCACGAAATAGGGGGGAGATTATAGGCATTCTCTGAATACTTGTTTATTTATTTGTTAATAATCTAGCAACAAAACCATAGATTGAATTCATACCAAATTGGGTTTATAGATTACCAGTGACCCAGAATAAATGTGATTACATTTTGGGTCAGTGGGTCAAAGTTACAAATTTTTTTTATGAATATTTGATACCTTTTCCTTCTTCTATTTATTTACAATAGGCATAATTTCATAAAAACATCAATTTTGTTTCAATTTACTTGAAACTTAGCACATATACAGTATAGAGGCAAATTGATATGGTGACATCAACACACGCTTAGACATGATAATATCAGGTGGATTAATGCCAAAATAAGATACAATATGTGCACGGGGCAGGGTTTGTTGTGTCTGAAATCCCCTTTTTATTCTGAAAATGTCTGTTGTATGGTGGATTTACTAATACAGTTTTAATCTTCATTAGTACTGTAATAGAAGAGTAACACCAGTTGCTACTGAAAATATAAATATTAATCTGTTAAACAACTGTTGTAACCTGTCAACAAGATCATTCATTAGATTCAATAAATTCTCTTTAAATATCTCAAAATCAAATTTTTGTGAGTTGGGAGATTTGAGCCAATATGCAGCATTTCTAATACATATAATAAACACAAGAATACATGTAGTGTTAATATCTTTAATATTCACATTTTTATAAATTTTCATTGTGCAACTTTTCCCAGTCACACAGAAAATATGTTAAATGTTATTTTCATCCCGATATAAGCAAAAATAAAATTCATTTTGGCAAGCTAAAAGGAGACTGGCAGTGCTACAGTAGATACATACATATGACATTTCAAGTGGTTTGGTGTAAAATATTATCTGAGTTTTGACAAAACAAATTTATGACACATTTAGTACCACTTGCTCTTGACATTCTGTACCTGAAAAATAAAAGTTCCCCGTAAAGATCACACTGCAAGTCAAGCAATTCGGTCGTACAGTGAAAATATTAGTTTCAGTTTTTCACTGTGACACAGTAATTCAAAGTGCAATAACATGTAGAAAATATCTGTTGTTATGTGATTAACACTTGTTAGACATGTCCATAGTTAATAAGCACAGCCGCTCCTATAGCAAAGTCTTCTTTCTGTCTCAGGAAAGTTGCTTTCAGCACCTAAAAAATGAGTCAGTGCTATGTGAGCCTGACACAGCAGACTAAATGTTTACTACAGTTCTTGTATAGAAAGGTTTAAGTGTCCAAAATCAGACAAAATGCTCTGTCACCGCAGAATCCAGTTGTTTAGCACCTCAGTGTCCAGAAATCGCTTGAGCTGAGGAGAAAGAAGACACGAGAAAGTAAGAAATAGATCCATATTAACAAATAAAAAAAGATAACATGAGCAAAAACTTTGTTTTTCATGTTACTATGGAAATACAAGTGAATATACGTTTAAATAATTTCATTTTAATTTTTAATTAATTTTTTACTTAACTTTAAGAGATTGTGGTGAAAATTTTAAATAATTTGTACTACAACCCAATTGTGACATCAAGAAAGTACTTCTGTTCTATTGTACTCTATTCTATGCTATATATATTTTTAACTTTATTTCAAAAATTTCAAATAGAATATAATAAAATAAACAATACAGCAGAAAATAATTTGGCAATTGTGTCAAAAACAAACCATAATAGACATAAAACAGAACTATTCCACAAAACACTTATGTCTCTCTCTTTCTCTCCACACACACACACACACACACACACACACACACACACACACACACATATATATATATATATATATATATATATATATATATATATATATATATATATATATATATATATATGTCACTGTTTTGACTGTCCATAAATAATCCTAATGAGTAAGAAAGAATCCCATTTACAAAAGAACTTCTGTTTGAAATGGAATAGGATGAAACAAAGCTTATCCAGTCCTATTCTATTGGGTCAATCAAACATTTTCATACCATTATACACTGTCGCCCTTAAAGTTATAATAATTTAGTTTTCCCCATTTTATTCCTCCAACCTTCCTACAATAATATGTTTTTTCACCACAGTGACGTTTCGGCATTATCCTTCCATCAGACATGAGAGAGGCCATGACACAGCTGCTTATATAGAATAATACCTGTTATATCACATGATGGGCAATTGGTATTTATAGATATTTACAGGAACTTTTAAAAACATGCAACTGATTAAATTATCTTTAAGTACATACAGTCACAAAAAAAAATATTAGACCTATCATATCATATAGACATATATATCATTGGAAATATCAGTGGCCTGTATCACTCATTGGCTAAGGCTAAAGAAAAAAAATTGGTCCCAAAATTGGCCCTAAAAAACCCATAACAGTCAATCACTATTATATATTGAATCCCAGTTATACTTGATCTATCAACAATAAATCACATTGTCACGTTCATTTCATGAGAAGATATAATAATAATTTATTTCCAACTTTATGGGCAACTTTGTATCTCGTAGAAAAGGACCATAATTTTCTAGTACAAACCACTTTTACTCTAACAAAAGAAACGTTTACAAACCAACTATGCATCACAGCAGACCTGAAAATACTGAACACCTGAATAAATGAGAGCACTACAAATATAAAAGAAAAAGTAGGAAAAAATAAGCACATCAAACGACAACACACAGAACAAAAGCATGCAGCGGCACGTGCCTTTTCTACTGCAGAGTGTTTACAGGCGACCACACACTGCTGTCATGCCAGGAAAGCTGATTCATTTACCATCTACAGTACTTGTGCTCATAAATATATCACTGTCTGTACCAATATGTTGTGATTTATATTGTGCTCACAGTGATCATATACTGCAAATGAATCAAGGAACATCAATGGGTAATCAAATACCTGCTGATACTCGTTGATGGATTTTGTTTCCAAGTAAAAGGGTAAAATAACACAAGCATTGTCTGTGTATTTACAGTACAAACAGTGATATCTGCTGGGTTGTTGTTTCTTTTTTTTTTTTTTCTTTTTTTTTTCCTGACTTATCGCTGCCAGGCTACAGATGGGGAACCTAATTGGTGCGGTGGAATACAGCTGTGCTGACTATTGAAGTGTCAAGGTGTTAAATCAAAAGGTGTCTCTTTTGTTAATTATACACAATACTACAAACAGTCATGTTCCTTTGAGCCCTTTCTCTCCTTAACCATCCATAAATATTTTGGCAGAAGTACAAAAAAAGGAAAAAAAAAAAAAAAAAAAGAACAATTTACACACAATTATCACAGTCGGATGAGTCGACTGCCTGCAGATGTTTGTTTTGGTTATAATGGGAGTAGAGGCAGAGCTTCCTTAACCTAGACAAGATGTGTTTCCTACAGTCACAACAGAGCGGTGAGCATGCACTGAGTTGAAAAGCACACTTGTTAGAGAGAATTAAGGAGGCCTTGAAAGCATTAGTGCTGTAAAACGTGCAGTTAGGCCTTACTTTATTTCTCAGATTAGACAAACGTGTAGTGAATTCCGTTGCTTAGAGGAGAGGGAGGCGCCAGAGATACAGGGGGAAGAGGAGGAGGTGGAGGAAGAGGAGGGGGAGGAGGAGGAGGAGGAAGGGGAGGAAGAGGAGGAGGCGTGGGGAGGTCAGACTGTGGCGGGACTAAGGAAAAGAGAGGAGAAAGGACACAGAGAGTTAAAGGACAGACTGGACAGCTTGGACACTGGTACTGTTTACTGTTCTGTACATCAGACACATTATAGGATGTTATCAATACACACAGCCTGGCCAAAAAAAACAACAAAAGTTCAATTCTAACATGTCATTATTGTGCTGCTTTTAGATTGTACACAGTCAATTTTGCAGTGTTAAATCAACACTTAGAGAGTTTATTTAACTTCATCTAGAGTGTATTTGGTCCCATTGTCTCCAAATTAACACTGCAAAATCTACAGTGTATTTATTTTACTGCATCATTTCATTGTATCATTAATCTTATATAATGTCACAACATGTATTTCCATTTTGTTTTCTTTAGATGTATAACATTGTTGAAGCTACTGAATCAACCCCAGATTATGACACTAACCCCTACAGTCTTGTACTGTAGGCACTAGGCATGATGGGTAATCACTTCATTTGCCTTTCTTCTCTGGACTCATCAGACCACATAACCGTTTTCCACTGAAACTATTTAATGTTTATTAAAGAACCTGTGGTACCTAAAATATATTAAACCCTCAAAGACTGAGACCATCGTCTGTGGGCTATTTGTGAACTAATAATCTACAGATATGCATTAAAGAAGTAATTCTGTAGCTCTTATTTGGACACGTACAGGCTCCATAGTTAATGTTAATTCCTGATTTGTCATAATTTTCTACTTTGAGCCAATGAATGGCTGTAATTTGCTTCAGAAAGGTAGTAAATTGAAGCAAGCTAATTGATTTGAACATTTAAAACATCTGCAATCCATTTTCTAATTGAAAAAAATGCAATACATTTTGTCCGGGTTCAATAAAAAAAAAGACGTTTTGATGATTTTCTTGAAAATCATGACTTTAAATTAAACGGTATTTATGATGTCTTCTGAATACTATAAAAATAAATATAAAAAATTAATGAACTACAGGTCAGGTACAACAAAAACAGTTCTTGGTCTCTAATCACTGCAATTATTATTCAATGGAAGGATCTGAACTATAGTCATTCATTCATTTCAGGATATGAGCAAAATAATAGTGAACTTGAACAAAATTTCAGTGTATGACTCTTGAACATACATCGTATTACTTTGATTAGAAAATAATTTGGAAAAATGTTTTGTATATTACAGCACAAACAGTGATTTTGCCAGTATTTATAATTAATTAAACTTGTGGAAAATCTATGAAATTCCAACATAACATAATATTCTATAATTTCAGAGGTTAGGATGAATAAAGTACATCTATCTAATTATAAAGAAGTCCTGTTTAAAAGATAACAATATTACCTATAATTATGCACCCAGAGGTTATAACACTACAGTAATTTGTATAAAATTTGTAAAGACAACCACAAATAAATGACTAAATGTATGATTTCAAGTTATGTCCTGGTAATTAAAATATAAGTTGTATAATATTTTTGTTGTACTATTACATATCTTTGTGTCCTTCACCCACTCAGGTATAAAAAGTCTCATGAAAAGGGTTTGAATCACAGATGTGCGACAAACAGAGCCTGTGTTTGGCATCTCTGCAGCTGATGTTTTTGATCAGGTTTCATGTGTGTTAATAAAATGATGAATACCACTGCACAAAAATACCAACTCTCAGAAATTCATTTAGATAATAACTATGTGCACCGGTTCCCTCCTTCATCATCTGCCGTTTAAAAGTTATGATTTTTACACACTGCTTTAAATTTATGCTTTAGTTTTGCAACATCTGAAAATTTGATCAGCTTCAATGAGCGCTGAATGGCTGAAGACACAATACACAAGGAAGTTTATTTTACAGATCAATAGTTGAAAGATATTTTTCCAAGCAAGACATTTGAAATTCGTTTCAATATTTCAGCCAAGTAATTACAAAATGCTGAATTATTTAACTATTTCTAATAACATATTCCACAATCTGGAATATATTCTTTAATATATAGAGAATGTGATTGCAGCGCTGCATATTCCTGCTTTTATGCTGGCATTATTGAAGTCTCTCATGCATAATACTGCAAAAAAAGCCTCTTCTTTTAATTCAAGGGTTTGAAAGTGCACCAGCATACCTTACTGTAACACCAAAGAGAGAGAAAGTCATTGATTCAGTCTCCACTGACAAGATGCCACCAGTTATATTCTCTGACATTTCTCTATGCTGGAAATAATGTTATAATTGTTGACTTTGCCTCACTGTGCATATTAAGCTTCCACACACGCTGACAGCTTGAGTGTTACCGTGTGTGACAGATGTATATGTGTGCATATATGTGTGTGTGAGCGAGGCAGACAGACTGACAATCTGCTGCAGCTACAGTGAAAATGAACTTGCCTGCCTGCTGTAGAGTATGAAAGAGATGAAAAGTGAGCGCAGTGTCTTTTATGCAGGTTCAGAGCTACGTTCAAAGGAGCAGCAATGGTATGCACAAGGAGAGTGGAGTTTGACTGGGTCATTGATCAGCACACAAAATGGCCTCATCAAGCGATTCCTCCCCTGTCTGAAAGATTCTACATGGTTTGCAATTAGAGACTATCCAAGCTACTAATAAGGAATAATGTTCAGTTATTAGGAAATGAACAGCCTTATTGCTTGACTCTGCACCTTATGCCCTTCTCATCTCCACTGCATCAAGCCGTGTATTTGAAAGGCTGCTTTCCTCTCTTTATTCTTTTTTCAACCAAAGATCATGTCAATTTAATGCCGGGATCAATTTTACTGATGCTGTCAGTGTTGGTACTTTTTTCCCCTCTTTTTTTTTGACAGTTACTGTAATTATTTCTGTAAGTGGTTATGTTCAATACTGATGCTGAGAGTTGGTTTTTGCTCTCCTTCATAAAGGAAAGATTTAAAATATACAGTAGATACTGGATCAAACACACACACATATGTTTTTGTCCAATGATGACTAACCCACCTGCAACTAGTTTACTCTTAAGGGAGGCTTCTGAGGCCAGAGCGTAGGACATAGTGATGATCCTCTCCTGCTCCTGCAGAGCTGAGTCCAGTGCCACCACTCCCACATCTGGTTTGTCCACAGGCACTGTAGGGCCCAGGTTTTGCACACTGAAGATATATAAAAACAAACAATGATGACACATGATCCTGCAAATGACCGCTTTCATTTAAGTCAATTATGAGATAATATTCAGTCTGGAATCTCTGCTGACTTTAATCTAACCAGCACCATCGGGTCACATGTGAATTTTATTTTATGTACCTGGACTTTGCTAAGATGTTCTTGATACGCTCCACTTTGCGATGGCGCTCCTCAACTTCTTGTGGACTGAGGGGCTCCTCAGGTTCTGAATCCACGTAGCGTTCTGGGATCAACACCTTTTGAGGCTTGGCTAGCTACACAAAATTTATTTTCATGTCAGTGTGTAGCAAACATGTAACAGTGAGACTTGAGATAGATTCATTGAACAAACTAGTGGGAATAATTCTTTCCATGTTTTTCCTTCTTTTGCAATAGTTAAGTGTTAATATGCTTGTTGCACTAGAACAAAAACAAAACTTTACCAAGTATATTTTTCCTAATTTTTTGTCAAAATATTTCAATGCTTAAAATCTTATTTCAAGAAATCTTAACAAGATACTTTTTACTTCTTCGATTGGCAGATTTTGTTTTGCTTAATTGAAGATTGTGTTGCTTAATTCAAGAGAAAAAAAAAAATCTGCCAATAGAACAAGTGAAAATTATCTTGGTAAAATTTCTTTGAATATATTCAAGAATGACTTCTTTATATCGAACTGAAAAGTCACCCATTAGGTCATTATGTCTTATTACCCACCAAGGAGGTTATGTTTTTGCCAGCATTGTTTGGTTGCTTTGGATGTTTGTTTGTGTACAAGATAACTCAAATCTTATGGACAGATTTTGATTAAATTTACAGGGTAGGTTATTAATGGGGAGATCTGGAAATTATTAGATTTTGGTGGTGACCTTAGCAGAGGTCAGCGCTGTCAGAGTTTACCAGTATTAAGTGTTATGAAATATTTTGACTAAAAATGATAAAAATACACTTGGTAAGATTTAGATTTTTTTTCAGTGTGGACATGACATTGAGCTCGATGCCAAACTGTAACTTAATGTACCTCTTTGCTGAGATCCAAATCATAGTCTAGTGGTTCCAGATCGACCTCTTTGGTGGGAGTGGTCGAAGCCGTGGAGTGGAAAGTCAGCCATTCATCTGAATGCGAGCGCGCCCTCTCTTTATGCTCAGGAGGCCTTTCCTCACCCTGGACACTCCTAACTCCCTGAGCCTCCTCCCCTTGAACAGCCCTCTCGAGCAACTGCAGGTCAAAGTCCTGCTCTCTCTTCCACTGGACAACGCACACAGGAAGAAAAAAAAAAAACACACACTGTGAAACAGATTACAGGATGATGCCATCATGTTGTCTTGTCATGTAAATGGGAAACTGACTTCCTTCACACATTATTTCATATAACAAGTGCTGCACAACACACTAGTTATCACTTACATCCTAACATGGTTTTAAAAGCTGCAGAGAAGGTGTCTGTGTGTGCACAAGTGTGAACAAGAAAAAAGGGGGATCATGCATAGATGAGGTATGCATGCTTAAATGAAACTGAAATCACAGCATGCTCTCTACCACAGTGATAAGGCAAGACAGAAATATACCATTGAAACAAACAGGAAAGTTCACAGTACTGACAGTCCAAAAAAATATAGATGCCCAGGCATTTATGTGACAATAAAACATTCAACACACATCACCACACTGGAGCTATTCAGAAAACCAATATAATAAACAGAAAACATTGCAATATGTGTTCATTAGAAAGATGTTTATTTATTGGCAAACATTCACATATGAAATAAGGTGTCATTGTATAGGTAATTATGAATTAGCAAATAAAACACTGAGCAAAATCACCATGCTGTGATATGAAATGGACGGCATACACAACACTACGTCCATTAGTTGGTATCTTGTAAATAAAAGGCTTCGTACAAAGACATAAAGTGGTAAATTGGACGACGGCAGGCCCACAACCACAAACACTTAAACCATCCTCCCCTTGAAGTCCAGAAAGAAAGAAAAATGCTTTGATGAAGTTGAGATGAGTACATTTAGCACGGTATTGCTCAGTGCAAGTCAATGTTTTGGTCAGTAGAAAATGACTAAGCTTTTACACAAACAAACATCCAAACACACACACACACACACACACACACATACACACACAAACACATATACACTCATAAATGAACTGTTAAAAGACGGTGAATGGAGGCTTTAGTATGAAGAAATGGGACATGATTGTAACAAGGACACATGTATAAGTGCAATTCTGAAAGTTGTTAAGGAACACAGTGTTGCAAGGAAGGAGAAAACATAGAGAAATAATCAGTGGTAAGACCAGTGTGAGACGTGATGACATAAGTAAAGTAATACTAAAATCTATAACAAACAATAGTGAAAGAGAAGAGGCTCTGATGTAATTAGTGTGTTACTTATAAAACAAAAAATACCATCTTTAGTCAAAGTATACTTAATAATTTCCACTTTAAAGCAGTTTTTTTGATTATGGTATAA
Organism: Siphamia tubifer; assembly: GCA_020466265.1. Taxonomy (NCBI): domain Eukaryota; kingdom Metazoa; phylum Chordata; class Actinopteri; order Kurtiformes; family Apogonidae; genus Siphamia; species Siphamia tubifer. Next base: position 47,775,306 of record CM035785.1, on the reverse strand, counting down.
GTATTAAGTCTTCAAACCACTACATCTGGCTTTTGCGTTACAGTTCGTAAAGCAGAGACATTTTATCTACCTGTGAAAACATGCTCATATTACAGTTACATACTGAATTACCAAACTGCACTTCACCTTTGTAATGTCAGGAGTAGAGAAAAGGCAAACTACACTGAGTAAAGGCATGCATTAGTATATCACCACTCTCCATTTGGTTGTCATCATGCATGAGAGTGTGACGTGTGATACTGCTCTAATGACATACTGATCCCAAGTCTGCTGAAAGTGGGCGTGAGGAAGAGGATGAAGTGCGGGATGATGAAGAGGCATGGCGGTCTCCGTGACTCAGGGTGCGTTTGCGCTGGCGGACAAGGGCCTTCTGGTGCCTCTTCATCCTCTCCAGCTGCTCATCAGCACTCATCTTCCCTCTCTGCTGCTGCTGCTGCACCGGGTCCCCAGAGTACAGACGCTCCAAGGCACTTTTTGGTCTCTCCTGAGACGAGTGGGAGGTGAGGGAGTTGATAACAAGAGCAAAGGGTGCAGCAGAAGGCAAAGAAGTAGAAAAACTGATTAAATGTATCATCTGATCAGTAGTGAGGCAGCAATCACCCATTTACAAAATATCTTAAGAATGTCTTTACAAAAAAATATCCATTGAGTAGAACTAAAACATTTTTTTCATCATTTCATTGTAAATATTCCAACATATTAGCACACAATTATCTTGCAGATGAAAAAGAATAATATATAAATAATGCTTTTTTTCCCCCAAACAATAATTAATAATACACAATAAAACAACATAGTGAAAAAAATCTCATCATTAACGTATTTTTTTCAAGGTTGACCAACTGTGTATTTTTTAAGACCAATGTAAAAACATTAGTGTGGAACAGGAAGAAGCCGATAGCCGATTAATTGTCCAGTATAATCAGAAGAGAAAAAATGCATTATGCATGTCTGAAATTAACCACGTTTCACTTCATTTGACACAGAATACTTGGTTTACAAAACATCTAAGACAATGTAATGAATATATAAACAAATCTGAATAAAAAGTCAAATCAATCAAAGACTGTATAACCGAATCAGCAATTTTTTACTTTTAAGATTATTTTCCAGATTAGAAGCTTAATATGACTATCAGCACCAAATATAGTTAATGGATTTTATTGATTAACTCTTGTACAAATCACTAATACAAGAACAAAGAACAGATCTAGCACTGGATTATCAAAGCATTTGGTCTAATATGACATTATAAACTAAATGTACCATGTTAACTCTTGTCCTAAATGTGATCGGTATCATCTACAATTAGAGTTACTTTTTGACTGCAACCGCTCTGTCATGTATCTCGTGTCCCCACTTTTGATTCACTCTTTACTTTGTGATTCTTTTCAATTAACTCTGAGCCTCACCTTCCCACTGACAGCTGAGGCTGCTCTTCGGAGAGTCACATATGAGGAGATGCTTGAGGACTGATTTAGCCTCAGTGAGGAGGCAGCCGCTCCTGAGGGAAAGCCAGAAGACATTAAAACACCAATCTAAGCATGAAAGTGTAGCTTAAAAAAAAATATTGTTGGGAGGACATCGAGTGTGAAGTACGAGTGTGTAATGTTAGCACAATAAATAGGCTGGAGGAAATTCAATTGTGCTACTATAGTTCTCTAACCTCTGCTCGGTAATGTCTGATATCCTCCATCGTGTCCTGATGCTGATATGCTGATGTGACTGGAACCATCTCCGACTCCCATGAGCTCAGGGTCGCTCAGAAAAGGTCGAAGTTCAATCTGAGATACACCCACACAGATTAAAAAAGGAGTGTCAGACATATGGCCCACGGGTAAAAAAAAAAAAAAAAAAAAAAAAACTCTCCCAGAGGTTCCAATCCAATCCAGCCTAAGGGATGAATTTGTGATATGGATGCTTGCGTGAAACTGAGTTAATTTTGATATTTGGCACTTTTCGATCTTTTTAAACCCAAAAATAAAAGATGGATTTAAACACATTTCACCCCAGCATGTACCTAATGATGACTTCAGATAAATGGAAAAATTATTATATTCTTGCTCTGAGCCATCCCCAAATTAATGAATTCGTAATAAAATACTGGGTCCAAAAATAGAAGCAAAATTGGGACAAGAAAAATTACTTATAAATGTTAGTGCATTTGATTTGAAAACATGGCTGGAAATTATGTTATATAGAACTGTAAATAAAAAGTGTGTTAAATGTGATGATCCTAGTGGTTTTCTAATCCAGTATTATCCAACCCTGGTCCTTGAGGAACACTATTCTGCATGTTTTACTGTAGATGTTTCCCTCTTTGAACACACCTGACGGTCATTATGGGTCTTCTGCAGAGCTTGTTGATAGGCTGATCATTTACATCAGCTGTGTTTGGCCAGGGATAAAGCTAAAACATGCAGGATAGTGTTCCTCGAGGGTCAGGATTGGGAAACACTTTTCTAATCTAGACGTGGGTTTTTCATGAATGGGAACTCATTCTAGGTTTCATGTATAACCCATCGTGTCCACTTACATGCAGAACCTGCCCATTAAACATGTGTAAATTACAAATGATTTTGCAACAGAGGTCATTTTTGAGAAACAAACAAACTACCTTGAGTAATTAGTTCAAGTCCCAAAATGTACCTGGGAGTGAATAAAAACATCTTTAAGAAAAAAAAGGAACATTTCTGTCCTTTTGACTGTGGTACATACAGATGTTCATATGAAATATAATATAAAACAATGTAAAAATGTGTTTAACCTGAAAAATTGTTTCTCTTTTTTACTCAAAAAGTGTTGTTTTTTAAAATGGACCCAAAGTGCTTCCAAATTTCTACATCTGGTTTGAATTTTTAGCCCAATGTCCTGTTTTTGGGCACCAGTTCCATTGAAGCATCCAAATGTAAAAATGACACGAAAGATATTAACAATTAAGGGTGTCGAAATCATTTTAGTTCAGGGGCCCCATATACAGACTAATGTGATCTTAACTGAATTGGATCATAGTAACCAATACATAATGACTGCCCTGGGTGACCAACCATCCTGCATAGTGCGTGCACGTACAGCCTTTGAAGTTGAATTCATGTGTCTTGCAAATTCAGAATGTGTCACTGTCTACAGCCGACACGAGCAGCCAAATGAACATTACATGATGTTTCTGCACAGTCACCCACTCACCAAACCACACACCCACCCCTCACTGTAAACTGTTTTGTTGTCATGACAACACACTCACACACAGACAGTGGTGAAGAACACACAGGTGCAACATATGGAGAAACACAGTGGAGAAAGACTTATGAGTCATTTAAAACACAGGTGTCAAACATAAGCTCCAGGGGTCAAATCTGGGCCCATAGGATGAATAGCAATGAAGATATTAATGGTGTAAAAATGATTTTAATTCAGGTTCTACATACAGAAATTTGATTTCAAATTTGGGTCAGAGCAGAAAAATATGATCATAATTACTTAGAAATAATGAAAACTGAAGATTTTATCTTTGTTTTAGTGTAAAAACAGTGAAATTACATGAAAATGTTTATATTAACAAACAATCAATTAACAAAAAATGTGAATAACCTAAACAAATAAGAGCAACCTGAAATATCTTAAGAGAAGTAACATTTCTACCTGTTCCTATGTATTTTGTGTGTTTGTAATTGTAATGTTTGCTATGATTGAGACAAGTGGACAAAATCTGATTAAAATTATACTTGTTTTTCTTAAAACATGTCAACTTGTTAATGTTATTCACATTTTGAGGGAAATATTACAGATGTAAACATTATCATAATGTAATTTTACTCTTGTCACTGTTATTATTATACTGGTCTGGTCCTTTTGAGATCATATTGAGCTGAATGTGGCTCCTGAACTAAAATGAGTTTGAACCCTCCTGATTTAAAGTCAGTAAATTTTATTGTCAATAAATTGTTATGGAAAATAAATAAAATTGATACAAATGATTAATAAATAAAATTGAGTAGCTTAAGTAAATCCTATGTGGAAGTGCATCTGTCAAGACATTTAATGGTCAAAATATTATGAGTATTTATTCATTATAAAGTGTTCATGACCATACATACAGTTGAATAGGACATTATTGATATATCATGTAACCTGTATGTAATATATAGTGCTGTCCACTATCTGTGAGTATGCCAATGGCAGGGGGCGGCATCCTACAATGTCCCCCAAAAACATACCCCTTGTCCCCTCTTAGACTCATGAGCAGGTTATTTCGCTATGACAACCCCAGCATTTTTTTTTTTACTTTGTTTTAGTGGAAAGAAGTACATTTTTACATCCACAAATGATAATTTCACAAAAAATGTTAATAACTACAACACGTCTACAACCTCAAATGTTTTAAGAGAAATTTTAACAATGGTACACCTTTTTTATTTGTAGAGCCATAGTGAGCTGTAAGTTGTGAGGCATAATATTGTTAAAATTTGTTATTCACATTTTTTAAAGGATAGTTTTGGAGATGGAAACATTTTCATAATGTTATTTCAATTTTTTTTTTTACTGAAAAACAGAGAAAAGTTTGGAATTTGAATTGTTTCTAGGTTATTATTTTACTTGAGGTCATATTGGTCCATAGCTGCCAACACTCCCGTATTTCCTGGGACTCTCCCGTATTTCAGACCCATCTCCCGCCCCCCCTCCCATTTTGTAATTTCTCCCTGTAATCCCCCGTAATTTATTAGGTCTGAACGTCGAAAACAAAATCATTTGGCTGATGTTCTCCAGTTACCAGAGATCATGTATGGAATGTATACACATAATTTGTTGACTATCTGATAACTCATAGATGTGTAGTTGATCTGTGCGCAGGTTGAAACTTTTCCCCCAGAGAGTATCACACACACACACACACAGACGCACGCACCCACACAGGCCAACAAAAGCAGCTCAGTTTTAATGTAAGAAAACATAAAATATTAATATGTTTTATTTAATATGTTATTTTCAGTCAAGTTAAATCCAAGCAGGGGATATATATCTCTCACTCTGTGCATGTGTGTGTGTGTGTGTGATTAAAGTGAGAATGAATTGATAAAGTTAATGTAAATTTAACAATCCATGCCATCCATTGGAAAAAAATATAGTATATATTTCTGGATAAATACAGTCTTAGAGTATTTAATCGTGCACTGGAAATTAATGACACTTTACCATCATTTATCATCATAAAAACATAATTTGCTCGCTTGTGTCTCCTGAAAATGCAACATCCACCACAGCCACAAAAATCTCCCAGATTCTGCTACTGAAATTTGGGCAGGTATGTATTGGGCTGTACGTGCCCCCTGAACTAAAATGACTTCGACACCCCTGGAATAAAGTGTAACATTGCTACTATCACTGTACAAACACATAAAAGCACAAATACTGTGTGTACCTTAGTGTCTCCGTTAGTGAACTGGCCTATTTCTCTATCCCTCTTGCGTTCGTCTGACTGTCGTTTGAGGCCACGTACAGATGTGTGTCGGATGACGGTGGTCTCTCTGGGCAGCGGGGGCACGGCGGGGGGATGCCCATTGGGACTGTAGAGCTGAGGTAGAGGAGGTCTGGGGGGAACGTCTTCCTCACCCTGCGAATACAGAATGACTGACAGGACTGACTATGCAAGATTGATGACAGAAACACATTCTGTCACTTCATATTATGCTCTATTGTTTATTTCACTTATAAGTCACACTCTTTGTGACCATATTTGTCATCATTTGATGTTTTATGTTCTTCCACACACTGCAGATGCAAGCAGGAACACAAACAAACCTAAGAGCACAGAATTAAGACATTCTGAACAGGACACATCTTTATATAATTTATTAATATATATTAGGGCTGTTGAAATTAATGCATTCATGTGGATTAATCCATCAGCATGATTAGTCTGCTGAAAAATTTTAATGCACTTAAATGAAACTGTTGTTTTTTTAAACTGTTGAAGGTGTTGAATAAAAATGTTAATTGCATATATATTCATATTTTTACATATATTTGGGATATTTTATCAAATGTTATTATTTTATTTAAAATTTCCTCTCTGGGGAAATTGATTTTATATATATATATATATATATATATATATATATATATATATATATAGTAATACACATATACAAACCAATTATAGATACACTGTATTACCATGACTTATGCAACTAGTAAACAGAAAATTTATGTGGTCAACAATCATGTGAACTATGAAGCAAAGTGTCAAATATTTTCTGCTTTCATGTTCATTGTCGCATATTACCTGGTTTTGCCATTTTACACGAATGTTAAGTGAATGTCACAGTACCATCCACCTTACACAGCTACAGACTTCTAAATGTTTATATACAGGAGCTACCCCTTTTAAATGTAAATTTTTTATATATACATTAATATTTATATCTTATCTCATGTGCTATGTGTGTGATTATTACTTTGATATTACTAGTGACCATGGGTATAAAAATATACCCTAATATATAATATATATTTCACTATGCAGTACATTCAGTAAAACTGTTAAAGCCTATTTTACATCTTGTCTTACATATCTTTCCTTGGGTTGGCTGGAAAAAATGCATGCACTTTGAGACATCAACACAGAATAAAAAACTGTGTAAACATAGCCATAAAACCATGAGAAACATACATTTGTTGTCTTAGAACAACCCTTCTCACTTGAACAGTAGACAAATGAGAAACAGGAAGCTGTATTTCATGCAGCAATCCTGCACAAACTGCAAAAAAAGTATGAAAACTATCAAGAGATTTAGTTGTAATATATAATCAAAATTCTCATCAAAGAGGGTTCTGGTGGTTATTTCTGCAGTACATATTCAATTAGGGGTCACTCACCCATTTCAGGCCAATGATGGGGGTTGCAGAGTGGTGTAAGGGCTGCTGGCTGGGGCTGGAGGAGAGGGTGGGGGTGTGGCTACTGGGGCTGAGGTGGGGGCTGTGCTGCTGCTGCTGCTGCTGGGACAGTCTCATCTCCATAGCAGACGGGCTCCCAGACATAGAAGGCACTGATGACGCCGACACTGAAGGCACAAATTTCCTCTCTGGGGAAATTGATGTATATGAACATGGAGAGTGAATACACACGCGGTAAAGACAGCGCTTTCTTTCCCCATAGGAGGTGTTCCAGCTGTATATTATTAACGGCTGTAATCATAACCTGCAGTATCTTGATCAAGTTGCTTGTGACTTGTTGTTAAAACTGCAAGTATTATTTGCTTTGGACAAATATGACGCCTCTACAGTAGGTGCTGGTGGTGCGTGTCTCACCTGGGTTGGTCACAGAGGAGATAGTGACTTTATAGTTGGCTTTACTGGAACTGAGACCTGCAATAACATCCTCAATCCTCCACAACTCTTTCCTGATCTGGACTTTCTCTTGCTGCTCACAGTGAAACAAACAGAAACAAAAAACAGATTTTTTTAATTCACTCCTTCCTGTAAAATAACATTTTTTTGTAACAGTTCAACTACTCAACACTGATGAAAAGTCATCTCTTCTGCCAAAATAGAGGTTTTCATTTTGAGTCCATATATAACCCCTTTATGAACAGATGTTAACCACAGAGAATCCCTTTTGCATATGGAATCAGTGGTCCCTTCACTGTAACCCATTCCCACACACACCCATCCATGAGAGTCAATGCCTGCTTGTGTGTGTTAGCAGAGAACGCTGGGACACGGACCTGAGTCAGATCGCTCCGGCTCATCTGGCCCTGCAGGGCTGACTTTAGCCAGTCCACGTCTCTCTCCATCCTGCTGTATTCGTTCCACGCGTTCTCCATCTCCTACAGAACACATTCAGAGACAAGCAGCTTTCAGAAAGTGTTCATCCCAAAAACAAAATTTCTAAACATTTAAAAGCCCACGTGTTGAGTTGCAGTAGGAAGTGAGTCAGTCAAATCAAATGTGTTCTAAACATAAATACATCATTTAGATATGATGAGATGTTCACATTTCTCATTCAGTGTGATAAACTTTAATCAAATATAAGTGAATTAAATTTGTAAGTAATGGATGAGTGTACTGTATATAAATATATATATATAAAAACTTGTTGTAAAATTATTTTCATTTGCATAACTGTTACTTCACTGCTAGAGCAGCAAACAACTTTATGGCTTGTTTGTACATGTTCTTCTGAAACACCACTTTTCAGTTTAATTTTGAATATGAATGAACTTCTTGATTCAAGCATTTCACTCAACGACTGAAATGTACTCATTTTCTAAAGCTCAGGTTTGTCCCTAACGACTCATACCGATAGTCACAGTCAACCTGAAACAAGATGCCGGTTGCAAAAAGGAACATCGATCTCAAAATAGAACAGAATATACACTGTTCACTCAATAACATCATAAAATTGGCAGCACAGAAGTACTTATTGTAATAGAGGAAATGTTTGAGATTGCACACTCTTTATACACAACATTCACATGTCATAGATAAGCCTATGTGCACAAATTTGGTCTTACTGTAGATACTTGTGATATTTCAGCCCTGATGTGCACCACATCCTCTTGTAGTAACTTCTGCTGGTAGGCAATCTTCTCAGTGTGGGCCGGCTGATCCTGGTACTGCTCCATCTGCTGGTGGGAAACATCCAGCACAGACTCCAGTTTGTCCTACAGTACATAAGAATACACGAAGGAAAGACATGAGAAACATCTGTGAACTGTGTCAGTACAGGCCACACACACACACACACACACACACACACACACACACACACACACACACACATACACACAACATGTAAAGTATGCATAATAGTAACATTTTAAGCAAAGTATGTGTAAAGAAGAAACCTTGTCTTCCTTTAAAGTGCGTATCCTGGCTTCAAGCTCCTGTAAAATCTTGTCTTGTTCACATAATCGGCTTAATTTCACCTAAAGAAAAAAAAAAAGATACAATAAACAAACAACAGAACGGGGAAAAAAAACAGATGAAACAATCCCAGGGTTTATAAAATACAGGATATATCAGTAACAATCTGTTTGTCTGTGTTCAACTCTCCCCTATTTGCTTGCTATCAGTGTACCCAGATAACAAAATGACTGGCTACCGTCTGTTCACTAAATTTGTCAATAAGTCTCATCTGTGTGAAAAGCTGCAGAGGAGTTAATCTCAGCAGCTCAGTGGGAAATATCAAAAGGCTGAACACTGTGTAGTTTGTGGAGGCAAGATGGGGCAATACCCATTATGAGTAATCATAATCAAAAATCCATATTTTCAGATTCACTTTTGGAGGAAACCGTGTTTATTGAGAGTGACAGATTTGTTTTCCCAGAAATGGGTTATATGTTTATGAAAACAACATAAGACTGCTTAGTTCACAGTCTTTCTCACACAGTGGATTTTTTTCCTCAGATCTATTTATCATTCTGTTCAATTAATAATTAAGCTGTTTTTATTTTGCTGCTGTATATTGTTGTTTTTAATTGCATGAAATATTCATCGTTCAGACAAATTTACTGGCAATTTCTTATAAATTGTTAAAGTGGAACAATGCTAATGATGAAAAGCCAGGACATCCATCTTATTTACCTCTATTCAGCAGAAAACAAAGAATGAGAAAAGCAGGATCAGGCAAATCAAACTGAAAAATTTAACAGCTAAACATCTAAAACTCCCATTACATGTATTTTTCCCTTTAAATTGCAGGGAGGAAAATAAAAGCCGTGGTCGATACTCTCAGGCCCTCACTGTGCTGTGTGGATGGGTGTCCCCACAGTGTTGCAATGTACATACGTTCCCTTCCCTCCGCAGCCTCTGTTTACCACAACTTAAGAACAAACACACAAACACAAGCCACGCTTTAACACATAGTCAAGTCAGACTAAAGTCGGCTGCTTCTCTGTAGTGGATTGTAAGAAGTTGGAAATAGAGATCTTAAAGAAAAGAAGCAAGCAGGGGGAGGAAAAAAAACAGGCTGTTTGTCAAGTTGTTTCTTTAAATTATCCCGAAAACATAATTATTCACTTACATCGGCATCACTTTCTGCTATTTTCACAGGCCTTGATGGTCTTTCTTTTTTTAGGGTTTCACATCCAGTAACCTGAAATCCCCAACAGCCACAAATAAAATAAAATATGTAATATCAGTTATTATTACAGTTTTAAATACGATGACTGTAGTACTCCCAGGTACATGACTGAGGTTTTTTTTTTTTTTTTTTTACATAAACACACAGTGAGACAAGTCAAGCTGAATGCGTCTGATAAAAAATAATACAAAAAGAAGAAATAAAACAAAACAAAATGTAACAAAACAAAAAAACTGGTATAACACAAGGCAAGCAAAACATATTTTTAGAGAGAATCTGCATCTTTAAATGTAATGAAAAATACAAAAACCCCAAAGATGCTCTTTCATGGCTGGTTGTTACTACAAATATGTTCAACAACGACCACGTCCCAGACCATGAGGGAGGAAAACATCAAGGAAGGATATTCAACTGAAAGTGTTAAAATGTAAGTTTAACAGGCCTCTAGTCTCACGGAAGAATGTGGTGGCACAAAAAAAGGTAACTGTGCTGAAACGGATCATTTAACGGAGCTTTATTTGAGTAGCTTTAGTATTATTTTACCACTGAATAAGGCTCCTTAGCAAAGAAGTATCTGAAAAATGAATCACAAAGCATCTCCCATTGAAGTAATATTTATTGAAAGGTCTCTTCATGTGTTTAATTCTTCAACACATATATGCATTTCAGCAATATGCAGGTGTAACGCACTATTAACAAGTGTCGTGCCAATCATTTTTATCATTTCATGTCAGCGGCCTTGATATTATTTCATTCTTGGAATGGCGTGTTTTTCACAGCAGCTTAAACCTAGAGTTCAAATCACACACATAGACACCAGAACCACCACACCCTGAATGTTTTAGCTTCAGTTAAAGGGGCATGGCACCTATTTTACATTTCAAAACCAATTAACAAGTCATGGGAAGCACCACACAGCCTGTGAGAACAGTTGCTAATGTATTCTGTGGTTCTGGAGGAGCTTTAGCAGTATGAGAAAATTACAGAAGTGACATCATCAGCATATATCAGACATAGAGAAAGTTAAAAATGCAAAATGGAATTGAATTGAATAATACAGGGATTAATCAGATAGGTGGGTTTATCAATCAGGTTAACCTATACAGACTCAAACAGCCAAAAAAACCACCTACTGATCTACACTGTTTAATACCTATTGATCCATTAATCCTATTAATACATGTTAATAATTGGTGTAAAATGCAGTTTGTCACCTTTTCATTGTCATCAGATTATGGTTTAACCGATATGATAATAGGATTGGATATCAGCTCGGATGGATCAAGGATCAGTAAAAGCAATCGCTATGTAAGGTCAATCCTTGGCATAGACACAATGAGCATACCATACAACCAGTCAAAGTGAAAGTGAAAATTAAATCACTTTGCTCCGTCCTCTAAGTCTACCATTGTTGTGCTACTCATATTAATTCTGCTATCAGAAACTTATATTTTTGGGGGCAAGATGTTTGTTTAAGGGGACATAAATATTGGACAATATCTGATATACACATGAAAAATGCAAAATGCAGAGTGTAATATTAGAATAAATGGTGATAAATCTCTTCAGAAAGGTTAGAGAGAAACATGTGTTGGGGAACTGCCATAAGAATAGCACTGGGTGTTTATGGGTTAAAGTGCAAACGTAAGATTATCATTGTCATCTGCTTTTAGTAATAGGAACACTACTGAAACATGAAACTAGAGGCCCTAAAATGTCAATTGATATATAACAATTAAATCATTGGAGCATTTGTTAAAGAGCAGCATTGGGTTAACTGATATGCTCTCACAAGCAAAACAAAACCAAGGTGAACAATCAGACAAACATTCAGTATTTTCAGAAATGCTCGACAGCATGCGAGGAAGCCCAACAGCATCACAACTTCCTTTTCATCACCTCAAATTGCATATCGTATATCGTCATATCAGGGAATCGAACAGTGAGCAGTGAGTCAGTCAAAAGGTATTCATCTGCATTATATTCAGGGATGCATTACATTCCAGTTGGGAAAAAAAAAAATAAATAAATAAAAAAAAAAAAATCTGTGACATGATCTGTTTCACTTTGTATGCACACCATCCTTACATTCCAACAATACCCAAAACTTGGAGCGGAGTTTTCAAACGCATTGTGTATAGAAACGATCATCGGGTCAATACTTTGGATCTGTTTTGAAACAGGAAACGCAGAGATATTACAGATAACACTGTATATCCATTAATCACCTCCGTCCATTTAACACAAAATAATCAATAAATTGTGGTGTTTAACATACAAATCCCTTACGATCAAGCATCACACAAGTGTAAATGGTACGTATGCCAATAGTTATCTAAATGAGACAGTCAGCATAAAGACAGCAGTACTAGACCTTTAAAATAATACTAGGTTTTACATCGACACAGGAACTGAAATTCATGTGTAATTGAAAAACCTCAATTCCATCAGGGTAATGTATACATATTTAGGTGGAATACATTACCCCACTTCTTGTACAAGTAGGTCCAGTTGCTATATTCAGCTAAAATAACTATAAATAAGAGGCCAATTGTAGCTGTTTGTTTATTTAACCAAGGTGTCAAGGAAAAAAAAAAAATCTCAAATAAAAAAAAAAAAAAAGACATAATATAAATATATTAATTCCAGTAGAAAGCACAAAGCAGAAGACAGGGAAAGGGAGACAGGGGGGCAGATGTTGGAGGCAGCAGCAGGAGAGTAAGATTGCAGTTCAGAAAAGGAAGATGGAGAGGAAGATGAAAAGGGTAAAGTGGCATTTACTTTCTTGGGGCCCACCTTCAGATCTAGATACTCCAGGTCCTTCTTCAGTTGTATGTAAGTATCATCAGCCTTTAAATGAGCAGTGGAGAGATAAATCATATGAAATGAAGCTGCAAAGGATAATGGGTGACCACATGACTCCTAAGACATTGTTGTTTGTTCAGCCTTTGCTGACAGAACATTAATTAACTTATTCTTAATTACAGTTTGCTTGTACATCTGTATTTTTGTCCACAATTAGTGAAGCCAAACTGTAATTAAGTAATCATGTAATTCTTCTGAACTGGTTTAATGTCTCGTGTTTGACCCCACGCTGAATGGAAGCAGCACAGGTCATGAGCACAATGCGGTCAAACCGAGTGTTTCCAGTTCCACATGGAGAATGGCCAGAGAATGGTTTATGTTTGAAACTGGGTGGAGTTATCATTACTGTGCACCGTTGCAGCTTCTCTGTGATTTGCTAGTGCAACAGCAAAGTATAGTTTTTTTTTTTTTTTTTACAAAGGCTTGTATGGCAGAGGCCTGATGGCTGCTTGAGAATGACAATACATTTAGCAGAGTACACAGAAATGTAAGTGAAAAGTGTATTATTTATGTTTTTTCTAGTGGCTGTGCAAAGTTATTTAACAATATAATAATGGAAATCATAAAATGCAGGCACAATGCACAGTTAACAAGCAACATGCTTCAAAAATGGCATATTACTTATTTTTAACATAAGCCTCTGCAAACATATTCAAGTTGAGTCAATGTTGATGAGTGAGACTAATTTACACACCAGGGTGTATTCAACAGGCAATGTGCACAGTCTGCAGTGCAATGCAGCCTATGCTGAAATGGTTGAAGAAACAGGACAACCAAGCAAAACCAACCGACTGCACATGTCGTATGAATGACAGGGGAGAATGCAGGGGACCGGCTGAGGAGAGGGGGGGTACCACAATGCACTGGCAGGGGTTGCTGTAAAGGGTTTGGTAGGTCGAAGGGCCCCTGACCTGCATGCTGGGGCCGAGAAGGCCGTTGTGCTGGTGGTGCTGCAGGTGAGCGAACGCATCGCTGGGGCTATGCACACCAGCCATCTTGGCCTGGTGCCTCCGAAGCTGAATGAGGAGCAGAGTCAGCTCCTCTGGCTGTAGCCAAGCCCAGGTTTAGGGGCCAGGGGCCAGTGAAAGCGCAAAAGGATGAGAGAAAATACTTAAGAACCATCTGGGCAGAACAGTGGCGAAGCTGAGAGAGAGCAAAGAGCTGGAGAGGCCAGTTGACCTTTTCTCTGTTTACGTCACTTTTTATAAATAAGATCCAGATGAGACTAATAAATGTAAAAGCTAGAGCTGTTCTCATGGCAAAGAATAAGTAAGTTAGCTGTCAACACATTGACTATGACTTCGTGAGGTTCAGATATTACCCATACTACATGGGAAACAACACCAGGGTGTCTACAGGTATTAGACACTAATACAATTCAAGTGTAAGGATTTCTACAGATAGTTTGTTTGTTTTTTTTTAAACAAGATTGTTGTTTCTAAACACAGTGATGGGTAATATATTGTACATGTACCAATATTCTAATTAGATAATCACTCTACCATTAAAATGAGATATTATAATGATAGAGTAATTTTGCTACATTTTATTTACCAGCAGGTTTAAAGATCTGTATCATCTCAAATGGAAATTCAGAATAGATTGACTGACTTTGAAGAAAATACAGTAAATGACCAATGAGGAAGGAAAGCCCATTAAATATCCAATATCCAATATAAGCCATAATGTAACATTTTAACCTGCAGACACCCTAGGCAGGGATCCACAAAATCAAAAAGCTCTAGACTCTACATTTGCAAGGAATCTCTTGGATTAGTTCATTTTATTAACGCCTATGGACCGGATGCCCTCGTCAATGTAAATATTATATTTAATGCTAGAGGACATATCTTTGAAAAGAGAAGCAACTTACAGTATGTAGTGAATATAACAAAGATCATACCGTTTTTCCATGCAAGCTTGGTGCACTGACAGTGTGTGTGATGTAGCCCATGGCGGGCATGGACCTTCTCTCGATCTGGGAAGTCTACGGAGGAGCAAAATTCATCAACATGTTATTACAGATCGCATAGAGTCGAATCAAACAGAATGTCTAATTCACAAACACTAAGCAATCTTCAATAGCGTGTTGATAGAGAGAGCGAGAAAGCGAGAGAGACCACTCTATCACACTGAATCAAAGTTAAACCATTGCCTCCAAGTCTGCAAACAAAACTGACTACACAGCACATTTATTTTTTCATCTATCCCTTTCTCAGTTTCATCGCTTCTACTTTTATTTGAAACAAGGTGTGCCCTGAGTTTGAGATGCTACAGGGCATGGAGAATTTGACGTTTTTGCTTAACACACAGAATTAGTGAAAACCAGGCCCACTACAGAACCTTAAAAGGACACAAACAACAAGAGATTTAATTAACTACACATAAATTATACTAAACCTGCTTTCTTAAAATAACATTTGTTTGCTACCAGCAAGAGAAGCACTGTAAGCCATTCCCTTTGAGAATCCCATGCCACAATTTTTTTGCTGTATAATAGGTTTTTTATTTAAATGCAAGATCAGAAGAAAGAGACCGCTGCTGATGTTTGAGATACAGTAGAGATGTTTATAGGGTGCTGAGAAGCCCTGGGCAAATTGGATTAGCTCTAATAAAATATACTTCTTAATGATATTCCACAGAGATCTATGGATCGCTATTACTTAAGCATGCTCAAGCCAGAGAACACCATCAGCCTCCGAGATGCAGGGTGCACCAAGACGAAGTTCATATGCAGACTAAATTTAGTTCCCATAAACATGGCTCTCTCAGAAGGGCTTGTATAGTCACTGTGGCTCCCTTTGTTAAACATGTATCTTCTTCCAGAGAGTCCATAATTGTGCATCGCTCTATTTTTTACGGTTATAATTAGTGTCTTGACACTAGGATGGATGATGGATTAAACAGAGCATCTGCAACACTTTGTTTACTTGTACGAGGCCAACGGGATGGTTATGAGGCTTGTGTGTGTTGGCAAATGTGGTGGTGGTTTGTACAGAGATCTTTTCTCATGTGGAGGGTGTGGTAGGGAGACAGCGCAGGGTGTGGATGACAGTACGTCCCTTAGCGCCGTCTCCTGTGGCGTTAGTGGTGCTGTCTGCGAACTACAACAGCGAACATAGGGGATGACGTTGGAGCAGATCTTTCCTCTGACATGCGTACACCACCTGTGGAGTGGGCCTGGGTGTGGACTGTGTGAATCTGCAGATGATTCACATGAGCATCAAAGTGTGCACACTGACTAGAAGGAGCCTTCTCATGCCTTCTCATTCCCATGGAGCTTACAACATCCCTCAAGTCACATCAGTGGCTAAATAACAAGACACCATCAGACTAAGAGCTTTGTTATTTACCTTAATACATGTGAACTATCACGTTTTGCTTCTGTCCCAAAACATAAATTCATGTAGGGTGGGACTTGCATCGTTCCATCAGTTATCTACACCCATTTATCCTATGTAGGGTTGTGGGAAAGCAGGCCTGCAATATCCCAGAACACATGGCTAAAAGATGGGACACAACATGAACAGGTTGTGAGATCTAGGTACAATAGTCTTGTTATTAAACTAAAAACAACTTCAGTCAGACCTTGAAAGAAAGACTATTTTAAGACCTTTTAAGAGCCAAATGATGAAAATATCAAACCTATTTTCATGTCCCATCATGTGGGACTGAACTTTGCTGATGCTCCTGATGTAATTACAGGATAATATTAGGTGATAGCAGGCACTACAATTTATGGTGGTTTCAAGTTTACATGTATTTCTGTTATAGGGGTCAGGATGTGGCATTCTTTGACAATGCACAAGAAGAGATGTGCTAATATTTTTCAGTTTAAGAGGTTGTATAGGAAAAGAATAGAGATGCTTTATAGAAATTACCTTGTTACCTGTCATGTAAAGTGTTTATTGTAAAAGCAACTGATCTGATGTATGTTTCAAGAAAGGGCCAGTCCTTATAACAGGTTTTCTTCATCTTGCTCCTTTCCAATCACATAAATTGGAATCAATAAATGAAATAAAATGTTTTATGCAAATCTAACTCTCTAATATGGACATTTTTCTCATACGTCTGTAGTTGCAGTCGATTTTAAAATCATTTTCAGCAGGGTTTTAACCAAGAATAAAAAACATTTTAAGACATGTTAAAAGATTTTAAAAAATCTGTTTAATGGACTTTAGACTCTTTAAGGTTCATTAGAGATCTGTATCCCATCCATCATTATTGTAGTTATTTGAATGAACTGCATTTATTTTATGTAATCATTACAGCCAGGTTTATGCTGCATGAAAACAGCAGATTTATAATCCAATATCATGTTTTATAACAAGTAATGAGCTTTGGCTGTTGTTCAGTGCTCTTGAGGAGCTCTATTCTTCTACTGTTGATTAATGTCACCAGACTGTCATTATTAGTAAAATCTTTGTATTTTACTTAAATGCTTTGTATATTTAAGCTATAGATCATATCTACTAAGTGACATTTCTATTTAGAAAGTCTTAAAGCTAAACAGAAATGTAATATTTATTCATGTATTCCATAGTAAATAGCTCTTCTTCTTTATAAGGTGTACTTAATACATATTGTAACATTGTTGGTAACACCTTACATTACGGATTGCCAATAAGTGAAAAATATTTGTACATTTCTTCTTGTGCATTGTCAAAGAATGCCACATCCTGAACCTCACACCAGAAATACACACAAACATGAAGCCACCATAAATTGCAGTGCCTGCCATCGCCTAATATTGTCTTGTAATTACATCAGGAGCATCAGCAAAGAGAAAATAGGTCCTATATTTACATCATCTGGCTCTTAAAAGGTATTAAAATAGTCTTCTTTCAAGGCCTAGCTGAAGTTGTCTTTGATTGAATAACAAGACTATTGTATCAGTAGCAACCTGGAACAGGAACTGTTCTGGGATATTGTGGGCCTGCTTTAAATAATTACCATTTCATTATACTTGAAATGAAAGCTGTTTGCTTCACTATTACATAGAAACTGCAGAGTAATTGCACTGGAAACTGCAAGGAAATAAACAATTACAAAGGCATTATTTTCATGAAATTCATCAAAATTACCACAGAATTACCACCTTATTAGTGAACCATAATGTAAAGTGTTACACAATTTTTGTTATAGTTGTTGTCTAATGTTAAATTAGTGGCATAAATTGTACCGAAATAAGATAATTAATAGGGATCCAATGGTACGCTGGAAAATACTGGTCCATTCGGTCCTCCCTGCATGGGACAATCCACCCTTATCGACCACAGGTTTTCAGTTTTGCTTTATATACTGCTTTACAGGCTACCATGAGTGTCTGTCCAGGCAGGTCAAAGCCCACCCCCACAGGTTAATGTCCAATCACTGTTGTGCCTCCATAACAGTTTATAGAGGTTTAAGTCCCCCCCTGTCATGTTTCATCTGTGTAGTAAATACACATAGCATGAAGATACAGGCGTGACTTGTTCCACTCTCTCTCTCTGGACATGCATGTTAGTGTGCGGCATGGAGAAGCCCCGCCTCTCAATCACAGATAGTAGTAACTTTAAACGCACCACATAAAAATACAGTGACACACTATTGCAAGGAAATACATATAGTAGATAACCATGGTGTTTTTATACTGCTGTTTTCTTTTACATCCCTATACAGAGCAGGAACTTATTCCTTAAAAAATAATAAAAAAGTAAAATAAAAGGGCAATTTTGTCAATAAGGCAAAAAGTACCCTATAGGATCTATGTGTGCACCTGCCTATTTTATACTACTGTAGAAAAGTCAAGGAATATGAAAGTTATATATTATTTAGTGTTATATTGTTCAGTACAGAAAGTGTTATTTTATTTAGTATGGTGATATAATGTGTTCCTACTGTGACATCAATTTTTTTTGCTGAAAAGCAAAATAAAAATATAATTTGGGGAGAAAAAAAATCAGTTCTCCTTACAAATAAAACATAGAATTGAACTGAAACTGTGGTATGGAGTGTGGTGTTGGATCCCTGTACTGTTGCACCCCTCATAATTACATAATTTATCAGACTTCTTTGTATAGCATCAAATGTGCAGTAACAGTTCAGGGACATGGCATTCCTACCTTAATGTTTAGAAATAAAGCCTAAATAAATCAGAACTGAGACTAGTCTCTGTCCTACCTGAGAAAGATGGGTACAGATATGACCGGGTGAGCTGGACCTTGTGCTATCCTGTGTAGGTGCTGTTTCATCCAGGGGTCTGACTGTGCGTCTGTCTGATGGAGTGTGCGGCCGACGAGGGGATAAAGGTTTGAAGGTTGAAGGGACTGATGGTGGGACCTCACAGGGTGACGGAGGCACTGAGATGGAGCGCGGCATCTCCACGGTAACTCTAAAAGATGAGGAGTCTGTGAAGTTTGGGCCGCTGTAGATGGGGGCAGTGGGGCTGCCGTGACGGAACTGCTGCCGCTGCTGCCACTCGTACAGCTGCCACACCATTCCCTCCTTGGTGGCCATGCGCTCATCAGTAGACATACGGAAGTGGCTAAGCCGATCGTGGGCATACTTGTAGTCACTGGGTAGGTTGCATGTTGCTGGGGGAGAACTGCTGCCTGATGGGAGACGGGGAGACTTTGGCAATGATTGATAAGTGGCATCCATTGTGTTGGCTTTTGGCTTCAAAGGAGGTGTCCTTCGAGGCAGGTTGTATTCAGTAGATGCAGCACTGAGACAAAAAGAAACATGACAATATTTTACTATCAAATAAGTAGTAAGAAATCAAACCCCCCCCCCAAAAAAAGAAAATTTTAGGTGACAATTAGGATGCAACACCTCATAATGACCACTAGAGGGAGACATTTATCAAGGGTTTTTAATTTTCACTGTAGATCAACACTGACCTCTTGTGTGGGTCTCCTTTTTGCACTTTCACCCAGTGCTCCACCTGAGCTAGTGTATTCTTCCTTTGCACATGTTTCTCAGGTTCTATCCGTGAAACAAAGCCTCTTTGGTAGACCACATTTCCGTTCTGTTCTGGAGGCAGAGTCACCTGGACTACAGCCGGCTGGCCGTTCTTATGTGTGGCACCGTCAACAGAATCTGGAGAAAGTCTCTCTATCCTTTCTTCTGTTCCTGACTGGCTCGGTCTCCCGTGGACCTCCACCCCATACCTCACCTCATCACCATGAGCCAACCGGATACCGTTATCCTGAGGTTCTTCTCTGTCTGTTCTGTGAAGACTTTCTGACTGAGGTAAGTTCTGGGTGATATGGACATGGTTCGTCTGTGGGACGGCCTGCTGGGCAACTTTCTCTGGCTTCTCCACTTCTCTGTGGAAAAGAGGTGATAAGATTGATGTTATATTACCCATGGCTAGTCATTATTTTAATAAACACAGCCTGGCCAAGAACATCCACACCTGAATTTAACTAAGTCTTCCACTAATTACAAGGTTAACATGTTGCAGCTGAAAACACATTCCTGATGCAGTGAGGAGCTTCTCACTTCTTAAACAACTAGTAATTTACTAAAGACTGGACCAGCCCGACATTTATTGGACTTATGGACTAAAAGAGTAGAAAATGTGACTACGCAGTCCAGATCTTATTATTATTATTATCATTATTATTATTATTAATATTATTATTATTATAAATTCATTCAATTAAAGAAGGAAATGCATTTTAATGGCTTTTATTTTGACATTGCATGAGTGTTGTGAAGCATAAACAATACCAGAACAAATGTTTCCTATAGTTATAACTGAAAACAGTCCATCAAAACAAGGTGTTTGTTTTGGCCAGGTAGAGCATACTGAAGTGTAACAGTAACTCACTGAGCACTTAATACACAATTAAACCAATGTATCACCTATCTCATTACTTTTATTTAAACATTAAGTTGGAAACTAAGGACTAAGTAACATCCAACTATAACCGCTCAAATTAAACTTGAGCTTGCAGTGGAACTTCACTGAACATAAATATCACATTGTCTTACTGTAGTCATAGAGTTTTTGCTTCTAATGGATTAATGAGAGAGACAAGATTTTATATTTCAAATTCTCAATCAATTCCTGATGACTGCACAAACTGAACACATTTAGTGATGTTACTTTGGAAATGTAAAAATAAAATAATAATATTTTAATTGAGTGAGGAGACTTCAGTTTTTTATTCCAGTTTAGTTAAGCTCACACAAAATTAGTAATTCTAATAAAGAAAATAAACAATACATCTTATTGTACTCAATGTTCAGTTTCAAGGGTCTGCACTAATGCTGTATTCCAGAGTCCTGGAAGATGCATTATATTTCACTTGGAGTCAACTACATCCTACCTCAAAGTATTCTGGGTGATCTATGTTGAACATAAAAACAAACATGGAGATCAAAGATCTAAGCTTCTATCCACTTTGTTACTGAAGAGGCATTTTGACCGTTGACAGTCGAATGTTATTATATATGCAAATAGATGGAGGAAATAAAATGACAGGTGAACAAATTATACATTGTGATTTATTCATTTATTTTGCATTGCAAATTTATACACTGAACTGACATTGTTCTTTGACATCACACAGTTTGCAGTGACGTCAGGGTACTTATAACTACTCCAAATTTGCAACTAGGACCTTCTGCTTGGACAGGCAGTCCAGTGTATTTTGACCAAGTTAGATGTCAGAAATGTTCCTACTCCCAGGACTCAGAAATGCAGCATATGACTATATTTCAGCACCATTGTGTTACATTGGCCTTTAGGTGGCATTATTGTACCTAATATGAATCTATTCAGTACATCCAGCACTTCTAAGAAACAAGTTTGCATTGAATATACTATAACATGCAGACCAAACTTTCTGATGAGAGGCTTGTCCTCAGTTGGTAATGAGCTACATTAATATAATTAAAGCGTAAACTTAGATGAAGTAAGCACATACAGTATAAAGCAGCAGATATTTTTGTGCTCCAGGGCAGACAGACCTTCTCTGAGAGACTGTGCACATGTTCAAAATAATTCCAATGAAGGCAAGAAAAGTGCAAAACAGTGAATTTTCAGTTATGGTACTGACAAAAAAAGAAGTCTGACAGTTACTGCACTGTCATAAATAAACACACATTTTGAATTAACAGACTATGTGATCGTATGGGAAAAAAAACTTCCTTTTGTTGCATCCCTTTGAGATATTTCCACTTGAGTGCTGTGTTTTATCTCAGGTGAAATGTTGGTTCAAGCAGATGCTCGACTAAACGTAAATTCACCTCTGTAGAGTGAGACCAACCTCTTTATGGTGTGACTCTGCTGCATCAGCGCAGCCTGGTTCATGGCCCGGATCCAGCCATTCATGTCCTCCTGTGTGTCCGCACTAAAGAAATATGTCCGCATCCCGCAGTGTTCTGCCTGTGAGCCAATCACAGAGTTCTTATTGTAAATGTAGGAGCGCATTCCTGTATGGCTCGCCTATTGGAGAGAGAGAGAGAGAGAAAGAGAAAGAGAAAGAGAGGATGCATAAGAGAACTTGGCAGGAAAAAGCTCAGTGAAGTTGAGTAAAAACACTTTTCTGCCTTGTGAGACTGACAGCTGTTAAGTCTGCGAGGAAAAACGTTGCAGCAGTAGTTTCTGAAGAAAAAAACAGCGGAAACAAAATGTTAATAAATTAAGTAGGAGCATTGTTCTGTTTCTGGCAAGAGAAAGAGCATAGGTTTTATTTTGCAGCTGCTTTTCAAAAAAGCGTCAGCATCAGTATGTACTGTTAAGAACACATATTTGCTCACAAATTAGACAGCAAACAACCATACAGTATCAAAAGAAGCAATTATCTGATATTACTTCACTACAGAATGGATGCACACAATCAGAGACAACACACACATATATATTAGATTATGTATGATATTGTGATGTGGTGGTACAACACTATCCAAATGACGTTATGGCTACCAAATCCTCCAAATGTGGGGGAAAAAAATCAGTATAAAAAAGAAGCAACATTAGAATAAATTTACTTTTTGCACTATACTGTACACAGTGCAGTTGGAAGGCAGTCTGAGCTTTAGGTGTTAAGTTGATTTGGTTGTAAAAACAGCTCTTTAGATCTTGCACAATACTGCATGGTCACCGTATGTCATTCATTAACTCTCTGTTCAAAAGAGACATTGCAAATTGCTTCTTACATTGTGAAACAATGTAAAATTCACACACATACAGCAGGGGAAACAATAAGATGGAATTCCAAAAGAAATACAATGCAATCAGAGAAGAGTGTGGGAAAATATTACATCCTGTCTTCCCAACTCACACTGATAAGTGATAAGCAGCTTGACAAGACAAATACCAGATCACATATATATATATATATATATTTACTGTAGAGGTTGGGCAGTGTCTGCAGACTGTCTTTATAAGCCACATTTATAACAATAAGCAAAGTGGTAACTAATTTGGACATTCACAAATGTACTTTTTGTCTTCTGTCCTTCATAAAACAGATTTAAAATAAAATTAAAGTAATTTTAAGTCTTTGTAGTTCAAGTGTTTAGTGTCAGGTTTTACTTATTGGTATCTATATTCCTACTGAGTGAACAGTTCAGTCACTAAAGCCTTTTACTTGTTCAACTGCATTGTGGAGGATTTGGAGATTAGTCAACAATAAGGTAAGAGTTTATGCTTGTACAAGCTGAACTGAATTTTTCACTACAGTCTACAATTTACATTTAGATTTCAATTTGACATTTGCTGAATTAAAATTCCAAAACAGAGTATTAAACATTTCATTGATTAGTTGATGAATTTACTTTTGGGTTTTTTTTGCAAACTTTTAAACTAATTATGTGGTCGGGCATTATCCATGCTGCTGGAGTCATGTCTGTATATCATCAGCTCTTAATGCACATTACAAATGTGTATTCAGCGGCTGCTAGCATGATATGAAACATGAGGTGAGGATGACAGTTCACCGATGAGGCTAAAGTAAAATCAAATACCTATTCATGCAAGACAGGAAGCCTGTGTGATTCAGGACAGCCACCTGCAGAGAACAGTACTCACTCCGCCCGCGCACACACACCAGGTCACAATGGGAGGCAATTGACCAACAGAGAATGAGAGAAACACAGTGAAATGAGCAAAAGTAAGAAAAGAGAAAACAGGAAGTTGCTGCAGACCATTCGTGACTCAACAAGAAAGTCTATAAATGGTTTTAGTTGTGGTCTTTTGGATGCCACCACAAAAGCGAGAATAGGTGACTCAGGGCAATACTTCTGACATTACTGTATTGTATCATCTGCAACAATAACTATTTTTATTTTATTTTATTTAAAAAATGTATTTTCAACAAAACAAAACAAACAAAAAACGACAGACAATGAGACATTTGATCAAAAAGGAGTGGAAGGAAGTCAAAACGTATCTAATCCAACCCCTTCTCTCTACACAAATGATTTATAAAGCCTATGTTTATCCCAAATCCCGATTAGTTAGAAATTCTGCAGTTAATAACAATTACAATATTACTATTAACAATACTAATATCCTAACAACTCAACAGTGCGAGTCATCCTGTACAGTCGTCTTTGTCCAACAGTTTGTTTCATATCTATTGCTGTTATGTTTAAAACTAAGCTCATTTTTTAAATCATGTTAAAGATAAAGTAGAAAAGGCAGGCCAAGGCAGAAGACCCCCCCACCTTCACTTCTGCAAGCAGGAGTCTGCCCTGACCAACTGAATGACCCCACACACACACACACACACACACATATACCTGCATTGATCATCACACAAACTGATCATTTGTTCCTTGTGCCAGTATCAATATTTCAAGAAAATGTCAACCCTATCTGCCCATAACTTTTTGATTTATCTTGCTAACAAACAGACAAACAGACAAATAAACGCTGGCAAAAACATATTTCTGCCGTTCCTTGGCGGAGTAATTACATGTCTTTGCATTGACAGTAGTGTCCTTCCTGTGGTGATATTTGATTGCTAAATAAACAGAGGAAACACTGTCTCTGCATGTTACTAACCTACTGAGCAGTTGTCACGCTCACTTAGCAGTAAAAATTTTCCACTGCACCTATAAGAGAATGAAATATCCTGCTCTTTAATTCATGATGGCTGATGGAGATCTAAGGGGAATGAAGATCTCTTAAACAGAAGGTGGTGCAGCAAAATACAGGCGCATTTTTACATAACCTTACTTTCTCACAAGCTGTGGGAGGAGACACTGAAGCGATATTGAATAGGTTGAATGCATAATTAATATTCCCAGTAGCAATTATCATACAAAATCCATTGTATGCAATGTGATCTTTAATACACAACAGCAAGTGTATACACATTCATTCCCAGGCGTTTTCTCACAGTCTCAGTGTCAAACACCCAGAATACAGGAGCAAAATACCAAAGTACAAAGGATTTGAAAGGAAAAGGATTGCAGCAGAATGCCCTGCAGCTGCAGTGGTGCATCAAACATTCAGGCACTATTGTTCTTTGCAACAAGCCCTGTGTTTCCACAAAGGAGAAGCTGGGTAATATACACAGTGTTGCCGTAACTGAAAGAGATATATCCTTTTAATGCCCTCTAGTAGAATTCAAAAGGGAAAAAAAAGAGAAAAAGACTGTGTCATGTATGTGGAAAAGTAGTACTCTTTCAAGTACAAATCATATAAATCTATAAGTCTGTCTGGTTGTCATATGTTACTTACAGTAGGTTTTGCATATAGCACTATACAAATATGCTTCTGCCTGCAATAGGTGAATGTAATCACATTGTCCTTGTGCTAATACCAACATAATACCACCAAAAATAAATTTAAAAAAAACCCTGAATTGATCATGCACTGCAACACTGACCACAGACATGAGGACTTAATTACTATTAAAGGTTGAGTGTGTGTGATTTGGGAAAGATGTATGAAGATCTAATTGCAGAAATGGCATGTGATGTTTCATTTTATGTATTTTATTTATCCAAGAAGCTGTTACTGACACAAAAGATCTCTTCTGCCAGAGAGTGCCGGTTAAAATGGCACTTAACCAACAATTTCAATACAAATAGATCACAATAGAAAAATAAAAATGAAGTAAAGACAATAAGAAAGAAGACCATATCCATAATTCCTACCCCTCTGCAGAGGTTATGCAGCAACATGTTTCTTTCATAACAGTATAACAAACTTTAAATGAGGGGAGTTTCTTCATTGGACATATTTTGTTACCTTGAAAGCGTATTTTCGGTTAATGTGGTCATCTGGCTCAATTGGTGCAATGACATAACTGGGTAGAGGGATGCTACCCAGCACGGTTTCCTCTCGACTGTCTGCGGAATAAATACACAAACAGGGTATTGACAGTGACGTCCAAAAAACACAGCGTCTAATTCTGCCAAAATCTTTTACACTGTTTACAAGTGATGGCAGATTTATCAACAGCAGTGAAATTAGTGAGGCATAATTCATGGATAACTCTTGTCTGGACGAGGCCATGTTGCAGCGTGTGGCTCAACGTGGCATGTGGCTTATTTATTATTTAGTATGATTAATGACGAAGATGAGCTAGATGCTACAGCATGGCAACACGACCGCAGATTACATTCTATAATAAATACCGTAGTTAATAAGTAGGGAGAGGAAGGATGGAGAGCAGGAGATGTTACATGTCTAATTACAGTCTGTCATTAATCTAGAGTCGTCGCCTCAGAGGAGTTCAGTAGAGGTTTCTATGTTGAATTCATCATCAGGAGTGGTAGTTTTTGTCAGTCAAACTCGGGTGTACTTTTCACAGACTCACCTTTGTAATAAAACAAGCAGTAGTCTGACAAAACAAACCACTTCCGCTTCCACAGTCGCATTCCAGAGCTGTCCTGGAGTGAAGAGGGAAAGAATCCCAATGTCAAATTTAAGCACTAATGTTCCTGATTAATCACAACATACGATATCAAACAACCAAAGCAGGACCAGAGAACCTCTGCTCACCTGTTTATAGAGCCAGCCTCTCACCACCACCGGGATGTTGAGGTTTCTTTTAATAGCATGATCCCTCTTTCCAAAACTGTGGACTTTCCCGGGACCTCTGAAACCCTACAGGAAAAGAGAAATGCAAAACTCTTCACTGCACTTATGTACAGTACAGGTGTTGTTGAAATGCATTTCGACATTTTGTACAACATTGCAAAGTGGGGAGTAAAAGGTCCTAAATTACTGCAAAACTATTTTCCCAAACATCTAAATCATTTTCTTTCCTGGCTCTTCTTTTTATACCAATACAAGCTATATTATATATCAGCTGGCTATTCTTGTGGAAGTGTCCCTATGTTTAAAAATAGGTACACTGTCAGACAAGGTCATCTCAGACTGCATATACTCTGAAAACTAAATTATACCTTTTCTCACAGGTGTTTTCCAGGAGCAAATTATTAAACTGTCTGGCTGATGTGTGGGCTGCAGGGCCACAAATATTCTGTTGAACCGATAACAACATAAACTGTACCGTCCTTAGACCAAAAAATAATACACAAAGTTGATAACTTGATATAATTCTAAAAAGGATTTCAAAAGTTACACTAGTTCAGCCACACAACACAGTCATTCTGTTAATGATTGTCCATGTATGAATTATGATTATGATAAATCCTCTTTAGGCATGTAAAAAATAATGCAATTGACATTTTTTTGTGAACTTATTTTTTATGGAGTTATAAAAATGTTCACTTAGCCAGACACCATTTGCTTAATTTTTGAAGCAAACAAACCTATATTTTACTGTTAACCCATCATGAGAAAGTATCACATTTTCTAATATTCTAATGCTAGTTATTGAGACAATATGCCAAAAAAAATATTAAGAAAACAGTTAATTATAGTCTAATCACAATTAGCAATTTACGCAAAACAACATAATACTGTTTGATCAAGAACAGGACAGCACAGCATACACTGTGATGGCTGACATGCAAGTGAAACAACAAAACTCATGACTTTTTAAGAGAACAGCTGTAAAGTAACTGTCCACTGTACTGATCAATAAGTGTGAAAGGGTTAAATAAGCAAATAAATTACTTAAAACAACTTTAATTCTAGTAAAATATAATGTATTGTATGAACTTCTGTTGACTACTATAATATGTTAGGAAGCTTATAATGAAGCTTTGGTCAGTTGAAACAAATAAAATTTTAAAAAAAATTGTTTTGTGCATCACTATAATTAAACAAATAAACTAATACGACACAGCGCTGGTTCTCACCTTTGACCCTGTGGTGGAATCCACTGTCGTTGAGGTCACAGGCTTGGTGGTCTCTGTGACCATGTTGGGGGATCTGTGATTGGCCACTGACTTGGACATGCGGGATTCAAGCCTGAAATAAAATAAACACAACTGTATATAAAGAGTTAACTAGCACATAATGGCCAGGTTGGATCGTGATTTTCCGTCCTTCAAAATTCCTCTGAAAAAGTGTCGACATTCAGTGAAACACATCAAGGCTTGGTGCTGAGCTTTCAGATGTAAAGGATATGACAATTTCCTGAAGTTGCCATGTGACCTGTGACAGCCAATGGCGTTCTAGTGGACGTGTTAACTGTGGACGGATTTTGTTCCAAACACTCCTGTAGTTCTCTGTCTGATACTCACCTTGGGGCACGCGTCTCACACACACCCGTATAACAAGTCAGGCAAACAAAAAAAAAGAACACCAGATTCATGTTAAAGCTACAGTATACACATATATAAATACAGCCTTTGGCCAGTGTACAAATCTGCATCCAACTTCACAACCACATCATTAGTGATACGTATTGAAAGTTATATTAATGTCAAATATGTTTATTATTGCTCATATTGTAAATATGTTAACATTTTTGACTGTGTTTTTTCTGGTGAGACAGTAAAGGTAAAGTTGCCATTTGTCATTATACATCTGCATTTAGTCATTTTGCCATTTGTCATTATACATCTGCATTTAGCCCATCCTTGATGCCATTGGGGCACCTGTACGGAGCAGTGGGCAGCCATGTGCGGTGCCTGGGGACCCATCTCCAGCTGTAGAGCCAAGCTAATGATCAGAATCGCCTGGCTGGAGGATTTTGCCCTAACAAACATATTTTTGGGTGATGGGGGAAACTGGAGCACCCTGAGGAAACCCATCCAGACACAGAGAGAAAAACATGCAAACTCCACACAGAAAGGCCTGCACGGTCCGGGAATCGAACCCGGGCCTTCTTGCTGTGAGGTAAGAAGGCCATGCCACCATTTTCTTATTTTTTTTTAAGATAAAACATACATAATGATGTAGTAATCTACCCATTATGATACAATCACAGGCTTAAACCTGTATAATAATGGCTTTCACAGACAGGAAACGCATCATTCTGAATAATGTAAAACTAAAGTTTCATTCCATAAACTCAGTGACATGTATTCTAACAGATCAAACCAGCAGTCCCCAGCATCCATATTATTATTTAAGTCAGAGCCACCAGTAGCTAACGGTGATTTAGTGGTTGTAATAATTCCTTCTTTTCATCGTATTACATCATGCCTTTTCAACGAGTTACATCATAACCTCTAAACAGAAAACTTGGTTACTTGAAGGTCTTAACCTGAAGAATAGAACATAACAGGGAGTATAGTTAAGAAGTCTAGTCAACAACCAGTAGGAGCACTGATGAAATATGGATGCTTGAAGTAGAAGGAGTATAAATAAATCCACTGGTAGGGGGGTACCATCCACATAGACTGATATAACAAATATATGGCAGCTAGAAATCATATTAAATAGAAAATTGTCCCATGTTGCAAAAACATATGCAACACAGATTAAGAAAAAAAAAAGGATCAAAACAGAAAAGTGGAGATGATAAAAAATCTGGTTGGTTTGACATGTTGTCATTTTTAGTCCATGCTGATTCAGTAAAACATCTGGTTCCTGTGTGTATTTTTCCTGTACAAATTTGCTCAGCATCACTTCAAAGATAGTCTGCTGGGTCGAAACCTGCAGACTGTGCAGACCACTGCATGGGAAAAATGAAGTCACAGTTGGAACTGTGGAAACATCTTCATCTAAAGGAACTGGCTGATTCCATTAAGAAGCACAGCATGCCTATGGCTTCTCTTCTTAGAAAATGAAGCAAAGTAAAGGAGGGGAACTTGGTCAGAAATCAATCATCCAGTACAGTTGACATGTCGTTGTCCTATTCTTGGCAGCGCTGCTTCCTGCCAAAGTGAGAGCTTACAATAGTAAACTATGTGTGACCTGTCAGATCCTTGCGTGGGGTCACGAAGGGTTTAGAACAAGAACACACTCTGACTTGCTTTTGTGTGTAACACTTTACTGAGTCTAACGGAGAAGAGATCAGCTCTAAATGTGTGCCACAGACCAAAACAAAAATGCTAGTAGAACAAGGCGAGAACAAAACATGGAGTGTGTGCATTGTGCTTCACAGTCTGGAGTGAAGCCAGTGTTTTTACAGGATGTTTCTGTCCTATCAAGAGGACTGTGCTATTTTATGTGAAGCTTTCATACTGTTTACCACCACTGTCATTGGAACAGTTCCCCAGGAGATTTGTTGTGGCATGTGTTGGAGAGGAGTGATAGTTCACATCACACACTGTGTAAGGGGGAAAGACACTAAGCTCTATCCCTCCTGACTTCTTTTGCTGTG
Organism: Siphamia tubifer; assembly: GCA_020466265.1. Taxonomy (NCBI): domain Eukaryota; kingdom Metazoa; phylum Chordata; class Actinopteri; order Kurtiformes; family Apogonidae; genus Siphamia; species Siphamia tubifer. The sequence goes on along the minus strand of CM035785.1, from coordinate 47,744,718 downwards.
ATGGAAATGAGGGCATATTTGACACGTTTAATCCTTTCAGGGAGCAGGCGCACACAAGGAGAGTTGACGAATTGATCATTGTGTGATAATCAATAATTAAGTCAAAGCCTTCAGGCCTGCAAAGGATAGAGGGATCGACATGTGCATGGGGAGTAAGCTCCTGAAGATCATTTCCTGTTAAGTTCTGATGTGGTGCTGGTGTCCTGGGACTGATGTTCTCCTTTACTGAGTCAGTGATTCATAAGAGGAGCCTTATGGTACTTCTTACTCATTCATTAGATCTAACCAAAGAATACTGTTGAGGCAAATGTTTGAAGAAATTATTCCAGAAGATTAATTTTTCAACTTTAATTGAACAGCTTCTTTAATGCAAAATGCAAATACACAAGTTCTTGAAACATGACACAAACCAAAACTGTCATGCACAAGTTTTAAAACTGCAACCTTCACAGGATTTTTTTTAAATATATAGTAAAGGAAAAGCAAATTTCTCTTTCAGTACATATTTGTCCTGGCAACTCAGCAAAACTCTTTCAATTTTTTGTTGCCCTGCCTCTCTTGGCCGGCAACCAAGAGGGGACTGCTGCAGTTCAGCATTTATTAACACAGTCTCTGAAGCATGTAAGGAATACATTAGTATTAATTTACTATCAAGAAGAAATAGGACAGTGTGTGATATGCTTACTCCATTCAAGTCACTTTCTTAAACTTTTTTGTTTGCTATATGACATCTTGTCATGTCATACAGACAGGCATAAAACAGATGTCACTCGTGTGTAATGAGCTTCTACAGACCTTTTCAAAGTAGCACAGCCATTCTATTTTTCTTGGAAACAAAGATCTAAAAGTACCTTAACTTTTAAGCCTCTTGATATTATGTAAATCTGTGGCTCAACAGAAGTAAATGAGGGAAAGTTACAGTGGGAGATGAATCACAATCAATTCTGCATTGCTTTTACAAATCAGACTTTAATCACCAACAATGTGGAGGACACATGCGTGTCTGTGGATCTGCTTCTGTCTATAGAGGAATCTGGGCTACACGAGTGATCATGTTACACCAGCTGGCTTAAATATGATCAAACACCTGCTCCCTTTTATTGTGCTCTAAACCTGCCATGCAGCTTTGACAGATTTGCAGGATGAAAGACAACAACAGTAAAGCCAGTCATGACATAGTGACAATATATGGTGCAAGTACATGACAATACTGTAATGTAGCCTCTTGATATTGTAAAATTATTTTAAAAAACAGGGTTTAAAATTTTATAGATATATATTTATTTATATTATAAAAATTGAAAAACCTTGTCATTTTATGTAGAAAAATTTGGTCAAAAATTCTTAATCTTTTATTTGTTATATGTAATAAAAGTTACCACACACACTGATATTAAACCTCTGCTTTGACACATGACTAAGTAAACATGCAGGAACCCATCACACTGCAGACTAGGAGCAGTGGGCTGCCATGTCAGGCACCTGGCAAGCAAATGATGGGGTTAAGCGCCTTGCTCAAGAGCACATGAGTCAACAATTTCTCTCGTGGTTGGGGCAACTCATTTAGTAAAAAAAGCCAATTCTCCAACCTTCTATATCAGAGCAAAACAAAATACAATAAATTCATATTAATTTTAACTCAGTCACTGCCAGGTGAATGAGAAGAGAATAGACTCAGAACATAGTGAATATTATACAGTATTATATATACTATACTACATACTGTATTATAATATTCTAGTATAATATTGTATAATACTATATCATAATAAAAGACTCTAAGACTACATAAGTATGGCACCCATCAAAATAAAGTGTAGATTATTCATTTGGATTTGAATGGATGCCAAAACACATCAATGGCAGTGAATGAGTTAAGCAGAAAAGTAATAATTATATATATATATATATATATATATATATATATATATATATATATATATATATATACACATATATATTCATAATTTCCATTTTCCATTACATTCCAAAATGTAAGCTCGACTCTGTTTAGGTGTGAATATATTGAAACATTTTAAAATTTTGTGTACTTCAAATTGTGTCAATGTGAGAGTTAGTTATATAGCTATTGTAGCAAACAAAGTTGACATTGCCTACAGTATATGATCAGAAGAAAAAAGCCATTACAGAATTCGTATTATTTGACTGATTGATTAAACATATCCATGACACTGGGCATGATATGAACATAGTGAGAAAAACATATGAGTGTCACTTTTTTCATTTACATAAATTCTATTAAGGTAATAATTCAAAGGATATTACTAAAAAGTCTCTGGGATTCACCACCACGGATACGTAGCATATCTATGAAAACCATGATAGTAATGAATATATTAAGTAATTACAATGCTCGTCCCTCCGTGTTTGAGCTAAAGCTGCAGCTCATTTTCCTGATGAAAAGTTAATTGAAAGTCGACTGTTGTTACCACATTCCCTCCCTCCACTTTCCTGATGATCCGCTTCACAAGACTGGGTGACAGGCTCGTTTTCCAGTCTATTTTTAGAAGCCCATCACATGACCTTGGACTAACCTATATCTGTAGTTTTAGCCATACAGAGAAAACAAATCACATATAGCAACACACTCACCTGTCCTGTAATGTGTACTCTGTGTTTTCAGGGGAAATCTGTCCTGTAACGGGGTGCCGGAATGATGTAGCCCTCACGTTGTGGCTGCAGGACAGAGGGAGATAAAGAAGAGAGGAGATGGAGAGAAAGCAACACCAAGGGAAAACACGAAATTAGAGTCATTAATCATATTCCTGCCTGATCATGTCCCTGCACTGCCCTGTTCCTATACTGCTGTTTGGCTGCTGGGTTGAGGTTACAATGAGACAACATTAACAATCTTAGTTTACAATGAGGCAACTGAAGAAAAAAAGAAAATCTATGGGGGTCTGAAGTCAAGTCAGTTCATATTCTTTCACACAAAGAGTAATGCTCAGCACTCTCCCTCAACCAGCTTACCAGGCATTATCGATTTCAATTAGATGGGGCCATTCCTTGCTTTGACCAGAGCATAAACACATGTTACTGTCACAGGAAAAGAAGAACGCACCAAGTCACTACTAATGCTGCGATTGAGAGAAATAAAATATAAGGCGGTGTTGCTTTTTTGCCCCCTTGTTGTATGTTATACATTTAGACACAGCAGAGACACCATTCAGATGTTCTTCTGATACAGTGGAAAGTATCTAAGTAATGCAACATCTTCCTCATACTAATGATGCAAAATTAACAAAAACTGGCATTATTATTCATCATCTATTTATTTATGTACTTCGGATCTCCATCAGTTATTACCATAGTAACAATTTAATGATTTTCATGCATTATTCTCATTTCATTTACTAGTCTATATTTAGTATTCCAGTGCATGCTTGGCAACATATAACATAAAACAATGATTCCATGCTCAATATGCAATTTCTGTTTCTATGAATCTCAATCAAAACAACAACATAGATATAGTAGATGAGGCTATGAAGTAGTGGGGGATTCATAGGGGTTTTATTTTCACCACTATTACCAACCAAAATATGCAATATGACTCACAAATCATATTTACAGATGAAATGACATAGTGTCAGTTCTGCTCATGTTTACATTAACATCATGTCATTTCATTCTAATCAAATAGTTGCAAGTATAATGTATATAGTATGGTAAAGGGTGTATGATGATGACATAAAACCATATCAAATGGGGTGTGGACATCCTTTGAGCTTCACACTCAAGTTGTTTAATAGCTTTGCTCTGTATACAGAAATGCAATAATTATTTACACAGAGAGCAGAGAACTTGTTTAAGGTGAATGACAGCAACGATTGAGATGTAGTACTAGTACTGTACTGTAGTACTAGTACTAAGCTCTGCCATCCATTATCTGTTTCCACTGAAACAGAAGAAGCTCTCCAATCTTGCTGTAAGAGCATTCTCACTCACTCACTCACTCACTCACTCACTCACTCACTCACTCACTCACTCACTCACTCACTCACTGACTATTCTATTCTATTCTATTCCAGGGCTGTATGTTTTTTTATGTATATTTTTTTTCTCTAGGACGACAGGTGCTCCCAAATGAAAACATTTAGGAACCTCAGTGACTCCTCACATGAGTCACTGGGGGCCTATCCCACCTACAATTTTGTTATGAATGAATAGAACAAGTTTATTATCAAGAGTAGAACAACGCACACATACATGCACCACGTTATCCAACTGATACAACTGACCTATAGTTGATGTTACCTCAGTGAATACAGTGAACTGAGGGCTACACTAATACAGATTTCAGCAGCGACACTTCCTGCCCTTCATCTGCATTTTAAATGTTGTGTATTCTTTAAACCGTTTACTTTTTTCTTTGGTATTAATCAAATGACAATGGGCACACACCACCTCTCTGTCATATTTGAAGCATTTTAAAGAAAAGGCGAACAGATATGTTACATAAATCAAGCTAGATTCATTATACCCTTGTGCGGTCCTCTGTATATGACGCACAGACCGTGTCCTATGACCGGGTCTTACAGACCCACATTCCAAAGTCCAGACTCACTCATCACCCCACCCCCAAGAATATCTTACTGTTTTCAGAATCACAAATATAGTAAGCAATGGCATCATACGTATGAAAAGGCACATTTGTGGGCCACTGGGTCACTTTGACCCAGAGGACCGCACAAGGGTTTAGGAAGAAAATGTGAATGAAAGGGGTGAAATCTGCAGACTACTTGCATGGGTGCTCCCTTTTTATTTTTTCTACTCGTACCTATCTATTTTTAGGTACATGTGTGAGTTAAACACTCACACTGTATAGTCCTGTATTCACTCACTCACTCACTCACTCACTCACTCACTCACTCACTCACTCACTCACTCACTCACTCACTCACTCACTCACTCACTCACTCACTCACTCACTCATCTTCTGAACAGGCTTTATCCTCACATGAGTCACTGGGGGCCTATCCCACCTACAATGGGTGAAGGTGGGGTACACCCTGTATGAGTCTCCAGTTCATCTCAGGGCTGAACATATATAGACAAACAATCACTCTCACATTCACACCTATGGGTAATTTAGATTAACCAATTAACCTATCAGAGCATGTCTTTGGATGGTGGGAGGAAGCTGGAGTAGACAGAGAAAACCCAGTCAGACACGAGGAGAACATACAAAGTCCACACAGAAAAGACCCACCCACTGGTGTTGGAATCAAACCCAGGACCGTCTTGCTGTGAGGCACGACTGCACCATCATGTCACCTGCCCTTTATTCTATTCTATTCTATTCTATTCTATTCTATTCTATTCTATTCTATTCTATTCTATTCTATTCTATCTCTCAAACTGTGAAACATCATTAGGGCTATAGCTGCTCTCTCCACCTTTATAAACAAATATCCTGCTTTAAAGTAAAACTAGTGCACACCACATTGTAGAACAAAGTTCAGCATTATGTGCTCCCATGTCAATACTGATACCTAGAATAAAAAGGTGCTCTATGTTCTCTTCTCTAGTGAAGCTATTGAGGACACTGCTATTTTCCAGAGCACGAGGACCAGCGATGAAAAGTCTGTTCCATTCAGGTTGCTGGAAGCTGGTCAATAAAGAACTAAAGCAGTACATTATGCTTTCAAGCCTGGTTTGTGTGCTTTTAAGTGCTGTATTTTATTGCCCCTCATGCTTCCTTGTCTGCTCATATCATAATCATATGCAGTCTGTTACAGCACAAATAACAAACTATTCTTCAACAAAAGCTGTGAAATATGCTGCACAAGCACACAATAAAGCACAAGGTAAATAATGCTGCACAGAAGGTAAATCCACATAAACACACGCATGGGACAGGCTAAAACAAATAGCTGAGACACATGCTTACACCATCCTCTCTTAAAGTGTAACATGAGTAAATTAAAGGCTATCTATCAAACAGAGAATCCACTGAAGGACAGCTGCAAAATGTGCTAAAAGCTTCAGAATGATACAAACAAAAGGGGAGACTCCACTGCAATCACCATGCAGCAAAAGGAGGAGGAGAGGGAAAGTGAGTGGGGTGGAAAAATTTATGAGTTGACATTTTCTAAAAGTTCAGTGTATTGAGATGAAACAATGCCAAACAAACCAGTACACACGAACTACATGACATGGAATATAACAATTGATATAGTTTACATGTACCATATGCACAACATGTTATCCTTAACACCCTGCACACTACCACACGCACATGCCGGAGCACACCCCGCTTTGAACGTGATGGTTCCCGGTAACAATGCATAATTTGTTGAGCTGCACTGGGCACGCAGAGCACTGCACCAGCCTCCACTGTTAATTAGGAATCTGCATTCTTTGAGGCTTTTGTTTTGGCCACATTACTTCTGAACTATTTGTCACGGAATTTGCAGCGTACTCGGTTAGCACACAAACACTGCAGCACAGTAGATCTATTTGTTTGCAGAAAAGTAACTTCCATCAATGCATGTGACAACATTGTCCCAGATGGGAAAATGAACTCCTGCTGCAGATGAGTATGCTGCCGTTTATAGTGGATCATGTATTTGAAGAATAGCCTCGTTGGCAATACTAGTCAGAGGCTGTTGCTAAAATTTAGTGTCATAAATGAGATGCAGTGACATACCTCTACATAAATCATACATACGTACAAGCATATGACTTTCATCAAAATTGCTTTTTTCAAATGTATAAAACCTGAGTTATACCCTAATTATCAGTAATCCCTTGTTTTTTCTGTGTTCACACACCTGAATCACTTCCCTCATGGTGATGAATGTCAAAGATGGCTCCATCACAAACACAGCCTGCTTGTTTATGTTATAAACCATCATTCAGGCTTTTTTGGAAATTTTGTTGCCAACTGCATTGTAGGAATGGGAATTCCATGCAGCGACCTTTCCCTCACAGAAAGAAAAGGAGCCAGATCACTACAACTTGAAATGAAATACTCCACCAGGGTTATTTTAAAGAATAAGTACAGTCAGTGGATGGAGGTAAAAGGTGACATATGGGTTCAGTGCTCACCAAGAGACAGTAAAATTATTGCTATGCGGAATTCCCATTCCTACAGTAAAAAAAAAAGTAAATTAAGTAATCAGTCAAAAGCCTCCTGCAGTTGTCTGGACTATTTTATAAAAACACAATTAAGATTAGAGGAGCCCTATATCAAATATCATTAGCCTGAAGCGAGACCTTTTTTCAAATTATCCACTTCTTATTTAACAAATACTGCAGGGTCACACGGCAATACCTTATACACCCTTATATACCCTTAATCTAAGTCTGATTTTACAAAGCTAGAGTTGGAAAATGTGATAGGTCTGTAAAATGTTTCTGTGGATCAATGTGTAATATACAGTGAGTGATCCCTAAGACTAAAGGTTTGTCCCAGATGTCACATCTCATAAATGCCATTTGTTTCCAGTCAGAATAATTTTTTATATACTTTAACACAATATAATGGATTAGCCAACAGCTGAAATGTCATTAATGAAACAAAGTTATGATTAAAAAAAAAAAAACAGAAAAGAAGACAAAATGAGTAATCATTCAAAATGCTTCATAATAGTACTTTTATTTTTGCTGTTTTGGCTCATTCAGTAATACTTGCACTATTGGATTTGTTTGTTTTAGTTGTGCAAAATTAGGTTTTAGGTTTACAAAATTATCCATGACATATTCTGTTCTCAGACTGTCAAGTTATTGTACATATTCAACCATTTAAGTGCTTATTGTTTGACTTGTGTTCTGTTTTTTCCATTTTATTTTATTATTTTTTTTAGCTTTTAGCTGGTGTTTTTCAGGTTACGTGGATACACAGTATTATTTCTACAAGTGTCGCATACATTACCATGGCAACATAGACAGAACAAAAAGGACCTTGTTGAAATCATGTCTACTTTTTTCATTTGTTCTGGGCTTATCAGTTAAGAAAAACTCTAGACCAAACTCAAACATAGTAGTTGACAGTAATGTGGTAATACACCCTAGCACTGGGTTCCACCTCAACTACTGTGGAAACATAGTGTTTAGGATCCAATCTGTTTAGCTAATACATCATATGTAAGCAACAAATAACATCTTTTGAAAAACAGCAATAAATCACAATCTAGATTTTTTTAAATAAAAATTTTTATATATTATTTTTACACTCCTGAAATATATCATCTGTTTATCTGCACAATTCCACAAACTACCACGGCATATATATTTATCAGTATCACAAACTGGCATGATAAAGTGGACACAAAAGCCTAAGCATCATGAAGTCATCCATCATTCAGAAAGTCCAGTAAAGAACAGAGAAAATAACTGTCATCTTGTGTAGCTTTCCTGAGGGGGGGAGGGTTTGTCTGAATGCAACACATTCTACATTTACAATGCGTAAATAAAGAAAATAAAATAACCAGGTTTAATCTTTAATCCAAACAGATATGTCTTTCTCTGTTTCTGTATAGAATTTATGTATAAAATAACTGGTGTTATCCACATACATAGATCACAAAACTAAGTTTCCTGAGAGTTTCAGCATGAACAGAGTGAGTAAACTATGATTAGACAAGAAACCTGGTTTTCATTTAAGACAAAGCTTCCTCTAAAGAACAGAAATAGCACCACTGCAGATCACACTGTAAGAACACACTCGTCCTCAGAGCTGACCAAACACAAAACTCTGGAGTCAAGGGTTCAGCGAAGGCATACCATGCTTCTTTTTTTCCCAGTAAAACAAGAGGCTCAGAGTAATCCCTTGGCTAAATCTTGGCAGCCGGGGCACCAAGGGCAAGGCTTTATGGTGTGAACACCTCGCTCTTGCTCATTCTCCTACTTTCTGCACACACAGACGCTCCACTGCAAACATCAATGATAAGACTCAAAATCTGCTTAGTTCCACATACTGCATCTTACTCATCTCCCTATAGAAAAATCCAACTGTATGAAGAGAAAACACCCAAAACTGTTTACTTACTGCTAGCACACATTCTTCTCCTCTACTGAAAAACATCTGCTACTTACTATCCTCTGCTGTATCATGCACACGGCACAGATATAGATTCACCTGCTGTGTGAGACTGAATCATCGTGAATCAGCTGCTAGAGTTGCTGTAGTACTGCAGGTCATGGAAATCCTCGTGACATTATCAGGACAGGTGGGAGATAGAGAGAGAGAGAGAGAGAGAGAGAGAGAGAGAGAGAGAGGGTCTCCCGGCAGCTGGCATCCGCAAAGAGTGAAGTGAAGTGCAGCCAGCAGGATGAAAGCAAGAGGGGGAACTCTCTTTATCTGCTGCTTTCTGCTGTGTGCCACTGTGTGCTGTTTGCAAGTTTCACTGCACACTCGTAGGATGGATGGTACAGATCCAACTCCCTCCCATCAGGGGAATACCTCAGTCGCTTATCAGATCCTCCTCTGTTTCCAGTCTGTGTCTCCACCTCTCACTCCCCGCTTCCCAGAACTGAATTGACTAAATATCAGTTGTTTCGGGCAGTAAAAGTTACCCGGCTGTACTTTCACAATTGCCTGCATTCTGATTATAAAGGTAAGGTACTGAGAAAAATGACTTAAATGATCTGAGCTCAGTGGTAGCAGATGTAATTCTGCCAAAATCCCAGTATGTTTCAGATGTTTTAATGTACCTTGGATGATCTTTATAACAAGTATACCATTGGTTTCCTCTGAGTGGCAGCATTGGAACTAAAGTAAGAGAGATGTGCTGGCATGTTGGACGTTTGTAGTTTCATCCTTCACATTGCACACAACACTGGACTTGACGTAGACACACACACACACACATACACACACACACACACACCTGCAACATTCACAGCAAGTCCTTGTCGTGAAGTCAGACTTAATTATGCAGTGACATCAATAAGAATTCAAATTAAAACAAAACAGCCTAACTATTTACACCACAATCCAGAGATAGTTTCTGCCGCTGTAACCCTTTAAGGAGAGGCTCAGGGTCATCACCGCTATCTGTATTATGTTTTTAATCTGTGCTTTAGGAGCTACGTTGACCTTTGATGAGAAGAAACTGAAACTAATCCCTTGGAATGCAGAGCAGCAGATTTGGTTCTAGTTGAGTACAGTTGGTTTGTAGGAGGTTTTTCTTCTAAAAACACCCCCCTGTTGCTGCAGAAAATGTCCCAAAGAACAACATAGGTAATAGTGACCAATGTAATAATACTATTGGCCAGTATAAGAATAATGAACAATAAAATGCTGTATAAAGCAAGGCCAACACAGCAGATATGATATCTCTCAAGTGGTTCATAAACTTTTATGGCATCTTTCACATCCAAATAGTTGTGTAAATTATTCATTTTACTTACAATGCTAAAACTAGACTAGAAATTAAAATACATTGGAAACTTGCAATATGCCATAACCTTAAAGTTGAATGTTGACATGTTCATGTAGGTTGCTTCTATAAAGCTAGCTTTGTTTTGTGTTGGGATTAGTCTTACTAAACATTAACTCCACGACAAAACTATGTCCATGATAAGAGTTTGTATGGAGACATTTTTGGTGATAATCTTCTGCTAAACACAAAGAAATGTCAATAACACGCCAACACAAACTTCATGTCACATAGGTAGAAAGAAATCTTACACAGAGAACTCTTACTACTATTTTAAGCTATAATTCAACGCATTTAATTCCATAAATGTCATAATTGTCTTGAAAAGGACTGTGTAATGTACTCATACAAGACACTTTTAATACAAATGTTGTAATATCTGAATAAACTTGCAAGTCTGTTCAAAGTGCTTTTATTACTTTTTAAGAGTCTTAATAACTGTGGCCCTGTTTATTTATCGGATCTGCTTTTAACATATGAGCCCTCTAATTGTCCCTAGAGTTACCACTAAAGGCATGGTGAGGCCTCATTCAGTTTTTATGGCCCCAAACTATGGAACTGTCGATCTGAGGATCTGAGGTCTGCTGCGAGTGTTCATATTTTTAAGGGTAAACTTAAAACCTACCTTTTTAACTTAGCGTTTAGTTAAATTTTTATCTTAACATTATTTTGTTCTGCTATTTTATGTATTTACTTTTATTTTATTACTACTATTTAGTTATGTATTTATTCTATTATTTTTTACTGTGTAAATCTTTTAACTTGTCCAACAATTACGGGATAACTTTGTGCTACATGCACCATGTATGAAAAGTGCTATATAAATAAAATTTGATTGATTGATTGATAATATATTAAAAGCAGTAAAACTTCAATCCTAGTCATCTAATGTGCATGTATTTACACACTGTATATACTTTCTTATTTTCTTCATTCGGAATATGAAAACTTGCATTTGCAGGAAAAAAGAAAAAGAAAACTTGCATTTTGATGGTACGTTTTACTGTTGTTTTAAACACAGTTGTCTTGAGATGAAGTTGCTCACACAAATATGAGAAGATAATAATAATGTATGATATGAATATTTCTATTCACAGCTGAAATTACAAAGCAGTTAGTCTATTATGATATATATTGTGTACTGTTTACTCTTTAATAAATATTATTACATATAGCATTATAGAGGATTTTGGCCACATTTCTCCTTGAGCTGGGCTCTAGGGGTGCGCAATGTGGGGAAAAAGCCTAAACCATAAAATCCGGATTAGTGCTTCCTCTAATGACATTTCTTGCTCAACAAATATTCAAAATGCAATGTGTTATTTGTTGCAATATAATCATTGTGTGCAATGTACTGTATTTCCACTGTTTACCTAACAGCGGTGCTTTAATTACCCTATCTAACAAAGGGGGGGAAAGGGGTATTGTTTTTGGTTTAATTTGTTTGATTGTTAATACAGCAAAACTATTGGTTGAATTCATACCTAATTGGGTTTATATATTGCCAGTGACCCAGGATAGGCGTGGTTATATTTTTGGGAAAAGTAGGTCAGAGTGTCTTTTTTTATGTTTTTTTTTCCCAATCTTTTTTTTCTCTCCATTTACTTATAATGGAGAAAAAAATCCCATGTCTGTAGCAGCAAAACCATTAGTTGAATTTATATTAAGTTAGGTTTATAGATGGCCAGTGACCCAGAATATATGTGGTTACATTTTGGGAAAGGTTGATCAAAGTTCAAAGTTTTTCAGATTTTTATTTATTTATTCTCCATTTATTTATAATGGGCAACATTTCACATGTCTATAAAAAAAAAAACATACACTTTGTTTTAATTTACTTCAAACTTGGCACATACTGTATATAAAGGTAACTGACATCACCACACACAAAGACATGATGACATCAGCTGGATCAATGCCAAAATAACCTACAATATGTACAAGGGGCGGAGTTTATTGTGCCTGGCACCACTTGTTTGTTATTTTTACAGTGTTTCGTTACAGGTACAGTTTTGGTAACATCCATTGTCTTCTGTTGGTCTTATTTTTCTACTTGTAACCTTAAACCGTTCATTTTATGCACCAGTGGTGTCGTAAATACCCTAAAGCCGACATTTGGCCTTATGTTGAAGTCTGAGTGAAGTAAATCACAAATCAATGTTGTGCAATTCAACTAATCACCCTAGAACACACAAAGGCAATCATTTAATTTAGTTGGGCTGCTGACTTCATTTCCAGACCAATTTAATTAGCTGTAACAAGTCTATCATTAATATCATTAAGCTGTAAGCAGGCAAATGATGGTTTTCCAGAATCCACAGAATACAGGCGAAAGACATTAGTGATCAATGACAGAATCAATCAATACAGAACTCTGTAATGACAGTCATTTTGGTGTCTAAGACCGCCCACCCAGGTGGCATAAATGTGTGACGGAACAACGTTAAATTTTGATATCCCAGACCTCCAGGACCACAGCAGTATCCCGGACCTAGCGAGCAGAATTAATTAAGCCTTAATAACAGCAGTTTGTGCACTTTATCCAGACACAGACAGGAAGCCATTAAGGAGATAAGCATTCTGCTGCAGGATTTGCACATTTTTACTGACCTTTATCAGTTTCATAGCAGAGGACTGCAGCAGCATCACTCAGCTCCATTTCCCTGACATTCGTAGAGTTATTCAGCCCCTCCTTACAAAGACTTATTGGGAGATTTCACTGTCATTCAGTATGTAAATGAGGTTAGCCATGCAAACACATCCAGCACTGACAGACTGGCCTTTCCTTGTCATTGCATTCATTTACTACCATCATCGTCATCATTGTTTACAATTGCTGAAACTCCAAACTGAGCTGACATTAAAACTCATTGATAAATAACTCGTCTGAGTCTCTGTGGATGCATGCAGTTTCTAACAGTGGCCCAGTGGTCCAGCTACTGTTTGTTTGAGCGTGTAATCATCCAGAAAACCACTCAAGCAATACTGGGCTCAGACTGGTTCAAACAGTCCTAAAAAGAGAGCACAAAACAGGTGTGTAGTCGTGCCAGTGCCTGTACCAATATCAGACAGAGGCTTTGGCTTAAAATGTGAAAGCGGTCATCCTATTAACATTCACATCACACACAATTCTGACACAGCACATTTTATCACACTCACAATGGTCCTTTAGGCTGAGCTGTTCGAAAACATAAGCATAGCAACAGCAAATTATAATGCAGTGAATCCAAGAAAAGGCCTGTGTTTGGACAATAATAAAGAACTGGCATGGAAGGAAACATTACCCAAGCTTAAGGCGTACCATTTTATTCTGAAAAGAATCAAAATTCTGAGTGAGTATAATGATGTTACTGTTGTAAGTCAGTAGATAGTTTTGGAAAATTATAATAAATATTTTTTTACCAGTTATATTTCAGTTTATAGAGCCCAAGAAAGATGGAAGAAAGACACATTGGGGACTGCAGTGCAGAAAATTAAAGAACAAAATATCAATATAGCAACATATTATATTGTGCAATACTGTACCTACAGCATGTACTTTAATCCATGCTGTCACTCAAAATAGAATATTCATCACTACATCTTGAAAATATGTCTCATTTACATTTATGTGGATGTCTATGTTTGCATCTGTGTTAAGGAGGCTCTATTTTATACAATTATTTCATCTGGGTTGTTAAATTCTGTAAAATGTACTCAATAAAGGTGGGTTTCCATAAGCGTGTACATTTTTAATTTGGTCATTAAAAATATGAAGAGTGGAAACTCTTGATAAAAAATGTTTTTATGCATATTAGAAATGGAAAAGTTGGTGTATCAATAAAAGGTAAATATAAATAATTCCACTGGATGTACACAGTAAATTTTGCAGTGTTAATTTGGAGAAAATGGGACCAAATACACTCTAGAAGAAGTTAAATAAACTCTCTAAGTGTTGATTTAACACTGCAAAATTTACTGTGTAGATGAAATATAATCAGCCTCAGAATCAGCTTTATTGGCCAAATTTGTGTGTATGACAAATATTTATCCTCAGCTCTTATGTACTCTGTCTTGCTCTTGCACTGGTGTACTGCTGTCAACTATGATTTCCCCATGAGGGATTAATAAAGTCTTATGCTATCTTAGAAATACAGAATAAAAGTAAAAAAGTGTATGGTAAAAAAAAGAAGAAAACTACAAATAGTGTAAAGACTGGACTATGCAAAATGGCAATATAAAAAGATGACAAATGTCAAATTAATTGCCCTCTGAGGACTGAAAGTATTCCCTTCCCTTCCCTATTTGATAGTGTAATAATTTGTTTTAATAGTAATAAATTTAAGCAGGCATGGGAGGACCACTAATGGTGCATTTGCAGTAGACCCCCCTCCAATACAAGATATAAGAGTCTTATTGATTGCTGCTTAAAAAATAAAAAATAAATAATAATAATAATAATAATAATAATAATAATAATAATAATAATAATAATAATAATAATAATAATAATAATAATAATAATAATAATAATAATAATACACATAAAATAAGAAAGAGTCATATAAGTTGTCAGAAACATGCCTGACTATAACAATACAAAAAAAGTGAATGTTTGATTGAGGGATGAAATTTACATAATAAAAATAAATTACTGAAAACACATACTGACTCTGGGGTCATGAGGGTCGCTGGAGCCTACTTATGGGCTAAGGCTGGGTACACCCTTGTCGACAGTTCATTGCAGGGATAAATAATCACTGTCCCATTCACACCTTTGGACAATTTAGGTAAACTAATTAATATATCAGTGTATGGGAAGAGCCAGAGAACCCACACAGACATGGGGAGAACATGCAAACTCCACACAGAAAGGTCCCATCGACTGGTGTTGGAATCGAATCCAGGACCTTCTTGCTGTGAGGCATAAGTGTTAACCACTGTGTCGCCTATGTATTTGATTATTTTTAATTTTAATTAATTTTGTAAAATAGTCATGCATGTGCTTTAGCATATCCTAGTGGTGCTATATGGTTATGGTGCATCTGAAAACTGCCTTGGATACTGAGCCACACCAAAACATGATGTTACCAACTGCCACTGGTATCATAACCCTCACTCACTCACTCATGTTCTGAACACACTTCATCCTCACTATGGTCACAGGGGTCACTGGGTGCCTATTCCAGCTACAACGGACAAAGGCAGGGTACACCCTGAACAAGTCAGTAGTTCATTGCAGGACGGACATAGATAGACAATTACCCTCACATTCACACCTATGGGCAATATTGATTAACCAATTAACCTATCAGTGCATGACCTTGGATGGTGGGAGGAAGCAGAGTACCTGGAGAGAACCCACACAGACAAAGAGAGAACATGCAAACTCCACACAAATGCATCTGGTGTTGGAATCAAACCAGGGACCTTTTTGCTGTGAGGTACTTGTGCTGACCACTGCACCACCATGCCACCTCGTTACCATAATCATATTACAATATTGGATTATGACTTATTCTGAGATTCCCCAATGCTAATAAATGCTGATGTTGTAAAATGGAGCGTTTACAGAGAGTGAACATATAGTGAACATGTGAAGTTGGAGGTGTTCCAACTCTTAACCTGCAGTTTAATCATAAGAGTGAAAGAAGGAGATGGAGACCAAAAGGACAGTGGTCATATCAGCACTTTCAGCGCTCTGCTAGCACAAATTAAGCTGACTGATAAATATTTAGAAAAGTTAATTTACAGTAATTGATCAAAGAAAAATATACCTTTATAATGCTTTGAACCATGACAGTAAAATGAGCTGCAGAAGCACTTATCTTACAGATCAATATCATCAACCGGGCTGCAACAAAAAAGTTAGTAAGTTCACTGGAGCGAGTATTACTCCAGAGATTAAATCAATGATGAGTTGCTTCAGATCGATATTTAAGACCACAGATTTATTCAGTGCTGTCATCTTTTCATGTCAGATAAAAACAACTGAAAGGATGTGATATGGAGGAAACACATATAAGGAAGCAAGGATGGTTAATATACACTTATTCAAATTAAATCAGGTACAGTAACGACAGATTTGCATTTGGATAATAAATAACGTTTGATTGTATGAAACTGTTTGTTTCTGAATCCAGTCCATCATTGGAGGTGGTTTCAAGAATTCAAGCATCAATAGCAGCTTTTAACTGCAACAGTTTATCACTCCATTTACCCTGACTTCAATCCAATATCTATAGTTTTTGTCTGTTTCCTAAATAAGCTAATAATCATTTTATTTTGCATAGGCTGACTGTAAACCAGGAGGGATAATAAAACCAGATTCAGCATAGCCCTCTTATCCAAACATATGATGATGTCAACACAAACAAATGAATAGGGCAAATGCAAATGTTTGCAGCGGGATATTCTCTATTGTAGCCTGGCTTAGGGGGTTAGTCCGATAAAACCAATGTATGCACACATCCTGCCAAGAGTAATTTTAAACACTGCAGCAGAGTAGGTGGTTTGAAAATCTTGACATGTGATCTTGCTTTATCTGGCTTTGGGCACTAAAATGTCTGAGAGAAAAGATTTTGCAAAGCACACGATCGGACTTCAAGAGGAAAAATACATAATCAGCAAAAGCCTCAGATACCTGACTGTGCAAAGGGATGAGAGACAGTCTGCAGATTGCATCAGAGAATGTTGATAATCAGCTGCAGCTCTTCAGTGCACATGGTATTTCTCAGTGAAGCTCATCTGCTGATCATTTTTCAAATAAACAGACATGTGACATAACATAGCTAATCAATCATACAGAGTGATAACAAATCAAATCTTTCAGAAAGCTTTCAACAGGAATAAAGACTGAGAATAGCCAGTCTCTTTTCTATCAACCTTGACCCAACTGTGATCAGCACGTCTTCTGTTTAAAGATACTTCTCTTCAGTTCACCAACATACACACCTAAAGCTTCATCACCAAAGCCCTGAGCTCAATAACAACATCAGCCACTTACTTGCCTTAGGATATTAGAGTTTAATGGGAAGTAACACAATGACCTTTGAGCCCTATTCTCCAGAGGCTCAATGAATGAACTCAACAGCATTAAACCAGTGGAGGTCAAAGAAAGATGTACACAGTAAAAGCTGCACATTATCATAAATGAAGAAGCAAAGATCAATCATAGGGGCATATAGCTGTACAACATCCAGCACTCAAATCCAACAGTCACATGTTCCAACAATATCAACTGTCCAAATCTTATCGTGTGTGAGGTTTTTTTTTTTGTTTTTTTTATTTGTAGCCCAAATATCTCACCACACTTTAAATAAGACACAATCACCTCAAGAGTTGTTATACAGTGCATTGTGCTAAGGACCCAAAGGCAGACTGGGGATACAGTTCGAGCTCTTTATTGAGCACTTCCAAGACAGAGAAAACTAGAAAAGCACTCTGAGAGTGCAGACCTCTGCCAAGGTAGGACCCCCCCCGATCATCCCCAAAATGAAATCAGTTCTTCCTGTTCACATTTCCAACATATCCTGAAAACCATCCATAAGTTTTCGAGTTATCTTGAACACAGACAAACAGATAAACGCCAGCAAAAACATAACCTCCTTGGCGGAGGTAATAAACTAGAAATAGCCAAACAAAAGGAGATATTAGAAATTAGAGTCCCAAGCAGGGACCAGAGCCAGCGAGCATCTGGGCGACTGGAAGGGCTGTGACCATCCAGGAGGGAACAAGGTGAAGAGGGAAATACAAGTAGAACGAAGTAAAGACAAGTACAAGTAGAGAAGGAAAGAAGATAATGTAAGTAGTGTGAGGTGATGAGGAACAAATGAGAAACAGGAAGACAGAAAGAAGGAAAGGTGACAGGAGCAGAGAAAGAGTGATTGTGACAAAACTATATATATATATATATATATATATATATATATATATATATATATATATATATATATATATATATATATATATATATATATATATATATATATATATATATATATATATATATATATATATATATATATATATATATATTATATATATTACCAAGATAATTTTCACTTGTCTAATTGGCCAAGTTTTTTTTTTTTTTTTTTTTTTTTTTTTTGCTTAATTCAGCCAAAAATATATTGCATTACGTTATTTTAAAATAATGCAAGGCATTTTTTCTAGTGCTGATACCTGTTCATCTTTTAGGAGGCATGACATGTTCAGTCACAGTATCAGTAATCTTATATCATTAAAACAGTAAATACTATGGTAGAGAAATTGTTGTGGTTTTAGATAGACACATATTTCCTGATATTTACTGTTATGTTTTTGCCGGCGTTTATCTGTTTGTCTGTGTTCAAGATAACTAGAAAATTTATGGACGGATTTTGCTGAAATTTTCAGGATATGTTGGAAATGTGAACAGGAAGAAATGATTTCATTTTGGGGGTGATCGGGGTGGGGGTGGGGGGTCTACCTTGTGGGAGTTCTGCGCTCTCAGAGTGCTTTTCTAGTTCTTATTGTTTTCTTCTTTCATCTGGAACTGCCACATGAACAATTAGCTCACCCTGTGTTACTTTTACTCTCTTCCATGTTTGTTTGTGTTCACTGGAAAAAAATAAAATCCTGTCCTTACACCTAAAATAAGACATAATCACTGAAATAGTAACTTTTTCAGTAAGATATAAAGAACTTTGAGTTTAAAAATATTTCAAGAAACATTTGTTGCATTGGCAGGTTTTCTTTTTTCTTTTTTTTGCTTCAATTAAACAAATAATCTTGACTCAAGCAAAAAAATAAATAAAACATTGCCAAAAGAACAAGTTGAAAATTACTTTGGTAACATTTCTTGAAAAGAATTTCTAGATCTCTTTGGGTAACTATATCTTATTTTAAGTGTGATGAGATATTTTGACTAGAAATGAGAAAAATAAACTAAGATTTAAATTTTTGCAGTATTACTTTCATGAATCTGCACCATATGAAAGAACATAAAGCACCCAAATGCCATTATATCTCCTGACCCTCCATCAAAGCTATTTGACTGCAGCATACTGTGAAATATACAGTAACAATTTTTCCTTTAGTTTTTTTGTTTTTCCAAACAACATCAATATATTTTTTAAACTATGCATTAACCACAGTATGGTGAAATTAAATACAAATACTGCCTTTGGAAAATTTGACAGTAGAAGTTTGAATCCAAGCAAAAAACAATTTAGAATGAATAAAACAAAATTAAAATGACTCACTATCTGCTCAAAAATGACTGGAAAATAACACCAATATGTGGTTTATTGGTGCTATGTTCTACTCAAATTGTTACTATTTAGTACTAGTTAGTTGTGCATCTTAATGTAACACAACCGATAGTTATTTTTTAAAAGAACAGAAGGTCATATGCAAGAAAGTACCATAAAACCATGAGCATATATTTGATAGAGATGATGGTTAATGATCACAGTTGGTGTGTATTGACATTTTTACAGTTATGAATGAAATAATCATGTCATATAGACTGAACCTGCACTTTGTCTTTTCCTTGTTTATCCAAAACTACTACTTCTTCTTCTTGTCTTGTCTTGTCTTCTTGTATGTGAATTTTGCAGCGCCTATGTCGATCACCTTCTTTACAGATGCAGATGCTGATTATCTTATAGAGGTGTGCAGAACATATAGGCCTGATGATCAGAATCAGTCTTTCAGAATAATAACTGTTATAAAACACATACGTCTGTCAGCTGACAAGTCTTTCTAATAGATATTTTTTCTAAGATGGTGAAATGACGAGGGAAGCAGGCGTTCAGGCTCATTCCACTACACCTTCATTGTAGAAGATTTGCAGACTATGATTGGGGAGTGTAATATGATGCTATGATCCTCTTCAGTGAGCAGTACAGGCAGATGGAAGCACAGTCTTCATTTGTGAGTGTAATGAGGTAAAACCCATCTTGTTTAAGACTCGCGGACAAGATGTAACTCAACCATCAAACAAAATGTCACCCAGGAACCTATTGAAAATAATGAACACAATGTGAAGTGTCACACACAAAAAGTAACACAATAGATACATTTTTCTTTTCATTTCCTCTGTAACCTGACTCAGTGCTGTTTTTCCTCTGGCTTAACTCATACAGTGTTGCCTACCGTATCTCAGAGTGCAGGCTGCATTGCAAAACTTAACACAGCTAATCGCTTAGCTGGGCAATGTAGGACAGAAGGGGATATGAAGTGTGTGTGTGTGTGTGTGGGGGGGGGGGGGGGTTAAAGCAGAAAATCTCAGGCAGGAAATAGATGGAGGTCTCGGACACAGAGACCCCATTGCCAGAAAAAGAAGTAATAGGATGTGCAGGAAGGTGTCAATAGTGCTTTCACCCACACAAACACAACATTTAAACACTTTAATAAGGAAGCAGGTAAATATATCATACCAATTCATACGTCATTTTCCTGATCTACATAGAATGTATGTGTAAATGTGTAAATCTGTATATTTATACAGTGAGACTATCTAAGAACAATAAATAAAAGTGCTGTCACATAATCTACTATAATTCCTTCATATAGAACTAAAAGATTGTATAATTCTTACCAAACACACTAAAAAAGAACATCCTCAAGGCCTAAAATGATAGCTACTGTAGTTTCATTACATCCCCAAGAGTTTTAAGTTGTAATTCATTACAATTTGACCGTCTCACCCTAGAATCCCTTCAGGGAGCTCCACCCATGTGTAGGCGGCTTAACTAGCAAAATGATCACCGCACTGTCAGCGGAATAAAAATGAAGAATATTAAAGAGCTGAAGGTTCTTTGTAATGCGAAAGGAAATTTGACAAGATAAAAACATGGTACTTCTATTTAACCTTCATGTCCTCATCCACAGGTTTTGATGTGGGTAAAAGAAATTAGTCATCCTGGACTAAGGACACAGTCCCATCAAACAAAAAGATATTACTCCGCTCCACCCAGGTAATAGAAAACCTGCACACACCCCACATTTCCATCCAAGTTCAACTGAAAACAGGCATCAGCTCATGAATTTGTAATACACAAATCCACCCACTAACTGGAAAACCCAAGATCATGCCAATTTAATTCCATCCTGTTGAGGTATCTTACAGCAAAAACTATTGAGTCTACCTAATTCATATTAAGCTTCAGGCTCTCTTCTACTGCCGTGTACTAGTGGCAAAGCGTTTCTCAGTAAGTTCATTTAGTGTACCAAAAATTACATCATTTCTAAAGAGTGAAATTTAATGAGGTCGTTTAATTTCAAGTGGAATTAGTTGGTGATTTACCAGCAATAAGGTAGAATTTCTGTGAATAATTTCTATGAATACAGAAAAATTAAGCCTGCATGACAATGAATAAATACTCTGTTGTGTGACAGTATTATCCAAAGTTACAATTACAATGTGATTTGTGATAAATATACACCTTAACCTTGCAGTTTCCTCTCAATTCCAACCAATGGCTGTGGGTATAGAGCTTGATTTGATAGGCCAAATGTTTACACGCTGACTAACAAAGAAAACACAGTAACAAAGAAAACACAATCAGTAGAAATTTTACCTTTTGTAAATTATTTTTCTCTCTATCTCTGGTCCAAAACACAGGTAAAAACTAGTTTAACAACCTAGTCCATCTTTTCTAAAGACAAACAACTACAGGAGTAACAAAACAATGGTGCAGTAGGGACAGTCTATGCCATTCATACATCATGTATGCATGTGCACATACATGCATCCATACAGGAATAATGACACAAGTCCAGAATTTTATGCTCAGTCCATTAATATTAAATGTTTCCTCCCAGTATCTTTGAGTAGAGGACAGACGAGGGCACTCTGGTAAATCAGGTTCTATATCACACATCCACTGAACTACATTTATCATTCATACTCCTACAAAGAACACTGTTAAGAACTGTCACAGCATCCTTCCTGTGATAAAACAGATTCTGCACATTCCCAATAGAGATGTGCATGATTGCACAGACTCTTATTACCTCCTTTCCAGGTGCATGTGAAGTACCTACTTCGGTTGATTTTGAGGGTTTAAAAAATGTATCGTTACGCAGCTCATTCTGAATTCTACTGTTTCTTTGGGGCGCAGATGTCAGCTATGGATGACAGCCTTGTATTTACCATAAAACAATAATTCACTACCAGCAGCCATAGAAAAGCTGGCAAAAAATTCAGAATTGTAAAACAAATTAAAGGAACTTGAAGTTAGCTTCTCTGATCAAAGCCATTACCCCTCTCTTCACAAGTCAGAGTGTGTTTTAACAGCATATCAGATCAACAAGACAAGGGCCCAAACTTAAACTGAGGTCAAAGCGGTAGATTAGCTTACCTCTGCAATATTGTTTACAAGCAGTCAGCCTTATTCTTTAAGTGTACATCTAGATGTTATCATAGGTCTAACCACAAAGCAAATGTACCAAGACAAACACGTCCTACCTGCAGATTTTTAAGTTAAGTCCTATGCAGCAGCAGTTATCATTGGCAAGGCTGACTGCAAGCATTTTCCTGAGTCATCTGTCTCCCCCTGAACTTTTACAGCACCAAATGGCTGATCTATAGCATTGGTTCTCTGTTCCTGTCCCAAATTTAGACAATATGTCACACCACATGCACGTTTCCCAAATCACATGCAGACACAAATACATACAAATTGCATATGTTCATGGTCAGATAATCTGCCTGATCTCTGATCTCCATAATCCCCTAACATCAAAAATAAATCAAACATCCCAAAAAAAAAAAAAAAAAAAAACTGCCACGGATAGTTGTGCCAAAAACATCTACATGAGATGGCTACTCTAAATGTGTTAAAAAAAAAAAAAAAAAAAAAGCAGAGCTGACTAAACAGCCTGGTCCTCCTTTTGCTGAAATTAAAACAGCGCCCAATGTCTTGTCAAATATCCATTCAAAAGAGCAGTATGAAAGTACAGCATACAGATAAAAAGTCAAACCCTAATGTGCTGAAAAGGCTTCATAATTTTCATCTTTGGTTTTTCTCACAGTATATGAATGCTCAGCAAATGGGGATCATCCTGTTTGACCAGCTGGGCCTGGCAACATGGATGTATTAAACAGAGGATGAGGCATCCAAAAACAGAAACATGGTGGCTTTGGTTTCATTCACTGAAATGAAAGCTGCTCATCTGGTGTTACAGCCAGAATGTTCCTCTACCTTCACGGTCAGTCTCTCAAGGATTAGGCCCTGAGATGAACAGGCTAGAAGACAGAGAATAGCACTTATGCACAGCCCACCCACAGTGCATAGTTTTCTTAATTCTGAGTAGGTGGTAATAAACAACATGTGGGAAAAGTCATGAACGATATTAATGTTTAGATGAAAAAAGCCACGCATTAAAAAAGTAAAAGGATAACACAGCTACTGTACAGATATTTGTATTTCACTGCACCATTCAGGAATACACTAATCTGGACAAGAGTAATCCCTTTGCTATTTCATGAAAGCTGTGTCACTTGCCAGTGCTTTTGTCCAAAAGCAGAAGGGCAGATGAACAGTCATTGGATCCTCTAACAATCGGATTCACTTAACCCCCTTCTGAAAGACACCTAAATCCCTTATACAATCATATCAGAGGCATTATTATGTCACCCCACTCATAAATCACCATCCTAAACACAGGGAAAAGACATACATAAAAAAAATTGGTTAAAACCTTTGTCAGCAAAGAGAAATGGATCAAATTATCCAACTGCCTGCAAAGGATACTATGAGACAAAATCTTTTTTTGTCTTTTGATCGCATTACTCTGGAACTGTTACTGTCACAAATTATATTGTCATCACATTTAGGCAAAATGCAGGAGCCACTGTATTTGATCTGCCTGGCAGATTTTACTGCAGAGTCCTGGTCTAACAGACAAGCTTGTATAGTACAGCACAGTTTACTGCAGCAGAATAGTACCATGAGTATCTATCTATCTATCTATCTATCTATCTATCTATCTATCTATCTATCTATCTATCTATCTATCTATCTATCTATCTATCTATCTATCTATCTATCTATCTATCTATCTATCTATCTATCTATCTATCTATCTATCTGTCTGTCTGTCTGTCTGTCTGTCTGTCTGTCTGTCTGTCTGTCTGTCTGTCTGTCTGTCTGTCTGTCTGTCTGTCTGTCTGTCTGTCTGTCTGTCTGTCTGTCTGTCTGCCTGCCTGCCTGCCTCTGTATGTCTGTGTCCATACCATCCATCCACTGAGGTCAAATGTGATGATTGAGTCATGTCTCTGTGTGTGTGTGTGTGTGTGTGTGTGTGTGTTTTGTCCAGGTTTGGAGGACCTCTCTCCTGCAGTTCTCATTACAGAATCTGAGCAAACTCACACTGCTGAGCAAAAGCAGTCACTGCACACACTCCCACTGGGGAGTTAGATTACCGTGATACACAGGGTTAAGACAACACAACTACTCTGCAATGCTCAGTTCCAATGAACAACACACAGGCGCCACACAATGAAAAACCAGTGGAGCAAAAGAAATGACAAAACTGGGGAGATTTTTTTTTTATCTCAGTTTTTTTCCCTAACACAGCATGTGTGAATGCCTTCACATCTGTTCAGAACAACACTGCAGGTCCCTGTTACAATCTGTTCCCTCTCAACTGCTATTTCCTCACATGAGTTTGGTGTAATATCACAATTACATAAACACATACCCAAGTTATTTGTTTTTGTTCAAACTACTTTAATAATTTGACTGAAGCTCACTCATATCTTTCACTTCTAGTGGCACAGCTCATAGGCGATCACATTATCATTTTATCAAGAAAATTAAACAGATGGATTAAGTAAATTAGGTGAGATTCCACTTGGCTGGCAGAGGGCAACTGAATTTAGAGGCTATTTTTAGATCCTCAGAGTGGGGAGAGCTTGTAGAGACGTAGAAAGCTTATTAAGTCAGGCATTAGTGGAGGAAGGTAGGCCACATCTGGTACACAGCTCTAAAACTAAACTGGCCAGCAAGGAGTGATTTTACCAGAACAGTCCCTACCCTGGAATTTCTTTCCCACTCGGTAGACGATCTAAATCACAATCTGGGGGATTTAAAAGGTCATAGTTTTAATAGCCAGAGAATGTACTCCCTTTTCAAATACCTCAACCTTCTGTTAAGTATCATCATCATGTCTATTCTTAGAAATATCAAGTCTCTCTGGAAATGTGTAAAATGTCTGTGGTTAAGGAGAGGTCACCTCCGGTCGCTGGTGCTTCCTCCTTCTTTCTATGTCTATTCTGTCCTCTGCACCAATTTTAGGTGTGTCATTTTGTCGGATTGAAGTGGTACAGCCATTCAACCATTCACTCGCAGTTAACAATATGACCTCTACATCTGCTAAGCATACAAATGAAGCACTGTGGCTTTTGGCCACATTATGGCCGAGGGATGAGAGGGGAAAGACAGGCTTGGCTGAAATGTTCTGGGTGTGACATGGATAGAATTGAACAGGAATCAACTGGGAAGAGTACTGGACTGAACATCACATTGGATGTTATCAACCCTGAGTAAAACCAGAGAAAGCTAATGCAGACCTTTATATAATCCATTATAAGCAGACCACCCTATGAGACTGGACATGCTTGTAGAGGCTCATTGATTCAATGAGCTTGGTTATAAATGTACCTATACAGTCAGTAATGAAAATATTGATTCAATGTTGGCCCAGACTGTCACCCTCTGCTATCTACTACACATAGGTGAAATTCTGCGGTTTGGTATTTACACCCCACTGCCTCTGTGGCTGAGAACACAGCAGGGGGCTAACCAATGAGGGAGCACATGCAGGAATGATAAATAGGCTAAGTAACCTTATCGCAGTAGGTGACATCAAGACCCTGACAGAATAATAATAAGCTGGATATCTGGTGCATGGATCTATGAGCAGCTGGATCTGTGACAAAAAGAAACAATTTAATTTGACATAAGTGACTTAGAGCTTTAGACAATAAGCTGTTGAGAATGTATATAGCATTCTAGCAGTACATAGACCTTCATTAATTGGCAAATCCTTGGATTTGACTGGATGAATGTGTCATGCACATCAGCCCACTGTACATGTACAGTACACTGTGAATGTTCATTAGTGACTTTAGCCCACAAATGCTAGCAGAGTTTCTTAAATTTCAATACAAACAAAACTGAATCAACTCAAAGAAATACAGTTATGCAGCAGATGTGGCATCACGCTTTATGTGTGATATGGCACACACACTAAATCTGCCTGTAGCTGCATGCAGGTTGGGCCCTAAACACAACTAAACATCATGAGCCAAGACGTTATAAAACAAGACACTTCATATAAGGAGAGCATATTGGAATTATGTGAGAGGTGGGGCTGCATCAAACCTCCAATTCAGTCTAAACTATAAAAACCTCCCATATTAAGACAGTACAAAGTAATAATCAGCCTGAGAGATCAGTTGTGCTTACATCAACATAGCAGTCAGTGACCTGTGATCATAAAGCACTGCAGTGAGCATCTCTCTTTCTTGCTTTCCACTTCTGCAAAGACAGTTGATTAATACACACTGATAGACATACTTCCCACCGGCAATACCAAGGCTGCCTGTTTTGCATTTTCAAATCACCCAGCTGCCTACTCTGCCACAGAAACAGATGATCACCATCTCGAAGCATGCATTTAAATGCTCTTGCCTGCCCAAATACTTTGTACAGACACTTAACATGCAATCCATAGCACTTTATCTCTAGCAGCTGCCGAGGAGCTTTAGCATAACAGCTCCTCAGTAACAAGCGATTCAATCCTACATATGTGCAGGAAG
Organism: Siphamia tubifer; assembly: GCA_020466265.1. Taxonomy (NCBI): domain Eukaryota; kingdom Metazoa; phylum Chordata; class Actinopteri; order Kurtiformes; family Apogonidae; genus Siphamia; species Siphamia tubifer. The sequence goes on along the minus strand of CM035785.1, from coordinate 47,717,514 downwards.
AGAGGCAGGCATACACACCTGTGAGCCGTGCGATACACCGGCTGCCTCTTGTAAGGGATGTGTAAGGTAGACTGTCCTGGTTGGCCCAACATGTTTGCTGCAGGTCTGTGATTTGCTGTGCTCTGCTCTGTTCTACTGCTCTCAGTGGTGCCTGTATGTGTGTACTCCTCTCAGCTGGTAGTGCTGCTATGCTGACGTCTTCTGCTTAACACTATAGCGTTGATTCATTCAAAACATCCTTTTTCCCGCTTCTCGTGCTGATGAGGTGGAGCTAAAAATACATACAACCACTGAAGTGTCCCATGTCTCCGACAGTGTTAAGCTTGTGATAGGTATAATTAAGGCCAGCCAACCTCACCAATACATCATGTAAGCGGTCCCAAAGCACCAAGTAATACCACAGGTACAAAGCATTAACCATAACCTATATAATCATATTCTCCTCTCTCATTCCCTCCCTGTGGTGGTACTCTTTCTCTCCTCTCCTCACCTCAGCTCTCTGCTAATATATGCATTCCTCAGCAGAGCTGTGCAGTCAGAGCACTTCCCTAAACTGGACGCCCTCTTTGCTCCATTCCCTCTGCAGTCATGCAGGCAATTCACTGCATCTACGCTGAGAAAGAGGAGGGAAAAACAGAGTGAGAGGGAAGGTGCATAAATAAGGAAGGAACTAGGAAAAATATTTCTTATGACCTGAATGATCAAGATTCTATTTAGGATTGGACTTGGTTGGTAAACAGTTTAAATAGGTAAAATGTAAGACATCAGATGAAGGAGAGACAGAGTGTAAAATAAGGCTACGTCGTTCATAACATGAAATGTGGTAGTCAAGGCTGGGCTGAGACCCAACAGCTGAAGAGACTGATGACTATGCCATGCTGCAAATGCCGACTATCAGCTAATAAAGACAGTGGGGGGTGCCAATGAAAAATGTTTTCTGCAGCCACAGAGGACTCTGGAAGTTAACGCACAGTTTAAACTGACTGTACCTGCACTCATAAACACACACACACTCATACAAACATGCAGGTAATGCATCTGGTTGATATTTCCCTCATCCCCTAGGCTTCATCCTCTCCTGTTCTTTCTCATTTATCTACGCTTGCCTTCAGATCTCGCTGGCATACCCCCGAGGAGTCAAAAGTACGCGCGATGCAGATGTAAAGACCACTTCAACATGGGGATAGAAAAGCAGTCTGACAGACCCATGAGCCAAACACACACCATATTACACTGTAGTTTTTTCTTCACTGCTTAGTAAAGAAGAATAAATTAAAACCAAACATGTAATACATCAGGCAGTACCTTTTTTTGGTTTAATTCTTGGTAAAGTGCAACACACACTTGCAATACATGCTAGAGGCAAGACAGTATCTCTATAGTATTAAAATACAACTGAAAGTAAGTGTGTATTCTCTTCAGACAGTGACCGGTATTTTACAACCGCATATTTGCACCACATAACGAAATAAAAGAAAGTAGAGAAATAAGACATAGAAGTTTGTACTAGCAAATATAAGTATTTAACAAGTTTTAAACATATGATCAGTGATGAAAAACTCACATTAAAAACAAAAACCCATGATTTACTTTTTTTGGAAAGCAATACAACAATTCCTGATGTTGACACTGCACTTCCACTGCATGACTATGTAATACATTCATCCTCTTAACTTTAATCATCAACTTGTCCCAAGTATCTCTCTGATAATTTGAGTCTCTGATTTAGAGTCTGAATAAAACATGTTGCTACATTACTACTCACCAGTGTGTGATTAGTCCAAATCAAAAATGTGTCCAGTACTGTTGAGTCTTGATGAACAAAAAGCACTGTCGCTCTGTTCTTTCTTTTGACGTTCAGTAACTGTGAGTAGCCTAATAGGTGGGTGTGCTAGAAAGGGTACAAAGAGCAGTGTCAGATAGAAATATAACTGCTGTTTCAGCCTTCTCTCTCCACTCTACAATCAGTCTTTGCAACGCTCTATTGTTCAAAGCCTATGTAAAGACTTAGGGAAGGGGAAGGGTCTCATCTGCTTACAAACTATTGAGTCACCAATCATTTTGGTAACCACATACCAGCAGTTATCACCTCACTGTGTTGTCCAGTCAATCTTATGTGCTGACCTTGGTCTTTCACTGCAACCAGAGCCTTCTGTCTCACCCTGAGTCCTCTTTATCAGATCACATCCTGGTCAGCCAGGGAGAGACAGTGAGTAGAGAGACGGCAGAGAGCGGCGAGGTGGGAGGACAGACTGTAGCTGAGAGGCTGGATCAGGCTGCTGCAGTGCTAGGTCAATAATCCACGGACAGGCATATAGATAAGAGAAGAAGGCTGGATAGGGTGGTTTAGGTCGATACATCCGATGGACTGCCAGGTCAACAGTCATACCTCACTCTATCACCCACTGCCATCTTAATAACAAACTGAATGTGCTGGGTATGACACAGATAAAGTATAGAGCATTAAACCTCCTCAGTCTGTTATGTCAGCAAATCAAAAATAAATCAAATATATGACAAATAATTATGAAATAGATGTATTTCTCCAAGAATAGCTGATGAAATTATCTATACTTTAATATATTCTGTACAATACCATCAAATTCAGCTGAGCTATGATTTTGTGAAAATTGGATAAAGTAAAATATAATTCTGAGTGTTAAACTTCCATATACATTTTCAACGCAGTGCGGTTATCACTGGCTTTACAATGAGGATAACATCAGTGTCAGAAACACTTTATGAATAATCTGTTCTGAAAAGATAAACAATTGTTGGATAGTAAGAGACTCAACAGCACTATCTAGTGGCAGCATGCAGAAAAGGACTGTGCAGGAAACACATTCACATGCTCCACCACAGGTCTGAATGAGTCACACAGTGATATGCAATTGTCACAGATTCATGCACACGTTGTCAGAATCAGCACTACATGTTTGGTACAAAAGCATTTCCCACTGCGCAAACTGCAGATGTTGTCTTGTTCACAGCATCAAGCTTTGATCACAACAATTACAAATGATTGAATCACACATTTAAAATAGCAACAATTCACTGGATCATTTGGATCATGAATAAGAAATAACCCTTGCATTTCAGCGATAGACAGCAAATTACATTGGATTGGCTGAGAGAACTCACACAGCTGTGTGGTCAATGTGCTCAATACAGGCTGCAGTGAGTGAAATTGCTCTCACCACCAAATCTGCTCTCATGAGCATTGGCCAGTCGGGCCTTTTCATTTATCTTTTTCACACTCGATATTCCATTAATGGAAACAGCAATATTCAATCAAGCAATCCATGATGAGAAACATTTTTCACAGCTCATACAATCTGCTGCCAAGCTTATTGAAGTGTTATTCAGTTATTATGGGACGTAGTGTAAGGGTACAACTCCCAAGTCAGATTATTATTACAATTTTTGGTGACGCAAAATAAAACTCAATTTGTACAGACGAATCTGAAAATATCTGTAGCGTACATTACTAAAGTTATTTTGAAATATGTAGCTGCCATTGTGAACCCAGGTACTTTAAATTATCATTATTGTCATTATTATTAGTAGTAGTAGTAGTCGTAGTAGTAGTAGTAGTAGTAATAGTCATAGTAGTGGTAGTAGTAGTAGTAGTAGTAGTAGTAGTAGTAGTAGTAGAAGTATTTGTAGTAATAGTATTGTCGCATTACCCTATGAGGATTAACTTAAGCCACAGTGCATGCAAATCTTTTGTTGTAAACAAACAACATGACAATACCAAACTCAGCAGTGCATTGAAAGTTAGACAATCTTTAAATACTTTCCAACCTGCTAAGCCTGTCTAAGACTCACAGACATTCATTTTATCTGAGGATTTAAATACTAAAATATGGCTCACTTATGGTTTTAAAAGATTCTAACAGCAAACCACTGCACACTTCATTAAGAGTTAGTCAAACTTTAGAAGACGGTTTTCATGGGGGCTAATTCCAGCTGTTCTGTGAATATTTAATGTACAGTTTGGACCATAATTGGAGGTCAGTAGCTCAGACGAAGCTATGAATCCACATTAATAGTTTCTACTCTTTATTCCAAAAAGACTGTTGGTTTATGTGGTTTGCAGTTTATTTCAGTGAATTAAGTCATATTGATTAGTAGCAGTTTCACAGTGTTACTAAGTAAATAAAACTGTTTATGCACAACTTCAATTATTGCCACATTCAGTTCTGTCACCTGATGCAAACTATTCTAACAAATCTGCAAACTTGGGAACATTCGTCACATAGACTTAGGTGGAATTTAAATTACCGCTACACTGTTCACCTTTGCCACTGACGGAGTAAATATCAACACAAAAAACAAGGTTGGTTTTCAGAATGGCTCTCTGGAAAATCTGTTTTTACACAACATCCATCTTCCACCTTTGTGGCTGCTAAGTAATCACTGCTCACCCGTCAAGCGAGATGAGAACAGTGAGGGACCTGCTTTTCTCTGCAGCAACTCCAGTCACACTCAGGCTTTGACAGAATGCGGCACAAAGAACTGTCATCTGAATTCAATCAGAGGCAGGGTATACAAACTCTTTCCTTCCTCTTGAGAGGCAGCTAAAATTATTCAGGTGCAGAGATTCCTTCTTTAACAGCTTAAAAAGTGAGAAGTGACACAGAAAGTTTTTGTATTTACAGTAACTCATTAACTTTTGGCAAATATTTTACATGTACGTTTACATTTGCATGGTATATTACAACATTTTAGAGTTTGTGTTTTTATATTTATATTCATAAACCACAGCATAAATGTAGCCGGAACATAAATTAGATCAGTTACCGTGTTTCAATCTGCCCCTCTTCCCTTTCCAAACTGGAAGGTTCCAGCTCAGCAACCCCCTCTGTTTTACAATCAGCCGAGTCAGTCCCTTGTCCAAGAGGCAGGCAGCGGCAACAGCATGTCCCCATCTCTGCTTTGGCATCTCCCCTGCCCTGTTTCTGCTCTGTCTCCTGCTCCAGCTCTGACTGGTCGACCTGCCCAAACCGTCTGGACCTTGACTGACTCATTCTAGGTAATGTATATCATCACAGACAGCACACCTCAGGCCCACAGCTCTTAATGTATTCATTCATTGCAGATTCTATGGACAAATATCACAAGTCTAATCCAGGCCTGATGGAAAGCTTCTTTTTTCTTCTGCTGCACAGACGTCCACTGTACCAGACTCTCAATCAAGTCTTTGTTTTCATGTCTTTATTCAGTCGGCTGCTTTAACCTCCAACTCTATTTGTGGGCCCAAAATGCCACCATCCCATCTGAATTGTTTGACTGCCACGAGCCTTGTCACTGTCAGTGGACATGTTGACAGCTCAGCTCTTCATGAAATGCTAAAGCCATTGGAAGACAGATAGATAAAACAGCTGGACATGATTTAAACATGAACAATGATCTGCTGATGACAAATAGTCAACATAAATCAGACTCCAACAATGAGAGAACTGCTGTAGCACACAAACAAACCTTTTGTGTAAATCTGGCACTGAATCTTAATATAACTGTTGTCATTTCTCAGCCAATGTCACAATTGAGCTATTTTCATCTTCTCAAGATCAATGACTTGTACCTCATGGCAAGGTTGCATGTCAGTGGATGTATGTTAGGTTAATAAGAAACTATTCAATCCTATGCAGTTCATGTGTGACAGCGAGACAGCGACAGAGATCCAGTTCTCCCTTTGCTTCCCCAATAAAATCACATTACCTGGATTTAAAAGAAGCACTGAAATTAAATCCTCTGGGTACTATTTTCAGGGGTAAGAAATGCTGAGGAAAGTTGATATTTTCTTGACCTTGAAATGCGGTTAGTCTTTCCAATCTGAATTTTTCTGGCCTTTGGCACATACACACACACAAGGTCGGAGAGGAGTAATGTATTTTCTGCCACATCTATGAAGCATATATTAGAAAGACACCCTCCACATGGTAAAAAAAACTGGGTCTTGCCTTAATACATTGTTGATTACAGACTTAATAAGGTTTCAGCCATGTCAAATCCTTGAGCACAGCCTTCGCCTCTTTGCCAGTTTAACAATGAGTCTGAAAATACAAACATGTGGATGCATTAATGTTGCATTGACTGATTGGTTGTTTTAACTTTTATTACATTTGTTTTCTTATTTTTACTTAGGGCCCCTAATCATGTCTTTATTTTGAGCAGATAAGCCAGGAGTTATTAGATTCATCAAGATTTTTCATGTCAAAAACAACACAACCGTTACCCTGAGTATCTATTTCTAGCTGAAGGTCACTGTCTGAGAGACTGAACTATGTTTCAACACAGTAATACAGATGAGGACAATCTTACATGAGTCCTGATAAGCATGTTCAACAATATGAGGAGACACTGCATTCCTTTAACTGACATGCGTGTAATTATCATGTTTGTTGTCATTATACAGTTCACAAAGATCACATCTGATGCTTCCATTCATGGCAACCCTGGGCATCTGCACAAAATAAAAATGTAATTAATATTTACTCACTGGAGTATGCATTGACTGTGTTATGGGATCTTATTAAGGGAAACATCTGTGACAGGAGATTCCCTTTGATTATCCTAATGACATACCTAATTTACACCAGACCTTCCTTTATGTAACATTCTATCGTAGTTTCCAAATGGGCACTATTTCAGTCACACAGCAGAATAGATAAATATCAAATTCTATCTATATTACACAGATGAGTGCTTTACATAAGACAGCCAGGACAGATGAACAGCTGCTTCACTGTGTCTGTCGCTCTCACTTCAACACTGTGAAACAAATGTGTTTACACTGATTTTTCACCTGTCTGCTGCCTGTAGAGGCGCAACTCTACCTGAAAATGTAGATTTGTTTGTGATCCTTCTTCCTTTACTTACAACAGTATTTGACAAAGTTACCTAAATTGTCATTGTCTGCTGTCACTTCATATTCATAAGTGTTCAAACAAACATGACATGACTATAAGTGTCACTAATGTCGTCCAAAACCCACTGAAGTTAGACTCCTGTCAGTAAATTATACTTTGCTTCAGGACAAATGATGAAGTTTGAAGTCACATTTAAAACCTGAACCTGAGTGTTGACAAATTCTTAAGAGAATATCTGCTTCTTTTTTTTGCCTCTTTGAAAAAAATCCTGTCTCCCCCCCCCCCCCCCTATCTTCCTGCTTTCGCACACAGGAGCACCATTGGGGAAAACAGTGTGAAAGTGATGTCTTTCAAGTAAAACTCAACTGAAGTCCACTGGGGTCAGGCGGCCTCTCTAAATGTACCAGAACAAATAAAACCTTGAAAGTTTCAAAGTTACAGTAATTTAGGCCTTCTAAAACACAAAAACTTGAAAAGCTTACTCTTTGTATTTCATCACAAATGCAAACCTTACATTTTGCTTCCATACCCTTCATTTTACCACATTCTGAAAGCTGAATTGGCAAAGGTCGCTTCAGGACCTCAGAGTTTGTTTGAAGTAATATCGTTCTTTGCAATGATGTTCTGAACTCAAATTACTGGGATATAGATTTGCATTGTTTGCAAAAAAAAAAACCAAACAAACTAAGCTTCATTAAGACAGCCTGAAGATAAGGGCCTTTAGGGATTCTAAACCTTTTTTTTTTTCTAATCCCCATTAAAATCTTCTGTTTCAAAACTCCCAAAACATCTGATGGCTAATTAAACCATATTGTCCTGATCCAAACAGTCTTGCAGCTGATGCAAAATGCAAGTGCAGTCTAAAAGCATAACAAATGGAAGGTAATAGGCACAGAAAACTCTCATAAAACTCAGAGAAAACATTAAGTTATCGACCGAGCTATTAAACCAAGCTGAAGTACAGTACGTGAAGTTTAGGAAGACACACAAGGAAGTTTCAGCTGACATGGAGCACTTCCTCATGGACCGTCTCACAGCATTGTAGGTCTATTCAACAATGTGAACTGTGTCCTCAACAGGATACCTTTGTACCTCAATAGGGTCATTTTTCCCTCAGGGAGCTATAGAATTGCACTTCTCCTATGCTCAGTGAATGCAAGTGATGGAAAGTTAAAACTCATCTGAATCAGGTTTCCCAGCTTTTACTTGGGAATTACTTAACAAAACCTCTTGCATGGACACTAGTGTTTTGCTTAACATCTCTGTTTGTGGATCAATAAATGTATATAACAGTGCTTTCAATCATTCTTGCAGTGACGGTGTAATTTTATGTATCTGATCCAGTGACTCCTCTTCCATAATAATGATGCATTGAATTTCATGAGTTACAGCATCCTAATTATAAAGGAAGCTCCTTATCATGCATCATAATACAATACAAACATACTTGTTATACATGTCAATTTAGTTTTTGCCCTTTTTCCCCTCATTTCCACATATAGCTGAAATATGACAAGCAAGAAGGAGAAAATCTGAATAACATTAAGTATGATGTAAAAGATCCATAATTTAATGTATATATTACCATATATAAATTTAATTTAGTCTGAGTTTAGGCACTGAAAATCAAGTTTTAGCGAGTACAACTCACAAAACAAAACACAGCACCGTTCAAACAGATAGCTCTGGTCTGCAGTCTTACAGTAAGGTGCAAATAAATGTGAGTTTTGCCACAGCAGCAGGGTCTGAACAATTGTCCCTTTGTGTTCCACCTCAGTCACCATCAACACACAACCAAATCTACCAACCGTTGTCACGGCAGCACCGCGCAGACTTCATTCCTGCTTTCTGGACAGCTGAGAGACAAGACCATTTGGACATTAGTGATTCAAGCAATGATCTGCTGTGAATTATGTTTCAATTTATTCTGCATTAAAAAAAGAGCTTCTTAGAAAGTCTGTTGTTGAAGGGTACATCACATGAAATGCAAATCAAATGGAAAATCCGGTTTTACACTAGAGGCAGGAGAATTACCTTATCTGAACTCAATAAGAAAAGTGCGTATAGTCTAAATTAAAAAAAATTGGACTTAAATGATGATTTTAATGGTGTAACTCTGGGCAATAGACCAAGTTGTCTAGTCTTTTTTCCAAGTTCTTTTTATGTGACTCCAAGTGATAATTTTACTGGGCCGGAGATGGAGCCATCCTCCCTGTCTTTATCATTTAGAAAGTGCAAGCTAAAAGAAATAACCAAAGCATATTTCACACCAAAGCCATTAAAATATTCCTGATGCATTAGCTGTTTTTCATCTTTAATCTTTCAAATCTACTCATATTTAAAAGAACAAAGTAGCAATAAATGAAACTGGGCCTGTGTAAAAACCTCCTAGAGCTTAACTCACAGGTTGATGGATTTAAGAGCCAACCAGGTAAGCTTTGTAACATAACCCTGTGGAAACACGGGACAAATACAGGGGACTGGCCTCATCAAAGCATGTAATAAATCACATAAAGCACAAGAGATAAACTTCTTCACAATTAGAAAATGACGGTGCTCCATCACTGGAGAATAACAAATGGGCACATAACTGAAATGTCCCCTGATGAGTTGTACTGTGAAGGTCATGCACATCATAAACGGTACGCCAATCAGCAATTTCTCAAACTAATTGGTCTATATTGATCCTAAACAGGACTTCATGAAAGAAATGTTTCAACAATTAAATATAGAACAATCCAAAAGTTGAACCAGACTTCCAGTAGTGATGTTGCATTTTCTTATGATTGTTAAATTTCGTAGGTATATATCTACATGTTTATGCTTTGGATGGCATATACACAGAAACATTGTGATCGTACATTATGTAAAATTACTATAATCTCTCATAATAATCATATTTCCATTGACATGTATGATTACAAGTTTACATTTTACAAGTCTAGTTAAAATTACTCTGTATATTGTCATAAATCTTACATATCATCATGCTGTGACAGATTCAGCACAATTTTTTTTTAACACAAAGTCCATTTATACTGATACAACACTACACTACACTGCATTCTTTTCCTGTCCCCAGTTTGACTCCAAGATATTATCCCTCAAAAACAAAGAAACGAGTAGGGAGTAGGACCAAAACAGGATCCTTCCACCAAGCCAAACGGGCCACAAGTGGTTGACTGATTTAACATCCTTGACATTTAGGCCTCTATATATCACACAAATTCACTAGTGTATTGTTCTCCCTTTTTCCAAAAGCAAAAGCAAAAAAAGTAAGTGGATGACAGAAACACAAAGACCTTTATTCAGCGCACAATGTAAGTGTCAGGACCAACAAATTTGTCAGCTGAAAGCATTTTATGTGCAATTTAAAAGCCCACATCTCTGTTGTTACGGCGTGTCTTTCCAGGCGGCATTAAAATCCATTTGTGAGGTTGAGTGCAACCTGTGTTCATTATATGTAATCTGTGACTTTCTTTAGACAGCTAATATAATGGAGCTGCATTACACTGGGAAAAAGAAGTCTGCCCTCAAAGTAGGTGTCTATTGGAATTACACTGATGTCTGCACTGAGCACTGCATGTCACTACTTCTTACTAGATACTATCAACTTCAAAACGACTGCAGTTTTGGGCATATAAAACCCTCTATACTGGCCTCCTGTCTGGGACAAATGGAGCAAACTAAAAGGGCCACGGCTATGAGTAGAGGAAATACAAAACCTTAAGCAAGCAGTGGGAGGGGTCTTTGTGAGTCAGAATGATCCAGCCCCACTAAGAATTTATGTCTCCACTTTGTTTTACAGTAGGCTCTCTGTTTGTCATTGTTAGCTTGACTTATCAGATTGGTTGCAGCATCATTTGCAGGTTACTGCTGTGTCCTGGCTTCCCTCACAGAATCACTTCAATAAATACTGACATCCACAGACCAGACGGCGGAGAAGCAATCATGGTATATATCAGACGAAAGAATGGACATAATGCACAGAGGAGTCACTTATGCTCCAGAGACATCCTGATGTGGTCACAATGCGGTTCGTTTCTTTGACCTGTTTCTCCTTTTTAACTACATTTCAATCTGAATCCTACATTACATCCCTTGTTGCAATGTACCTATTTTTATTCATTCGCTAAAGTTTACCCCATTTTATTATTGCATTATGACAATAAATGTGCAGTAAAAGAACTGCCTGGTTTGTAATGAATAAAAAACATCTGACATATATTATATATATCTTTTTATCTTTCACAGGCCAGCATGCAAACATCTGACCAATCAAATGGATACATCGGCCATGCATTCAGTCATCAGATAATCTCAGATTAACTGATGTCAATTTGGCGACTGTGAAGGAGTTGTTTTCACATGTGCCTAAATTTAGTATGTATCACCAGTGAATACGTCAATGTTTATCAAACTTCAAGGACATCTGGGGTCCTTTAGATGTTCCTGCATTTATCTTTAATATTGACAATTATGCCAGGGTCTTTAATGTATGCAGTGGATTTCACTTCTCCTGTCTTATCATCAAAATTAGTGAACAACCAATAGTTTGTTTTTTGTTTTTTTTGTTGTTTTTTTTGGGGGGGGGTTTTGTTTTTTTTGTTTTTGTTTTTTCATGGGGGGGGGTTTACATCACCTTTAGCCAATGACCGATACAAGCCACTGATATTTCTACGTTGAGATAATGATATTTTTTTCTGTCAAATGATCACAAATATCAGAATATCTTCTTTACTTACAATTAGAAACTAAAAATTATGCCAGTTAATCTAATAAATATTACTACACCAAAAAAAAATCCCTTTTTGCAGTGTGAACAGCAGTATATCTCCAAAAACATGGAGGAGCCGTGAACTTTGCCTGTCACAGGGTTCCTACAGCTCAGGGCAAGTTAAATTCAAGACTTTTTAAGACTTTTTTAATGCCGTTTGAAATTAAATTTAAAACCAAGCCGACAATGAACCAAAATTGAAAAGGGGAAAAAAAAACTCACCACATGAATTACCTGGGGATAGTTTTATCCAACTGTTTATTTTAAATAGAACATGACTTTTTGGTCCAGTTGCTGCTACATTCATGAACCATTTGCGTCAAGAAACATAACTTAGAAATTTTGAATATATGACACATACACACCATATAAACACACACTTGCAAAAAACAAAGTATAGCTAAAGGAATGCTACACTCATAGAATGATGTGCCCTCATTTTCTACTCACCCTTAATTATTTTTGTAATATAGACAGCCTAAATGTTCCCAAATACTTGTTATTTCAAACTAACACAAATCTCACTAATGTGTCCAAATATTAAAGACTTTTGAAAATTCAATTTAAGACATTTTAATACTAATTAAGGCCTTATTTTTAGAACAATGAATTCAATGCCATTTAAGACTTTTAAAGGATCCGTGGGAACCCTGTGTCAGTAAATTATGGCAGGGAAAAAAGAGCATATCTGCCAATGCAACAGACGGATACCGATAATTGAAAAAAACATAAATATCAGCCGGCTGATATATTTGTCTATCATTAATCAATATTAACAGGGTTTCTACAAGTTAAATGTAACACTTTTTAAAGCTAGTAAGAGCGGAATTTAATGCCCATTTCACAGCCTATTTCATGACCCATACTAGAAAAACTTCATGACTCCTAGAATTTAGGAAAATGTATAAAGACTATTAACTCCAATGCCTTGATTCCCCTCATTTTGAGTAATTTCTCACCAGGGACTTCAAAGTTATCCATAATTGGTTCCTAATTTCAATATATATTGTCAGGCAGGAATAGGTGGAACTGAGTCAACTCATGTTACTTGCTTCGCGTTACCAGATACACTTAAACACAACACACATAACACATTATTGTCAACATCACTTAAGATCTATCACATCAAATGTAATAGCTTTTTAAAACTTTTTAAGGTATGAGATGTAGATTTGTAAATTCAATACGTTTAAGACTTCATAAAATCCCACAGGAACCCTGCATGAAACATGTTCATATTGTGCCGCTCTAAATATTAGGAATAGAAGGGCATATTAAATACAAACAAATCTTCCAACATCTGACCTATCTGATGGATACACCAGCCATGCATTCAGTCATTCCATAGTCTCAGATTAACCTGTGTCTGCCAAGCTAGTTACACAGCATACTGAACCCAAACAAGGTGTAGATTTCATACATGTTCATTGGTATGTCACCAATGAATATAGTATGTCGATGTTTATCAAACTTCATGCATATGATGACTGTGAGAACATCTGGTCTCCTTCAGATTTCCCTGCATTCAAAATGTGGTCTGATGCTTTAGTGCATGCGCAAGCTCTGCATCCTGTCTCCAATATCATCATGAATATTATTAAGCATTAGATTTTCCTCATATTACTCTGGTCTAAACAGCAGGAACAGTGCATTTTTTAAAGAGGAAGGACATGTGAAATCCAGACAAAACAACTTCATAATTCCATTTGTGACTTTGGAAATTCTGTCCTCTTTGCTTCAATAATGCAATCATGTCATACATCTCTGTCACTACATGGTCACACCCCTCCTGCAACCTTTACAGTCTCACTGCTACACACACACACACACACACACACACACACACACACACACACACACACACACACACACTGCTGTACACCTATCTAATGGAGAGAGTAGAGGTCCTGCATGGAGGATGTGAGGAGAATTTTAATAGCCTTCCTCCTGTCCTGCTAAGGCACTGCCACTTTCCCTGCACAATGAAGACACATATAATTGCTTCCACCTTCTGCAATGAGACCTCGGTGAGTTAATCCATACTGTTAGTGTGTTATTTGTCAGTTTATGGATGTATTTATTTACGGGGCGGTCTTTTAATCTAGTTCTACCAGGGTTTTTGGGCGGCTGCAGGTCAGATCACAGACCTGCACAATGGCAGCAAGGAGTACAACTAAGCATTTCACACACTTTTAACAGCAACTGTCTTCAAACGGGATCGCATTTAGCACGGTCCGACAATGCAACAATGCGCGTGCCACTCACTTGATGAAGTAGCTGGCTCCTTCGTCCGTGAAGCCTTCTTCCCATCCTCTTGGCAGATCTATAACAAAAACACATTGAGCGAAAACACACTGCAGCAGAAATGTCCCCCGGTGTCCTGCAAAAATCTCATAGTTTGCCGCGTACCTGAACGTATCATGTGTCCCGAGTTAACAGGTTCGCCGGTGCGTGGATGTAGCCAAGTAGTAGTGTGAGTTTTATCACTGCAAGAAAGACACCTGTTACTGACCGATAATAGAACCATAAAAACTAAAACTGCTTGCTCCGTAATGTCCCTGAACTAACCACGTGTTAATACTTATAGCCGCTTACTTGATAAAGAAAACACGCCCGTCTCTACAAACTCCATAAGACCAGTGGTCAGGTAGGGTGTCCCGTCCGAGAGGTGCCGCCATGATCTCTGCTCTCCGGCTCGGCTCGGCTTGGCTCGGCTCGTCCCCCTCTCCCCTCTCCCTCTCCGCAGACTTTTCCAGGGAGTCCAGATAATAACCACCGCTAGGGCTGCATACTTTTAAAGGGGAAGAATGCCAAAGTGCACAGCAGACTTCCTATCCCGGCTCGGTTTGGTTGGCCAGCACGGACTAACCTACTCCGATAACCCACGACCACCCATTCCCCCACACAGGAATAAGAATAAGTCCACTGCAGAGGAGAGCGGAGTGGGGTGTAGTCCCCAGGGTGAAGGGGGACCACACTAGACTGAACACCAGGGGCTAGTGGGACGGATCACAATTATGTTTTAGGTACTGTGTAAAGAAAAGTCAGTGTGTACAGACAATGTAGTTCGACTGGTCGTCTTTAGTTATCTTGAAATAAATAAATACATATAAGTGAATAAAATTACCTAACTAAAAGATTATTTCCGAACCAAAATGTTCCCCACTACATACATACATACAGACAGACAGATAGACAGACAGACAGACAGACAGACAGACAGACAGACAGATAGATAGATAGATAGATAGATAGATAGATAGATAGATAGATAGATAGATAGATAGATAGATAGATAGATAGATAGATAGATAGATAGATAGATAGATAGATAGATAGATAGATAGATAGATAGATAGATGGAAACCAACTAAATGATCCTTATGATACATATAATCAAAAAGATATACATATATTCTTATACTATTATTATTAATAATACTATGAATAATAACAATATTAAAGAAAATGGAAGTAAATAAATAATAATAAACCCACCCCATTGCAAATGTCATTATCTTATCTACAACACATTTTTGGTGACTTTGACCAGGACCTTCACCTACATTCTCCAAAATTTAATAGGCTCTATTCTGGACCACCTCGCACCTTTCCTGAAAATTTTGTGGAAATTGGTCCCATTAGTTTTGCCTAAAGTTGCTGACAAACATACAAACAAACAAACCAAAAACAATACCCCTAGGGGCAAAATAAAATAAAACAAATGACTTTCCAACTAACTAAAACAGCATTTCCCAAACTAGTTTCTGGGTGGGATTCATAAAAGATAAATACATAAATAAATAAATAAATAAATATACATTTAAACAAGTGTTGCCAACAACACCGCCTCAAACATTTTAGCTTTTAATGCATCTCTCTCTCAAAACATGTGAGTATGCATTTCAGCTTCCAAGGTCATTTAAGGTAAAAGGTCATGATTCTATTTTAGAGCCCATGGCAGTTTTCTATCTGTCAGTAATAGGAACTAACTCTCAATTTCCACTCAATTTTCCATTATAGTCATCTTCCAACAACAACAGCTCAAAATCTAGACACACAAGAAGCAAAATTGAAAGATGAGCATTTTGGTGCTCATTGGAAGTCTCTAAGATAAAAAGTTCAAACATTACATCAAAAGTTTGATTTTGATCTTTATTGTGACCTTGACCCTTAACATAGAATCTTCAGATTTGACCTTCAAGGTTCTGACGTCAATGTACATTGACAGTGAGAACAAAAAACTATGTGCAAAATGGAATATATAGGAATTAAACTAAAATCCTGGTTTGCCCTATCTCTTATCAATGTAAAAACACATGTTTGTTGACCTTGACGTTTAATTTAAATTCATCAAACTTTAATTCTGGACCACCTCATGCCTTTCCTGGAAATCTACTGTAAATTAGTTCAGTAGCTTTTGTGTAAAACCGACAAAAAAAAGAACCAAAAACAATACCCCTTGTCTCACCTTCAGGGGGATAGGGTAAAAATGACAAACTTATCTTTTCTAAATGTTTAAATGATCACACGTATGTCACAGCTAAATAAAATGAAACCATGACTTTGCTTTTTTTTCCCAGTTTTACACCTCCTGCAATGATTACAGGACTCAAAGGAACTCATTAACAGAATATCCACAAAGAAATAAATGTCTGAGGAGAGATGGGCACATACGATTTAATCAACAGTGTCAGCACAGTTTTTGTGGCATTTAGAGAACAACTTGTTCACTGTGAAGAATTAACAGGATAACAGATAAAGAACTGTGAACAAACAGAAGAGCTTGTCAGAAACACTTAAGATAAGTCCAGTTTCAGTGCAAAGGGTGATGTTTGCTTTCTCTGGCCTTCTGTCTATGTTTTGACTGAACTGACATAATTTAAACTGTTGGTAAAGCTGGTCAATTATGCTCTGGGAGAAAACTAAACTCATGTCAATATAAAGTTAATGATTCACCAGAAACTAACTATAGAAACAAACATTACCTCACTGGCATACTTTCATGCAATACTTATTTCATGGCAATAACAAAAAGGAAAAGGAAAAATGTACTGCATATTTAAAGTTCTATGTATTCACGTATGAAATATCAGATACATAATAAACAAAGTTTTTAATAAAATACTACACAGGACTGAAAAGTATTCTGGGTGTGGCAGCTTCACAAAACTTAGGTCACCTCGGCTGAATTTTTTTTTTGTCATGCATTCAATTGCCTTGAGACTAACACATAAAAGCCACTGACCCCTACAAGGTCTCTAGTACAAACAAAAAAAAAGTCATCATATGTGTTTGAGTATTAAGAAGGGCTTGTCACATGTGTGAATGAACGTGTGCCAGCACAGTTTATCATCTTCACTGCAGTCACCGCTTGAGGACAGAGCGCCTTCCTGACCATTACAATAATGCTTACCCTGCATCAAACAGACCTACCCAATTAACCAATGCTGCCCATAAATTTCATTTGTGTTACATGAGGGCAGGCAATATTCAAAGTCACAGTGCTGTTGGCACAAGGCTTATTTTGCTGAGCGTTGAGCCCTGGGAGACAAGCAGCAGGGTTTCACTTCATCAAGCTGTGATTCCTAATTTTAATGTCTCATCATTATTATTGCTTTCTCCATCCAGAATCTATGGCTTCACTGGAACTCAGAGGAAAGCAGCTGGCACTTCAACCAACTTATAGACTGATATGCAGAAATACTGTACACCTTTTGTATTTTCCATAAGGTAAACAGTATGTATGCTCTTTGTTTGGGAAAATACCATGGGAGGCACCCCTGTGAAGACAGAGCTCCCAACATCTGTCAACATTCTAAATATTTGATCTAGAATTCTCTTTTGGAAAAGCTTTGTTCAGGCAGTGTTCAAGGTACTGTTTTTCAAAGATAGTGGGAGATAAAACCTTTCCTGCCAGAGTTTATTTTAGCACAGTCTTATCTGTTCTACAAAAAGCAAAAGGAAGAAAGGACGGCAAAAGGTAGAAAATACTCTTACAATACACTGTGGTTCTATCCTCACATATTGGTGACATAATAATTTGGAAGAAACAGGAATAAAAAATAAAGAAAGACATGGAATAAATGTGGATGTTTCTGTATAGAGAGACTATTAAATAGTGTGTGAGTTTCAAATATACAGTATATAGCTATTTGAACAGATTAAGGAGATTATACACAAATATGGCAGCCTTCAGTTCCACTATCATCAAAACACCTAAATGAAAGTTTGTTTTGTTTTGTAAATTCTGCTCACCCCTCCATTAAAGTATGAAGACCTATAATCTTTAGTGAACTGAAGCAGTTTTAAGGTTTCATAAATGGCTCATCACTAAAGCTGCTAGAAAGTATAGTCATAACACAGTCACATAATTTTCACTTAAAAGTTAAAAAATAAATAAAAATTGACCTGTAAATATCACCATTACATCTGACACTATATAAGGAGAGCTCCATGTAGCTGCAGTGAATTTAAAGGAAGACAACCAGAGAGACAGAATTTTGAGGAATCTGTCTTCTGCGTGAAGGTCAGGTAAAGACAAGTAGAGCTCTGTAACAAGCATAAATCCTTGTGGCTTTCATCAATAAAACAGTCTAGAACTTTACTTGGGGCATCTCAGATTTGCTCTGTCCCCTCAATTCCAGAATATATACACACGACTTAGTAACATCATAGGTATTGCTATACTGCAGTGTAATCATCGGAGTCCTCCAGTGATCCAATTACTGTTATTTGACCATACTATGATTTATTATAACCTCCTATTACATATACAGCCGCTTAGACATACTAATTTACTCTCACAAATACACACATATAGTTGATGCGCAGCCCAGTGCAGCTCTGCAGTACGGTCTGTGCTGCTGCTGATTCCTGCCTCTCGCCTGCCAGAGGCTCACAATGCAGCAAGGTGACTCAATGTTATTGTCTTCTCCTCAGAGAGCCCCCTCTTGCTGAATCACCGGCAAAGTAAAGGTGATGTGGACAAAACGTAATAAAGATTTCAATGTTTTTTTTTCTTACAACTTTTATGTTCTTCAGATAAACTATAGTATAGGGTAGATGAGATTCTAATCTATGTGACACATATCCACATAGAAAATCAATATCACCTATTACAAAATGCATCTTTCTAAATTATCCCTTAATCTTAGCAGAGTCAGGTATATCAATTAGTGTGGCAGGTGTTTTGTGTTGGCTGGATTACCTACAGTGCAGTTTTGGGTGATATTTAGACAGTGCGCCTCTCTTCTTATGTGGAGTATTTAATCATCATATAGCTGTTGATTACAAAGAAGTGCTGATACTTTGCTCTACCTTTCTTTCACTTCTCACATTAAGACAATGATTCATTGCTTTCCAGCTCATTGAACTTTTACACTGACACCTACAGGGCAGGGATGTTATATTTAGTCATAAGCTAACTGATACAGATAAAAAATGTGATTCATTGCCTGACTCATATACAGTATTTGTAAGATTTTTTGGCTTTTAACAGCTACTGTAGAAACAAAATTTCGATGCAAAATGTTGCTCTACCAAGTCTGATCCAAACAGCTGGAATGTGTTATATCAATATGATGGTATCTAATTTTAAGACCATTTCAATCATGAATTAAGCATATATTGGATTATTAGAGCAATAATAAACACCTTCTGCACCTGCTAACAATGATCATAATATCTAGTTAGTGTTAAGAGTGGTTAAAACCTACAACTACCATCACATTTGTTTAACACCTCCCTCGATTTCTATAACTGGAGGAGAAACAGCAGTCTAATAATATAATATAATGTAATATAAAGTGATGAATGGACCTAGAACATTCCAATACTACCATCTGCTGGTGAGATTTGAGATTAGCAGACTACAACACACTCTTTATTACAGAGTTAATTTACCTCTTTAGTTTTATAGTTTTGCTGTTGGATATTACCCATGGCACACAACACCACATCTGAATTTGAGTGATTGCAGAGGCTTTTAGAATATCCAAACAAGCCAAAGTAACCTCAAGTCTATACAATAGTATTATTTAAAGACAGAGAGAATGAGAGAGAGAGAGAGAGAGAGAGAGAGAGAGAGAGAGAGAGAGAGAGAGAGAAGAGAGAATAATTGTTGCATTAAAGGTGTTGACCATCGTTTCAGGTTTAAGTGTCTGTTTGTTTTAATGTTTTTAAAGTTTATACATGTCTGCTTATCCAACTGCTTTGTTGACATAAATGGTGCTGTCTCTGTGTATATTTTAGTGTATATTTTATTTATTATTTTATATGTATTTTATTTATTACATCAACCTGCCAAAGGGACTACAGGTGGAAATTAGCAGGAAATACTACAACCTGGTACAGGCATCTCTCCTTCAATGGTTAATGTTTATATGTACACTGTCCCTTAAATAAAGAAGAAAAATAATTTGAATTAAATCCTCAGCACATTTTCTTCAGAAATCGCTATTTTACATTTATAATTCCTGTTAAACTGCTGCTTAGCATCCTGGCCCAGCATGAAAAATAAAGATTAAAACAGATCCATGTCAGTTTAGCTTTAATTTTTATAGTTTTATTTTAGACAGAAGAAATGCTAGAAATAAAATATTACTGATGAGTTATAGTGTATTCACACTAAATATCATAACCATAGTCATATGGATGAATAACTGTAGTAGCAGCTGATCATCAATACACACTGTAGTAATATGTTTACAAATGTACTGCCAAACACCAAGGCCAATGTAAACAGTTTAAAATGTTTGAATACAGCATTAATTAATTGCATTAATTACATGGCATAGTGTAAATTCACAACCAGCTGGAAGTTATTCCTCTCATTATTATTCATTGTTTTTTCATTAAATTGTAAAATTCACAAGCTCAATTTGATGACATTTATTTTCATTTGTTTTTCATACATTTTTAATGCACAAACTCAGCCTGGATGTACAGAGGACGTCAACATCTCAACTAGTGTTGTAGACAGAGGCCAGAGAACTGCATTAGCTGGTCTGTGGACATGGACTAGAACATCCTAGATGAGGAGGTTCTGCACTTGTCCTGAGCAGCATGGAATGATGTCTTTGCTGCAGATGAAAGCCAGGAGCCAGATGTTGAACAGATCAGTTTGTGTTGTGGAAGCATGGATTTTTAGGTGAAGGGCACAGAGGACTGATCCTAAACTGTACTGTCTGGAGAATACGGGACACTTTCTCAGATGCTCAATGAATGGATCTGTACCACAGAGGCTTGTGTAGATATAAAAGATTAACAATACATTACATTATTTATATTCTTGTAATCAAAGCAAATTAAAATAAAGTTTTTTTTTCTTCACACAGTCTTGGGTTTATTTTACAAAATGCAGTTTGTAGAGTTCCTACATCATATAGACATGTTACATGTTATGAAATAATACAGGTTTACACCTGTCCACTGATGATTGACACTGGCAGGTTCTGTAAAAGTGGCAGAGAAGGTATGGTGATAGTTAGCTCTAGACATTAACAACTGTCATAATTATTACACAAGTTAGGTTGAGCTGTGTTGGAAACCTACAATGGCAATACTTCTGTTAAAAGTTATACTAGTTACTGAGTAGTCTTTGGGAACTTTAGTTGTGTAGACACTCCATGTTTTGTTTATTTTGTTGTAGTATCTCTTGTTCTCGTAACACACAATAAACAATTGAGTTTTAGAGAAAGAAATAAAAAAGGGCGGCACAGGAGGTACAGTGGTTAGCACTCGTGCCTCACAGACAGAAGGACCCTGGTTCGATTCCCACACCAGACCTTTCTGTGTGCAGTTTGCATGTTCTCCCCGTGTCTGTTTGGGTTTTTTCTCCAGGTACTCAGGCTTCCCTCCACCATCCAAACACATGCACTGATAGGTTAATTAGTTAATCTAAATTGTCCATAGGTGTGAATGTGAAAGTGATTGTTTGTCTATATATGTTCAGGCCTGAGATGAACTGGAGACTCATACAGGGTGTACCCCGCCTTCACCCATTGTATCTGGATTAGGCCCTCAGTGACCCCTGTGACCCTAGTGAGGATAAAGAGGGTTCAGATGATGAGACGAGAAAAAAAAATTCTTCATCCTATGTCATAAAATGTTATTAGCTAAAAATACACATATATTTTTTTATAATTAAGGGTTAAGAAGGTGAATTATGTAAAAGGAGCATACATAGTGAATAACTTTCAACATTTATATTTGTCTTCTTGATGCTCAGAAGGTAAACACCTCTCCATCAGTTTCATCCACACCTATGACAGCAGTTGTAATACTTCAAAAAGGCTTTGGAAAAGGCTTGTGTGTGTGTTTTATCCAAAAACACACACACTTAGTTATTTTCACACATACACACACACATTCACACACATCGACCCATGCATCACTGTTTTATATATATATATATATATATATATATATATATATATATATATATATATATATATATATATATATATATATATATATATATATATATATATATATACATATATATATATATATGTATATATATATGTATATATATATGAATGAGACTTTTTCATTGTCATGCTGGTCTGGTGGTCAGCTGCTTTAAATTGAATTAATGGTCCATTAATGCATGTTGCTTTGCAAACTATAAACCATTGGGGGATTTGATTCAATGACATTATGACTGAACTGATAACTGCAAGGAGTGGAATATTTTGAACAACACACAGTAATTCAGTTATCATCAACCTATAAAATGACAAGGTTGCTATGAAAGGAGTGTGACTCTCTGACCATCTGTAAGTAAAACCACATGGTCCCATGTAAGATCTCCCCATGAGCCCACTGAGCAGGACTGGGGTAAGAGGTGAAATTGGACCCATTAATCACAGACTTCTGCTTCTGCTTCCTGTTGAGGTCTTATAAGGCACTTATTGGGATACTGAGGCATGTCTGAGGAAGTGGAAGGGCAGAGGGCGACCCATTTGGAACTTGAGCACTCGTAGGATGGTCATCTCCATGTTTCAGATTTCCACAAAGTAGGGTACAGTTGAGACAAAAGTAGAAAAGAGGCTCAGATATGACAGTTTTCAACATTACACTACAGTGTTTTGAAAGGTCATGGAAATGTAATTAAAGCACTGACATTTTAAATTCTAACATGTTCTGAAATACTAGAATGATAGTTCAAGTTACAGGAACAGCTAGAGGGGTCTGTACCTCTAGACCACCCTGAATAGACAAAAAATATAATTTAGAAGCCTTCTGAACCCTCCAGAAACCTTTAGAATCCTTAATTAGCCTCTCTCAAGGCCACCACCTGTGTGGCCAAAATGTAGAGCTCACCTAGGTCCCCCTGAAGCTTTTAGTAGACTTCAGAAGCCTTTAGAAGCCCTCGGAAGGCTTTGGCCTTCATTAATAATAATAATAATAATAATAATAATAATAATAATAATAATAATAATAATAATAATAATAATAATAATAATAATAATAATAATAATAATAATAATAATAATAATAATAATAATAATAATAATAAACATATTGAAGAGAGGGGGGCTGGTCACGGGTTCCGGAGCGCACACCTACTTGTTTCCCCTCAAATTAAGCCCTGGACAACTTCCTGTTTCTTGTAACCGATACGATAGCAAACAACAGTAGTCCCCACTCCCCACTCTTCAAATTATTTTATTTGTATTTCCAGTCAATAGTTCCCACTCTTCAAAGTCTTTTTTTTATTATTCCCAGTCAATTGTTGTAATTTCCTTAATTGTTTTTTTATTTCCAGTCATAGTTCTCATTTTTATAATTATGTTATTTTCATTTCCAGTCAATAGTTCCCACTTTTCAAAGTCTTTTATTATTATTCCTAGTAAATTGTTGTAATTTTCTTAATTCTTTTATTATTTCCAGTCATAGTTTTCATTTTTCTAATTATGTTAATTTTATTTCCAGCCATTGGTAAACAGTGGTTAAAATCACCTACACACAAGTGGGATCAAAAGTTATCGAGTCAAATTTTGACCACGTATTGGTTGTGGTTGTGACGAATTTGTAACATATAGGAGTGCATGAATGTTGGATCCCGTGCATGATACAATGTGTTTTCACTGTCACGTGGTTTTGGGTGGGGAGGCGAGGACCCATACTACCGCTCGCGGTTTTACTAGGTGTCATTGTCATTTTCTGTCCAGTTTATACATTTTGATCAGAGGTGTCCAATCCTGGTCCTTGAAAGCTACCCTGCATGTTTTAGATGTATGTCTCTTAACACAAGTGATTCAAATAATAAGCCAGTCACAAAGCTCTGCAGAAGCCATCAGGTGTGCTGGAAGAGGAAAAGATCTAAAAAAAAAAAAAAAAAAAATCCAGGATAGTATAGCTCTTGAGGACCAAGATTGGACACCCTGGTTTTAGACGGTTTCTACAGGCACCTCAATTTAAGTAAGCAAGTAGTTAAGAGCCTCCTACTGAACATTACTGCTGTGATAAACAACAATATTACCATAAAATGTATTCTGTTCTAAAGTAATGGACCTATCAAGGTGAGAAGATATCATCAGGATACATCGTTTTCACCTTCATTTTGATTTTGATCTCCTTTTCCCAAAATGCAAAAAAAAAAATACTAAAGTAATTTTTACTTAAACCTTGCTTTTATGCAGGTATGTATGTGTTATAATTGAAGTTATTTTTTATATGTTATTCGTCAGACAATTTTCTAAGGGTATTTTAAATACCATGAGGGGGCGTGTCTCTCTTTTTTAAATAAAAGTCTTTCTATCCACCAATTCTATGTTCTGACACTAATTTAATATTATTGATTCGGCGTAAAACAAGGACCCGCCCACCTGCTCTACCGTCATCTCGCCACGTACGATTCGGTGCACCGCAACTTGCTAATCATTTGACGGACAGCTCATTTGACCACTGCCATTTGAGACTATCGTGCGGACATCCTACAGTGCTGACTAGCGCTTAGCTGCAGGCACAACTCTGTCTGAGAGACAGCGACGTAAGAGAAGCGGAGTGGATGAGACTCATGATTCACATTAAAGTAAGTAAACAAGTGTGACATATTTAGAAATGCTTCTAATCTGACGTTTTTTGTCACTAATACGTAATGCTAACTTCGCTCTTCGGAGTGACATTTGATTTTTCCCCATTGTTTATTATTAGCCAAATCTCTCAGTGTCTAAGCTAACACCCAGAGCTTCCTCTGGATATTATTAGCTAGTTAATCATGTACAACCCATGCAACATACAAGAGCTGCCTAACGTACAGAAGAGGAAAAACTGGTCACACAGACACCTTCCTCCACCCACATTTAACAGTTTGTTTCCACATGCCACGTAATGTAAAGACTATAATATTCAAGTACTGTCTCGTTTGTTGTCCTCTCTTCCAGATGTGTCGGTGCCGGGCCTTAGTTACCAGCTGGGTTGTGCTCCTGGTCCACCTGATGTGTATGGAGGCAGTACCCATCAGTATGGACAAGACAAAAGTCAAAGAGCCGGAAAAAGTTGAAACCCCTCCGGCTAGTGTGGTAAGAAGGCTACAGTGTTGAAGAGCCTAAGTCTGTAAATATAGTGTGATGGTGTATTCATTAGTTATGCCTGTACATGGCCGTTAAGGATGACATCATCAGACATATTATTTTAGAACCCAACAAATTCAGACATAATATGTGACACAGTATTGTTTAAGGTGATGAAAGGTATGGAATGAGTATTAGTTATAAAACTAAAGAATCTGGGAAACGGCTGACAACAACAAACAGGGTCCTTCATAGAATTATACAGGTTGATTTAGTCGAGAGTAGGCCCAAGGGATTTTAACCCTCAAAGTGACATGATATGTAAAATATTCTACATCAAGGTAATGATTTGTATGCCACTTAACCACTGATGTTTATATATATATAATGAAACTCAGGATTTCATTATAACATAAAATTCATGCTCTTTATTTCTTAGATGTATAGCGTGGACACATTACAACATAACTGTTTTTCTGTGCTTCTATAAATCAGTTAAATGTTGCCATGTTTTATGAAACAAAAACAAAGGCTTCTTGTAGCCAGTTTAATTCCTAGATTTACATTTTTTTGTGGTTCATTTCTTTGTAAATTTAAAGTTTTATGTCTCATGTTGTAATTTCTCAGTCTAAAATAGATCTGTAAAATTAACGTTGGTTGCCGTTAACAGCCCTACGTTGGCATGGTGATGGTGGACTTGCATGTTGATCGCTTGGTAATAATAGTTTTATATACCCAGATTGGAGCCTCTGATTTCTGACTCGGGCTGTTTCAGTATTGACATAGTGATTTAAGAGCGTTTAAACAAATATAATGTAAATTGGATCTTACTGTGTAAATGTATCCAGATATAACTGATCTGTTAAGAAGTAAGGATACTCTAATCAAACATTCACTCTCACACTATCTCTTTCATATTATACCCATCACATGTGGTTGTAATATTATATCTGTACACAATATTGTATAATAATAAAATACTAAACAGTAACTTTAGCACTACTGAGTGTTGTGTTGAATATTAACAATTTAAGATTGTACAAATTTTTATATATATATAATTATCATTATTATTATTTTTTTCTTCTTACATTACAGGACACTGGATTGCACTATGACCGCTACCTCAGAGAAGTCATTGATTTTCTGGAGAAAGATCAGCATTTCAGAGAAAAGCTCCACAATACAGACATGGAAGACATTAAGGTATACCATTTTTTTTGTTCTTCTAGTTCTGACTCTGCAAAGTTTACACTTAAATAGCACAGAGTAAAAAGTTTTGGGTAAAATGTGGGTTGCTTTGATGACGTAAATGTTTAAAGGAAGTCACAGATGTTTCCAGAAACTAAATTTTCCTTTTCTCATGTACATTATAGCAAGGTAAACTGGCCAAAGAGCTGGACTTTGTCAGCCATCACGTCAGAACAAAACTGGATGAATTGAAGAGGCAGGAGGTAAACCGACTGCGGACCCTGATTAAAGCTAAGCAAGACCTTGAGGGAGGGAATGGTAAGTTGTAGTAAAATAGTATTGTCTAAAGAAGGTTAAAAGCTTAAAAGTAAAATTTGAGTTAGAAAATAAATCACGTGTCCACATAAGTTGTTTTTGGCCACTCTTATTGTAGACATAGCAGTGGACCACCAGGCACTCCTGAAGCAGTTTGAGTATCTGAACCACATGAACCCACATACATTTGAAGTGGAAGACCTGGATCGGCTCATCAAATCGGTACATTTCTGTAAATCTGGCAGGATAGACCTGTAAATAGTTACTATTACTTGTATTTATCTGTGAAACTATAACTCACCTCAGGTTTTCAGGACGTGTGCTAATATTATAAAAAGTGGATTAAGTAGAATCATTACACCTTAATGATGATAAATTGCATCAAGACAAGTTTTTCATTTGCCATTAAAGGCCACTAAAGATCTGGAGAACTATGACAAAGAGAGACATGAGGAGTTCAAGAGGTATGAGATGATGAAAGAGCACGACAGACGAGAACACCTGAAGACGCTGGGTGAGGAAGAGAGGAAGAAGGAGGAGGAGCATTATGAGGCAATGAGGAAGAAACATGCTGACCACCCTAAAATCAACCACCCAGTGAGTGACACTTAGACAGATGACTGTTTTAACAGACCATGATTAGTTTCAAATGTAGCCTGCATTTGCAGTCAGTTTTGCATCTCTGTGTATCGTCAGTCATAGCCACAAAGCATAGCTCTGATGTGACGTGTGTGTGTTGCAGGGCAGTCAGAACCAACTAAAAGAAGTGTGGGAGGAAGCTGATGGCTTAGATCCAGAGGATTTTGACCCCAAGACATTTTTCAACATTCATGGTAATCCTTCTCAATTTTAGACTGGAGGCATGACTTCCATTTGACCTGAGAGTTATTTTCTGCACTATTTAAAATCACTGAAAACATAGCTCTGTTGTGTTCACTGAAGCATTTTTTTTGTCCTTTACGGTGCAGATACCAATGGAGATGGATTTTTTGATGAGCAGGAGCTGGAAGCATTGTTCACCAAAGAGGTAATGTTGCGAATTCTGATTATTTATTACATATCAATGAATAGCCATTTACACTCATAATTTTTTTCTGTGATTTCAGCTGGAAAAAATTTATGACCCATCCAATGAAGAGGATGATATGGTAGAGATGGAAGAAGAGAGGTTACGAATGAGAGAGCATGTTATGAACGAGGTACGGTAGCATCACAGCTGATACAAGTACATGTTAGTTATAATCATGTGCCTTTTTCAGTCACAGCACTTTTATTACTGACCTTTAGGTCCCTGTAATCGTTGTAAAAACACTTTTAAAAGTAGTGGCTGCTGTCAAATTAAAGGAAGTGCAGCTAAGTAATCACATTTAAATATGCATTGTGTTACTAAACTCTAACTCATACAAAGCCAAGAGGTTTTATGTCACTGCATAGAC
This sequence comes from Siphamia tubifer, assembly GCA_020466265.1. Classification (NCBI taxonomy): domain Eukaryota; kingdom Metazoa; phylum Chordata; class Actinopteri; order Kurtiformes; family Apogonidae; genus Siphamia; species Siphamia tubifer. Next base: position 47,689,397 of record CM035785.1, on the reverse strand, counting down.
TTAAACCAAACTGACAGAGTAAAAAAATGGACTCATGGCCTCCATTTGCATGTCATCCAGCTTTACATATTCACATTAGCTGAGCCTTCATCTGTCATCCAATGCCCTGAAATTGCCATCTTAAAATATATGATCTGTCCTGTGAATAATAGTCTTTTCCCCATAGTCCTTTTAGGTTTAATGCCTGACCTACTGTATATATTGCACATGGTGCTATTCATATACACTTCACATTATTGTTATGGTGGCTCATTTATCATATTTCAGCCCCTCATTTTCAATTTAAAGTATTTCACAGTTTATATTCCTATTTAAGTTTATAGCTATGAATATTTTTTGGATAATATTGTCCTATATTACTTTATGGTATATAACGTGAACCCTTCTTCTGTTAATTTTATTATATCTCTTCACCTTTCTTCCTCAGGTGGATTCTAATAAAGACCGCCTTGTTTCTTTAGATGAGTTCCTGATTGCTACAAAGAAAAAAGAATTCCTGGAGCCAGACAGCTGGGAGGTAAAACCAGTAAATCAGTCTTTACCACATTGACTTTAAACCAGTTTAATTGATTCTGAAAAGGTAGGACAGTGCTAAACTATCTGAATGCCACTGCTTGTTGACCAGACCCTGGAGCAAAACCAGGCTTATACAGATGAGGAGATGCGGGAGTTTGAACAACATCTTGCCCAACAAGAACAGGACCTTAACCAGAAAGCTGTAGACCTCCAGAAACAGAAAGATGAGTTGGAGAAACAACAAGAGCAACTTAATGAACAGAAAAAAGAACTGCAACAGGTAAAGAAAATAAGTACAGTGTTGAATAACTGCCATGAAATTAAAATAAAATAGCTTTCTGTGCAAGCTTCTTACTGTATAAAAAGACACAAAAAACTGTTCTGTCCATGAGTTGAATCATTATATAACTGTATTTTCAATATGAATGAAAAATTAATGTAATCTGTGTAGGAATGGGCTATACGGGTGGGTGGGGGGGGGGGTCAAATCATAATATTTTTTTTCCCATGGTATAAATTAAATCACTATTGTTGTTGAGCTTAAATGTTTTGTTATTCATAAATTAGGTTGAAGACATAAGAAGGTTATTTATTTATTTATTTCTGTCAGAGGTTGAACATGACAGATGTGCTGAAGAGCACACAACTGTTTCAAATAAATATAATAATAGCAGCATTGGTTCAGTATGATGTTGCTTAACTATAATTGGCCGTTCTTGTGTCTGTCAAAACATGGCCCAATCAATTCAATCAAAATTATATCGATTAGGTCTCATATTTCTATTGAGGAAAAATGATAGCACAATATATATCATTATGGTTTTATCACCCCAGCTCTTCCTGTGTTTTATATGTTGTACCTTAACTGTGGATATCTAATTTATTGTGTGAATGTATCCATTTGACTAAGATAATAATCAATAGACAAAAATACACGCAATTTTTTTTCCCCCAGGCAGTGGAGCATATGGAACGGTTGAAATCGCAGAAAGTAGAGCCCCCTCCGGAGGTTCATAGTGAGTGTTGTTAGTGTTCTCTTCAAATCACTGTTCTATGTTGGAGGCCGGTCACTGAAAATATAAAACGGTCTCTTTTGTTTTCTTTGTTACAGTTGAAGGAAATGCAATTCCACAAATGCATGCGGTTGATGACCAGTTACATTTTAACAAAGACACACAGGAACATCATCCTGTAGCTCACGCTCCTCCAGATTCTCCTCAGGAATATCAGGAGGGACAAAAACAAGACTTAGCCCAGCACGGTCTCCCCCAGACACACCAGGATTTGCCACCAGGTCACCAACAAGCTCCACAAGACCACAATAATGTGCTATAACATAGTTGTTGAAACTTGTAGCCTCCACATCCAGAGACTTGCAGCACTTCCACTCCAGTGTGCAAGAGGAACAGTCCCTCCAGAATATTAGGCCTCTTACAACCAGCATAACTTCAGAGTTTGGAGGACACTTGAGGTGAAGAGGAGCAGCACACACAAAAAAAATCTCTATTGAATTATTTCTGTATTTGATAATAGCTGGATTACAAAACAGAACTAAATTAACTAATTGAGGACCGTGTGCATTCTTACATTTCTAAAAGGTTATACTGAATACATTGGATTTCATCACAAACATTTGGTTAATGCGGTCATAACACTTATAATTTGTTGGAAGGTTCCTACTGTCTGTGTTGAGTTTGAAGAATGTATTTTTATCCTGGCTTTGGTTAGATACAGACAGGTGACAAATTAAAAGAAAATCAATCCACAACCAAAAACCACATACTGTACCACCAGAACCACTTCATTCAGCCTTTCACTGCTCAGACACCATTCTTACATAAGACCTTCTTTCATGTGGTGTTCTGATGATGATGGTAGAACGCTAGTTATGACTGAAAATCTCCTAATGGGTTCAGATCTGGTGACTGAAGACATTGTTTACATCATCGTCCTGATAAAACTACTCCCATCAGGTTTGCTTTTTATTTATCATCTGTCTGTAAACATGTTGGAAGTGGAAGAAGACAGGAGCTTTTAAGTTGAATTTTTGCTTTTCATACACAAAACAATGAGCTTGCAGTTTCACAAAAATTGGGGCATTTAACAGTTTCTTTCTTCTGGATAACACAACACACACATGACATTCAGTTTGAGAGGCATTTGTATCATTTCATCATCAGACTAAAGAGCTTCATAGTAATTGAGGGCATATATTTTCTAACATTTCAGCTGCTCATGTCACCAGATCTTACTCATTCTTTCTTCACCTGGGTCACTACAAATATGCTGCTTTCTTTGTTTATTCTGGTTGTTGACACAACCATCAGCTGTTTACACACCATAAAACAACTTCCTGCTGTTTAGTCAGAGGATAACTTTTCCCTGAAGACATTCTATGTGAAAATGGTAAAAGCACAGGTGTAACTAATAAAGCAGATAAGTTTTTCTTTAGTTAGATGGTGTTGATATTGTGGATTTTGGCTGTCATGGTTTCCTTGGTGTTTAAGTAAAGCAGAGTTGTTGATGTTTTATTGGTTATATCTGTGCTTTTTATGATGACAAATGACAAAATGTTTCCAGTGGGAAAAGAAAAAAAAAAAAAAGATATCCGACTGCAGATTTTCCAAATTTTGGTCAAGATGACAGTTCCTCTACAGTGACTCATGTTAAAGTCATTAAAGGTTCTTTAAAGACTTGAACTGTAGAATCCTATGAACCACAAACATGTCTCGCTGTTGTCACATAGATACAGCCCTAGTCCTGCAGACACTGAAATGGTTGGATGAGGTTACTATATGTTTTGCAGCATCACATCAGGCTGTATGGGGGATGTTGGAACCAATGGAATAAATATTTGTAAGGGCATTTAGATCTGGGCCTATTTTCCATGCACAGATGTGTGTGACATTTATTTATGAATTGATCACAATTGATCATGATTTTTCATTTCAGTAATAAAATCTGTATGGCAAGAAGCTCATTTGGTCAGTTTTATCAGGACTTCATTTTAGTTGAATTGGATTAAATTATGGATTTTTAAGTGTGGTAAGTTGAAAGAGTCGGGGAAGGAAAAAGGGGCGGGAGTTTGATGTTAACATTGCCTAAATATGTGTGATATAGATACATTTGAATTTAGTTTCCTTACATTCACTTGAAATTTATTATAATGGTTCTAATTGCTTCATAGCATGGCCTACTTTCCCATCTTTTATGCTTTGGTGTTACTGCCATTTTGTCAAAGTTTCATGTAATGTGGTTTCTTGAAGCTGGCAGACTCAGGCCATGGTACACAGATAACCTTAAGTCATTTTTCACTAACAGAAGTTTCATTTGCATCCTGTGAGATAACAGGTCTGCCTTGCTGTGTTTTTTTTTTTTCTTCATGCAAAATTCTGACTGATTCTAAATTGGGTTTTTTTTTCAGCTGTGTCATAGGTTCTTCTGTGTGCCAAGTGTTCCTCTATGCAGTGTTTCCAACCCTGGTCCTCGAGGCAAACTATCCTGCATGTTTTGGATGTTTTCTTCTTTGAACACACCTGACAGTCATTATCATTCTTCTGCAGAGCTGGATGATAGGCTGATCATTTGAATCAGGTGTGGTTGGAGAGAGAAACATCTAAAACATGCAGGATAGTGTGCCTCGAGGACCAAGGTTGGGAAACACTGAGTTAATGCATCATAATTTGCACAAGATGGAAAGGTGGTGTTTTCTGATCGTTTGCTGCTGGATTAAATACATGTCATTTGACAGTATTGGACACCTCAGTTCAAGATAATAAATGAGTTAAGACCTTTCAGATTGTGAATCACTGTTTTCTAGATTTAGAAGGAAAAATGGCTAAAGCAAAAGGTATCTTTTTGATCTTAATAGAAAACATCAACAAACCGCAAGTAAGAGAACACAAGTTTATTGAAACAGTCTCAACCGATAACATCAGCGTACAAAGAGTTGATGGCGCAAGAGGTGACAGGGGTAAAAAAAAAACTAAAGAAAACAAAGAAAAACATAAAATGGCTTTGCAAAAATTATGAGACCGAGAAGAAATAAGTATCTGACAGCACAAGGCAGAAGAAAATTAATCAGGAAATAGATCGACAGTGGCAGGGTATTTTTTGCATTTATTTTGTACAAAAAATAAATTAATGAAATCTTTCAAGTTTACAGGAATATCTATTTGTTTGTCTTATAACACACAGACTTGCTGATAATTCTACACGTGTGAAATTCAGCATTTTGTGTTAGAACATTAAGAGGATCTAGAGAGACCAAAGCAGGCTGAATCTGATAAGTAGGCTAGGAGTTAAAAAAATAAGATTACCAATGAGAAACAAAACGTTGTTATAAAAGTAAACTGGGGCAAACACATTCAAAAATCCTGAATGTTTAACGTGGCATGACTTAACTGTCTTTAGGGTCATTTAGGATCGCATTGCTTGGGTGTTTCCTCGAGCCAAGCCTCGGGGTCCTTGAGTCGCTCCCCGTTTGTAGCCATGCTGATAGCCCTCCTTCAAGAAAGAACACAGATTACAAATAAACACCCATGATACATGCATCCACTGTCAGAATCACTGAGGGGTAATGGAGGTCATTAGATAACCTACACTAGGCATATTTAAAGAGACATCTCACCCGTTGGTAGGTGCTATTTGAGAAGTCTCGAGATGCGTTAAATTGCGTTTGACCAAAACCACTGTTGGTAGCATTTGAGAAAGGAGGCCGGTAACTCTCATATCCTCCTGTTTGAAATGACAAAAAAATGCATAAGAATTAACAGCAGACTGATGGTGAGGTGGATGTGAAAGCAACACTCTAAACCAGGGGTCTCAAACATGCAGCCCGGAGGCCAAATGCAGCTCATCAAAGTTCCCAATCTGGCCTGTGGGGGAAAAAAATCCACAGTCAAGGAACTAACTTTTGTTCAGAATCCACATACAGACCAATATGATCTTAAGTAAAATAATAACATAACGACCATTCTAATAATACAAAATAATGACTCCATATGTTCCACTCAGTTTGATGTGAGAAAAAAAAAAAACCATAATGGCTATAAATGACAACTTAAATTTTTTGCCTTTGTTTTACTGCAAAAAACAAAAACATTAAATTATGAAAATATTGAAATTTACAAACTATTCTGTAAGAAAATGTGAATAACCTGAACAAATTTTAGTTTTTTAAGAAATTTTATTTTTTTCAGGTTTACCACATCTGTTTTTTGGCTGGATGGTCTGTAAAAGTAAGTATCTTCACAATTTAATGGGGGTTTAGCATGAAAACAAAGACAAAATTTGGAGTTGTCATTATTTATATGATGTTATGCTATTATTTTACTGGTCTGGCCCACTGGAGATCAACATTTGTGATTAACTGCACATTAAAGTTAAATCGGTTCATTTAAATTTTCCACATATTGTGCCATTCGTGAAATCCACATGCTCCCTTTTGCACATGCTCTGTTCTACTGATATCAAAGTTGGATGTTTCATCGAGATAATGCCACTTGAAACACAACCAGAGCATTTATGGGGACAGCCATAACTCAGTCATCCAATAACTGAAGGCTTGGTGGTTCAAATCCTGCTCTGTCCTAGTCAGTCTGTTGTGTCCTTGGGCAAGACACTTCACCCTCCTTGCCTCCAGTGCCACTCACACTGGTGCATGGTATGACAGTCAGAGGGGCTGTAGACATGAACGGCAGCCACCATGGCAGCTGTGGCTACATGTGCAGTTTAACACCACCAGAGGGAGCAAGTGAGCGTGAATGGGTCACTCATGTAAAGTGCTTTGAGTGGCCAAAAAAACGCTATATAAATCCAACCCATTATCATTATTATTATGATGACATAATGAAACTGTTGAGAGTTTAGTTTTGTAATTTTTTTCTTGTTAACAACAAACAAAAAAAGTGAAGAAGTATGTGGTGTTTACTAATAACCCACCTCAGCACACACATTGCCCTTCCTCCCTAATCAGGAGCTGTGAACTATAATATTTCATCTTACTGAAGTTCTGACAAAGAATACGTCTTGAGTATACAAGCAATAATATTTAAAATTTCTTCCAATGGCCAGACAGATATGAGTAGTATGTGGATGGATGGACAGGTGAAACAACAGCAGGAATTCCTAGTATATACTATATAATCATACCCCTAAAGGTCAAAGGTATAATAACTAATTGGTCAATTTTTCAAATTCAAAATTCACATTTTTTAAGATTTATTTAAAAAAAATAAAAATTACAAATCAGCCATTAAGTTTGGCAATACACCTATCCCAGTGAAGAAAATGTCTGTCCCAGTTGAAAATTTGAGAAATCGGTTGGATAAAAATCTCAGATAGATGGTGATCTTGGTATATATTATATACTCTCACCCTACTTTGTCTGATGCAGCCACAGCTTTTGAAGCACAAAAATATTTTTTCTGTAAATATTTAATGACAATATTTTGAGATTGTGTAAATTTTTGAGGGTATCCAAAAAAGGTTTTCCAGTACTGTATAGAAGTGCATTTAATTTTTGGCAAAAGGTTAGATGAACACAACCTTCAATACCACGTATTTATGTATAGAAACACACATTTACCTCTGAAGCCATTGGTGGAGCCCCGGTAACCGTTCATCATGCCACGGGTGTTCCTGGGTCCACCTCGGGGCACTGCCCTGCTGTTATAGAAGGACGGATTTGACTGGCCAAATCCAGCACCAGCTGTGGACTCCTCATGACCCACTGCTGAGGATAGGACCTGGTCTTGGGGCTGGAACCCACCAACAACTGGACAGAGAAAATACACTTGCCGTTTGTCAGGTAAACTATGTTGTTTTTGTTGTGTGAAAGCTACATGAAATGTTCAATGGATGCACATTTTATTTCTTTTTAATGCATGTTAAGTCTCTTAGTTCTAACATTTCCCTCACCTGACTGTAATGTCTCCTGTGGGATGTCAGACTGGTCTACTGTATTGTCTGACTGGCTGCTAAAGCCTTTTGTGTAACCACCAGGAAACTGGCTGGCCTGCTTCAGAGGATCTGCTTGACCATCACCACTTGGGGGCACAGGCGCATTCATGTGAAACACCTAAAAGGGAAAGAAAACCAGTCTGTTGGATTGTGACATCAAAACAATATCACGAACACATTAGACCAGGAATTATGTATCATGAATGACCTGTACTATGTGTATCAACACACAATTTAATGTACAATTCTACATCCAACATTAAATGTGGATTCTGAAGGTTTATATAGTGAAAGACAAAAAGACATCAAAGTGAAAGGAAGTGGAGAAAGACAGGACTAGGAAATGAGGAGATACATTACATATGTCAAATTGATGCTAGTTGATGATGATGAACAGAGAAAAGCAGTTTTCTAGCACAACTCGTGGGCAGAACTTTTACCTTTCAAATGTCAGTGACTAAAATAAATATGAAACCTAAAAGTGAAACACGGCAAGTTGGTCTAAGTAGGTCATCGTTTTTTAAGTGGACTCGGATACAAAGCATACCGCTTGCACTGACTGGAAAGGTGCTGCGTTGACATTGATGCCACCGCTGTGGGTGGGTTTGGAGACGGGTGGGAAGGCAGAGGACAGGGAGCATGGGACAGGGGGCTGCTCAGAGGATAAAGACAGCGAGGCCTGGGGAGGGATGAAGGGTGGCAATTTGGCAGGGAAGAAAAAAGGGATTGTCGTAAAATGAAGACTAGTGAGAGCATGTGTCTGTGCATTCTGCTCATATTTCGACACAATGCTCCCTTTAAATTTAACATTATTCTTAATACATCAAACGACTCCATGAAATACACAAAACACAGTATCAAAATATGGAAAGAATAAATAGCTCTCTAATTAAAGACAGTTCATCACAACTACTTTTGCATTACAACCATTGTATATAGTATATAACTAACAACTATGAATAAAAACCACCTGTGCACAACTCTTTATGGAACATTTTATTTTACTTACACTTCTTAAATTGAAACATATTTAACAATCTGATTCTTTGCTGTACTTGCACTTTACTCACTTGTGAGGAATCCTGTGGACCTGACACTGCAGTGGTTTGAGGAAGTCGAGACTCTGAAAGCGCTGTTTGAAATAAAATAATAAAACACATCACTTAATGTTGTAAAGGAGCCATTATTGTTTAATAGTAAAATAACCAAGTAGGAAAGCAGCAACTTGGCCCTAATCTGTGAGATAAACTGCTTAGATTGGTGGTAAATTAACGTGTACTTACTGGAGGCACAGCCCATCTGCTGCAGGTCAACAGTCTGCACAGGCTTCATGGGCTGAGCTGATACAATGGCAGGATCCAGAGCCTGACCGTCAAACTCCAACATGGAGTCCTGCAGGAACCAGACAACAGGAAATGGAAACGATAAGTCAGGGTGAAGTATGACAATACTATTGATGTGTTAGAATGTCATGATTTTACTTGAGATGAGGTTCCTACTGTTACTATTTTTCTAATTATTTCAAATATGCAAACCTCTTATGCATGTTTTTTTTTAACATGGCTTTGACAAAGACAATTTTACCTCCTCATCGTACTAGGTCAGGGGAAGCCTTTATAATACCAAAAAGAGATAGAAATTGTTAATTACTGATTTGGGCTCTACATCATCTCACCTGCATGAAGTTGTACGTTCCCTGCATTTGGGCCATGAGGTCTTGCACTGCCTGCTTTCTGACCACTGGGTCAGTAGTTGGACAGGGAGGAACATGATTAACAACAGCAGCTGCTTCTGGAGCCAGCTGGGCAGGGGGCTGATGCTGAAGAGAATTCACCATCTATCCAACACATACATTGGCATATTATGTGCATTAGAGTACACACATTCGTTATAGAAGTGTTAAAGGGATATGCCACCCCCAGGTCAAATTGAGTGCATCCTCACAGTCCCCAGAGTTGAATAAATGTGTGCAAGCGTTTTCCTGGCAACTCAGTTATTGTCCGAATAATTCTGCACTGACTTGGTTTGGCTACGTAGCTGCAGTCTAACAAAACCACCCAAAGATTTTGTCCAAAGTCAATTAATTTACTCGATTTTTTCCCCCAATTATACTCCATGTGCAGTACATTCACATCAAGTGCAAATGACAATGAAACTCCAATGCGCTGTGCTCAACTTTGTCAAATCGGTTTGGGAACACAGCCAATGAACATATTGGGAAACCCCCTCTCGTTTGAAACCCTCTCCCACTGGTGTGTGCGTTGGTTGTGGTCATCCGCACTGGAAACCTGTTCCCAAACTGATTTGACGAAGTCGAGCCCAGCACATTGAAGTTCCACTGCCATTTGCACTTTATGTAAATGCACTCCACATGGAAAGTAATTGGAGTAAATTCATTCACTTTGGCTAAAATCACCAGGAAAATGCTTCCACACATTTATTCAACTCTGAGGAAACACTCAATTTGACCTGGGGGTGGCATACCCCTTTAAGAGTGACAAGTAACCCTAACCCACACAGTAATACATCATACCTGAGCCTCCACTGTCCACTCCTCCACTTGGTCGTTGTCTGTACTACTGTACGGAGCTTCTGGAATGAACTGTCTGTTTACAAACTATAATGGGAAAAAAAAATTTAATAACAGAATGCAAAACTGGGACTTGGTTGTATTTACAAAAGTAGATAAAAACAGCTGCATCACCTCTGTAGTTTCCACTTTAACTGGTTCTGAGTATTTTTCAGTAACCGTTCCTTCTGAAAAACAAGGTGAATGTGAAAACAGTTCAACATATATGGGATGGCCATGGTTCAGGAGGTAGAGCGGATCATCCAATAACCAAAGTGTTGCAAATCCCGGTCTATCCTTGTCATGTGCCATTGTGTCCTTGGGCAAGCCAGAGTGTCACTCACACTGGTGTATGAATCCATGTGAATCCACCATTTAGTGGTGGCCAGAGAGGCCATTTGGCACAAATTGGTAAGCCCAATTCATCAGCCTGCCCAAGGACAGCTGTAGCTACAAACATAGCGGATTAATGATGTGAAGCACTTTGGGTGCCTTGAAAAGTGCTAGAGAAATCTAATCCATAAATATCTAATCCAATAACATCCAATGAATATCTCACGCAGATATCAGTTTATTTGTTATTAGAGTAATTACCAGTTTCCGATGGTTCCTCCGTTCCCTTGGACTCAGCCACTACAACCTGCTCCTCCTGCTCCTCTCCGTCATTACAAGTGCCATTCTGATGAGTTTGTGCTCTGTCAAAGTAACCGCTGAGCAGCACCTTCTCCAGAGTCTCCTTCAGTGACTTGTCTGTAACAGCGGTATTGACATGTTTGAAAATTACATATAAAATCTGAAGACACACATTGCTGAAAGAATGTTCAAAAAATACAGTCCATGAAACTCACATGTCGTCCCTGCCACAGCCTTGTCTCGGCTCTCAAGCAGTTCCCACAAGTGTACTGAGGCTTCTTCATATTGTTCAGTCAACCTGGAAGTCACAACAGGATAAGCTTCTGACAATAATACAATATTTTTCCTTAATATTCCACTGTATGTGCTTGTTGACTAAATTTGTGAAAAACACTAAACTATTTCAAGAACATTATGATGCTTTCCATACCAAATATGATATGGTGTGCACACAGTTATAATATATAACTGGTATAAAAACAGGCAGCTGCCCATACCTAACATCATAGTTCCTATCAGGTCCCACCAATTTGTAAAACTCATCAAGGGATGAAAGGTCGGCATCGGTGAGCAACTGTGAACCAGAGGCATCAGGGCGTTTGAGGTCCTTCCTGACATTGTCATCTCCCAACTGGTCCAGTAAAAACTGAAGCTCCAAAACCGTTTTCAGCCGCCTTTGCTCCACCTCCTCCCGCTGTAACTGTTCCCGTCTTGCAGACTTCTTCACCGCCTTTTGAACCTAAAGAATGTCAGAATAACAAGAGTTTCTGATGAATGTTTACCTTTCTCTTTTAACCTCACAACATCTGATAATTAAAGGTATTCTGATTCCATGGGTTACTCTACGTTTTTAGCACCTTTTACACTTTTTTTCACTTATACTTTTAGGACACACAGACACATAATCTGGGATGGGAAGATTCACTTAAATTCACTGGAAACAGTAATGATAGCAGGTTATAACAATTCCTACATTACTCACCTCTTGGCCCAATGTCAGGAAGCTTTTCTGCAGTTCTCGAGCAAACTCAAGGTTGTTGTTGATCTCCTGGTATTTTGTCAGTGCATCCTTCAGGTAGCATAATGGAAGAAAATATGTGCCATTTATGCAGAATTCAAATGGCATGGAAAGATGACAGGATGACAAATATCTTGGCCACAAACTATGTTAACCATCATTACAATCATAAAGAGGTTATGTTCTGCCATTTATCATAAAGTATAGTAATAGTAGCATTAGAAATGGTGGTTCAATAAAATACAGCTCTGTTTACAAATTATCAACAAATAGTATGTTCATACCAGCTGGTCTTGATTCAGTCTTTCTCCTTTATCCTTCTTTGCCTGATAATCATCCAGTTTAGACTGTAAAATATTAAAAACATCAAGTACAAAGTATATGTTAATGTAAAGAAACATAAATCGGGATAAACCATGCAGAATTCCTTAAAGTTCTTGAATGTAAGATTGACAAACAAAACACAAGAATGTCTTATAGAAAGGAAGAAAGCCACAGCCTTGAAGCTAGGAACCTTGTACTAGATATAGGAAAAATATTTAAGATAAATGAAAGACATGTTCCAGTGAGGCTGCTATTCTTTGCTAGCGTAAAAACAAGGACAGGTTGACTTCTCTCTTGGGCTGGCAGAGCTGGCCTGTATTCAAAAGCTGACTGTGAAAGAGTACATAGTAAACTCTCAGCAAAAGGTCTTAACTTTCTCCTCAGTCACGTTAAACAGTGTCTGCACCAGCATTTTCTCACTCTCTTCATAATAAATTCTACAGAATACATTCTTAAAAAAAAAAAAACATTTTGAAATTGCAAAAGTATAAATCCCATTTAAAATGGAAAAGAAGATCAAAATGTGAAGATGATATTTCATTTACCTTTTTTTTTTCCATGTTGCGAACCTTCTTGTCAATCACACCCAGAATCTGCTTCATGGCCTCTGACTGATTTCCATTTCCCAAGTCTGGAAGGGCAGACTGGACAGCGTTGTTGCCAACCATAGCTGAAGGCATCTATAAAGGAAAAAGAAAATGTATTCAGTTTTTGTTGTTCATTATAAATAGTAGTTCAGTTCAGTCAGCTTTAAGAGCACTACTGATGGGAGAAGAAATATTTTTGTCAATTCCTATTATAATGCATTACTGGTCTATGTTATTTTATGTAACTGTTTTTTCCACAAAAATATTACTCATGTGCAACAGCTGGCTGAACTTAAGAGTCATCTAGTTATCATTGTGATAAATGTTACCGGTACAGTTCTTCTTATGCAACTGCAGCCACTGCTGCTTCATATTGTGTGCTTCCTGCAGGCAGGCAATTTGTAGTTTGTATGATTCTACACATTCTACAAAATTGATGCTTCATACAACTCTTCAGATGATCTATACAATCACTACAGTTTATTTATGTGCTGGGGACCCAAGACAAATGTCACCGACTCAGCATCACACCTAATGTAAAACACTGTCACAATCTCTCTTTCTGTTCCTGGCACTTCGCCAAGGAGGTTACATTTGTTTGTCTGTCTATACGTCTGTTTTTGAGCAAGATAACTCAAAAAGTTATGGACTGATTTTGATCAAACTTTCAGAGATGATTGATAATGCATCAAGGAAGTAGCCATTACATTTTGAGCTATAAAAGTCACAGGTCAAGGTAACCGTGAAGGTCAACAGCTAAAACACATAAGTGGTGATGTCTACAATCCAGACAAGACAGTATCACGTCGTTTTCTTCATTCACTTTGTCTTACCTTCAGATATCAGATAAGATAACACCAATAGGCTCAATGACGTCACATTTTGATGTCATATGACGTCAAGCAAATGGTATATTTGCAAAATTTGACCTTTACCCTAAAGCAGGATTATTGACATATTTTGTTAAATCCGACAATATCTTGTGCTTCATATTTAACATTAGATCTAACACGTGAAATTTGGTCATTGTGCGACGTCACATAACGCCAGTGACATCATACGTGGTTGAATATTGAAATGGCCATATCTCAAATAGGGGACCATGGATTTCTTTGAATTTTTTAAACCCTCTACTGGATTGCTAATGAGTGATAAAAATAAATCATTAGCGAGCATGGAACACTAGTTTACAATAAGTTACAAACCTTCAAACCAAACCTTAGCAGACTCGCGCTGCTTCACAGAGGTGTGCATTCTCAGAGTGCTCTAATTTTACAAAATGTTTTGCATGTTTTTTCATGCATTGATGTGAATTTCAGCTAACCTATGACCTGGTGAATATGTGTCATCACTATTTATCTGCTATTACCCATTTGTATACACATAGGCTGTGTTATGAATGCTTGAGTTTTGTCTAAGTTTTTGACCACCAACATCTAATCAATTCACCCTTGAAAAAGCATCGAGCCATGACTGTCATGGGTATAGGGCTAACTTCAGTGTTCCCCCCCTACCATTATATATTAGGTGGGTGCCCTATCACCAGTAAATTAACTGTAAATTATGCTGCTATTCTCACAGAAGTCTGTCAACTGGAATGTCGGTGCAGCAGTGTCACATGCGTACACCTCATGAAAAAGATGAAGTGACATTTATTTGCATGGAATTTGGAAATTTATAAATATAATTATATACTGTATGTCAGACAAAGGCCAAGAAATCATCACCTGCATTAAACTGAGCAATAAGTAATTATTGAATAATTACTACAATAGTTAATATGTTTCAGCCCAACAAGTTATTTCACTGATGCAGTGAGTGGCTTCTCATTTCTAAAAGAATCATCAGTTTGATAGAGAGAATAATAAATGGACTGTGATTCAAAGGAAAAGGGTCATGTGGTCTGATGAGTCCAGATTGACCCTGTCCAGAGTGATGGGTTGGATGAGTAGAGAGATGGATTAAGTACCTAGTGCCTACATACAGGACAAACCTGTGGGGCTATCGTTATGGGTCATGACTCCTTCAGTTGGACAGGCCTTCATTCATCAATAAATAATATAAAATAAATAATATATTAATATTGACAATATTTAAAAATAAAGTTAAATTGCCTAAACTTATTGAAACAATGCCATCACAAATATATGTCTTAATCAAAGCTAAAAACAGTCTACAAAATATTAGAATGTGGGCTCATAGACTAGCCTGATATCACCTCACTACAATATAAACCCAATTGCATAAATAATCAGGGAAGATATAAAATAAAAGGAGGCTACAATGGTGAAGAACAAGAACTGAGTTCAATAAGATGGTAGCAATAAAATTAATGGGGTTTTTTTCAACTATTTTACACAAATCAACAGAGAAATTATTACAATAATGTAAAATGATCATGATTATTTCAAATAATTGTGACAACAAGAAAAATAAACATTGTCATTTGACCTAGCTCGTAAATTTTAAAGATACTGTTCGTTTATGTCCAATGTGATGGTAACTGAATACAGTCCTGGAGTGTTGGTTTGGCAAATAAAGAGATAGAGATGAAACCTTGAGCAATGAAAATTTGTCATAGGAATTTCTCAAAAGCCTACAAACATCACGAGATTGACAATAGCATTCACAGCAGATATTTTAATTTCGTGACAAAGTTTACCATACAACATAGTAACATACCTGATTCTTATGGTGCACTGCAAACATAAATGTGACCTAGCCCATTCCTAAAAAGATATTCAGATTTTTTTGGCAAAAATTTCCATTAATGCCTTTGTGCTTATTCTATCTGTGTAGTTTGCCACCCTACGACAATCCGAGACCATATTTCCCTAAACCTAATTTATTGCAATTATAGTGTGTATATACTATGAATTACAGACTCGTTCTAAGTTCCAATATATCGATATTGCAAACATAGATACAACCTGTAACAGGTCTTTCAACCTTTACCCAAGTAGGACGAGTCGTAAGAGTGATTTAGACTAAATCTTTTTTTGTGATTAGATATCAGAATCCCTTTAAACCTTAAATGCCTATCCTTTCTGGAACATAAGGTTGGTATCGTAAGATTACACGGACATTATACTCTTGTTCGTTACGTCTAAGGAGGTTATTACAAATGTTGAATATGACACCGAACCGTTAAGTTGAGGCAGTTGAAAATACCAGCCTCATTTACAAAGTTTAATAAAACAATAACGTAGTCATCCTGACCCGCTGGAAAAATCGGTTATCGTGGTTGAATGTGCTTTATTGGAAAGTGAAACTACATGTATCAGTTAAAAACAAGGGAGCCGATGGGTTTCCTTTAGCAAGCTAGCTTGTTAGCTACCGGTGATACAACATTGATGCTAACTGGCTAACCTACATCGCATCTATTTAGTAAGCGTGAACACTTGTCTTAATCTCCCAGACCCATTGTTAGCCGACCAGCTAGCGTGTTCATTAACGTTACGCGGCTACTGCTGTAACTACACCGGTTGTCAGTAACAAACAAGTCAACAGAAATCTAAGTTTTGTGTTTGTGAAGGGAAGGCGATGCTTTCGTGATGATTTAAAGAATGAAAAAACAAAGACCACTGTCGGGACGATGCGACAACTCGTCTTGTGCAGTTGTCTCGAGTGAAAACCATTTTATAACAAATGTATTTTAAACTGCCATTGGCTAATGACACGAATCCCTTACCTTTATACTCTTTGTCTTCAAAGAGACTTCCCGTGTGAGGTTTTGCGTTAGTTGTATAGGCGTAGTTTCAATATTTTACTTTCAGTGGTATTTTTCTAGAAGGATGCTCAAGCTCACCGGCCAAAGGCTGCCTACTAGACGCTACTGAGCTAGGAGCTAACGGGAGAAGCTACAAGGACCTCTATGCTGACTAGTACAATGCCTGAGCGGAAAAATCCATTCAAGTAGGAGGCACCTTCCTGCTGTCAAACAAGACGATGTTTATCTATTTTGCTAGTGATATGTAATGAAGATGCACATTTACAATTCAGTGGAGGAGGTCATTAGTATTTTTAACATTGCCGAAAATTACTGTGGAAACAGGTGAAGTTACAATTGGAGAAACTGGTTATCTCCACCTTCCACTAAAAGGTAGATTTTAATGTTGGGGGGCGAGGGAAAACAAATATCAACCTTCTACTATTTGTGTGTCATGGTATTCTTTAACAATTTGCTTCTGTAATATCCTGTAACATAATTTGCAATGAAAACTAAATAGAAATCTTATAAACAGTGCAAACCCACAGGATGACCCTTTGATACTTGTGTTTTTAACAGTTTAAGTAAATTAACACAACAGAACTGGACTTTACAGAGTTTTAGTAAAGTAGAAAATGAGATTGGTTGCCCATAAAGTAAATGCTATATATTTGCATTTGAGCCAAAATCTTAATATGTCTCATAAACCTTGACAGCACAATTTTCCGTCATTTTCTCATATACTTTTCAGGTCTTACTTGGCCTTTGAGGTACTCTGAAATGCACTCTTTGCATTACAACCAAGGAGTTATGACTGTGTCCCCAACTCTAAAAGGAGTATTACATGGTTCATCCTGTCTATTGTGTGTAGGGATCGAGGAAAGTGGTCATGACCGGTGGGGGTTGCATTTCAATGGAACTCCTAGGAGCTGAGCAAAGTGCTCCTCCTGAAAGTCCTGGCAACTCATGTGCTTCTGCTGCTGGCTCACACTTAACTACTGGTGAGCTATGTAACAAGTCTATTTGTCACAGTAATGTCCAGCAAATACTGGAAAAGGGTATCAGCAATGTTTTTAGATGGACTGAACTGGTACCTGGTCTTTGACTGAAGGTGTCTCTGTAAACAAAGTACATAAACTTTTAAGTGAAGCACTTTTTTGCCTGTATATTCAACAAGGAGGTGGAGGTTGCAGTTGAAGATGCAAAAAGACCTGAGGGAGATTTGATCAGTGTTGTCACTATATCAATGAAAGAGCCTCTTTGCTGGGGCAAGCTTAACTTCTGTCTATGGTCAGTAGTAGTTTCTGGGCATAAAACTGCAGGAAGACCACATGGTAAATTGTTTCTCTGCTCCAGAAATCTGTCACATTTGTGGTCAAGGAACCCACAAGAGACAGTCAGGCTAAAAAAAAAAAAAATCCAAACTCTCCATGGTCTAAATGTGACCACAGCAAGGAGTGCTCTCAGGTACTGAGGCCATAAATGAACATTCAGCAAAGGCAGTATTGGTTTTGGCTGAAGCTGTATACCATCATGATAATGTAGTGAAAAGACACTTGTCATAAACATCACCAGGGTTTTGTTAGGAAATGGGTTGAGTCACACATGAAATGTTTGTTTTACATCAAGAATCAAGCTATTTTCAAATAAATTATTATAAAGAGCAAATATTTTCGAAATGAAATATATCAAAATGTTGAAAAACAGCCTAGAAACATTTAGTATTCAGTAATAGAATAGAATATTAGAATATCATGTTAAAGGACAGGGTGGCACGGGGGGTGCAGTGGTTAGCACTCGTGCCTCACAGCAAGAAGGACCCTGGTTCGAATCCCGCACCAGACCTTTCTGTGTGGAGTTTGCATGTCCTCCCCGTGTCCGTGTGGGTTTTCTCCAGGTACTCCGGTTTCCTCCCACCATCCAAAGACATGCACTGATAGGTTAATTGGTTAATCTAAAATTGTCCATAGGTGTGAATGTGAGAGTGATTGTTTGTCTATGTATGTCAGCCCTGCGATGAACTGGCGTCTCATACAGGGTGTACCCCGCCTTCGCCCATTGTAGCTGGATTAGGCCCCCAGTGACCCCCGCGACCCTAGTGAGGATAAAGCAGGTTCAGATAATGAATGATGAATGTTAAAGGACTTCAATGTTCGAATCATGGGTGGCCTTATAAGGATTTCCAAAGCTGAAAGTCAGAATTACCATAATACATTGTACAAACTGTATTACAACTATACTGCAAATTTGTTGAAAATATCTTTAAAAGTCCTCTTTGTGCTGTCCTCAGTCCTGCTCCTGCAGCTGATGAAATGATGAATTTGTGTACCACCAAAGTGAACCTAGCTGAAAACCAAACCTGTGATAGCATTTAATAAACAACAGATGGCGCAAATGTCCCACATTCTGGAAAAATGATGCACTGATGCCTCAGTTGTCCACTTTTTGTAGCTTGGAACTGTTAAAATCTATTAAAGTCAATAGACAGTCTGCAGCTTTAATGTCACTGGAAGTTCTGTATTCATACCCCCCCCCTTCCTCAATGTACATATTTTAGAAGGATTTTGGTGAAAAATACATATTTGGCATTTTTAAGTGACACATGACATGGACTGAATTGTAAAATGGGAAATGGGAAAAAAATCATATGGTTTTACAGCATTTTGCTTTGGCGCATTATTCTATATAGATTTCATGCTTGCAACTAAATTATTTTTTTAAAAAAACAACAACAATATACTGTATGTAATCTAAAAACTAGAAAAATGCACACTATACCAACTTATTTTTTTGATTCAAACAGTCAAATGTTTAAAGGTTAATGCCTACATTTTTATTTGATTTTTTTTTTACATTCTGTGCCATAAATTACAGTTTCAGACATTTTCACTGAACTTTCACACTCAGTTTTCACACCTCCTTTACAATCTTGATGTCTGACCCTCAATCCCATGCTGGGTATGTCAGTAACCAGCGAGTAGGGGGGTGTGTGGATCTTGAGCTTTTCTCTCTGATGTGGGCTTCTGAGTAATGGCCGTACATCCTTTAGTGCTCCTTTCCTGCAGCACATCTGACCGGATTAAAAATGTGCAGAGGATTTATTGGCTGAAAAACCACAAGAACCCCACAAATATTTAGGCCCCAGACCACTTAAAGTGCAGCCATAGTATTGAAAACCCTTCCAGCCTCGACTCCCTCTATCTTTCCTTTCTTTAGTTTCTCATTCATAACTTTCTCACTCATTCTATGACAGTGTTTACAGGGTGTTGCTATTTATTTATTTTTCCACTCAGTGATAAGAATAGTACAATTTTGATCTTCAGTGTTTGAGGGGAGGAAGATTTTTCCATTTCCAGCCTTCAGTTAGTTGGGTAACATTAATAATTCATGACCCACATGTGTTACAGACAGATTACAAGCATCTCCACTCAACTACCATCATTATCATTATTACAGCAGCACAATTGTATTCACCATCATGCAATGATGGTGGTTTGATTTAGGAGTGTGGTTCAAGGGTGCATTCATTTATTGTCCAGTCCATCCTCTCATTCACATTTTAAAACCAAATACAGTTTTCTCACCACTGTACATTAATGCAGGGATGCCAGCAATGCTTTTGGTCATGTGGGTAATTTCAAAGTTAAAGCTGTGAAACTACAATACAGTCATGACCACATATATTTGGAAGATATGGGTATGATGGTTGTAAGCCTGCTGTTCTTTAAAGACTGTATATTCTGTCTATTTTATTTTATAAGAGTTGGTGAGGAATAGGGTAATCCTACTCGTAATGACCTCATGTATCCATCAAGTTACACATCCATCCATGTGCATGCAAGCACTGGGCCTCCTGTTTGAAAAGCTCTTGGTTTGTAATGTAACAAAAAAAATTAAAGGAGGTTCTTCAATCGTGTTTTAGCACTATAAAGCAAATCAACATGCACAATAAATTCACATATATATTTCTATTATTATTTTTCTTTTTTTCATTGAGCCTCACACAGTGACTTAATGTAGCTCAAATATATTTCTCAAATTACAAAAAATAATAAAATAAGAATTGGGCCTCATGCTTGTTTTACAAAGAACCATATATTTATAGCTGGACAAAAATATTTGCTTGTAATCTAATCCATCTATTTTGTAATCTCCGTCTTTTTTGGACATTTTCAAAAGCTCCAAAGAACACATAATATTCAGTAAAAGAATCTGATTTAATTACAATTCAACAGCAATTTACACTCAATACACACCTGCATGGAACAGATGGCACTAATTGGATTTTTATAAAGTTCACACAGTTCATGTGCCTCCAATTGACATGGCAGTTTACCAGCCTACAGTATGGCATGGATCTGTGTCTGTTGTCAATGTCAAACATATCATAGATGTTTGTGTGTTTGACTGTGTTTTTCCTCCATTACGGGGATGTTAACCTGATGACACAGCTGGAACTGAGGACACAAAAGCTGATCTCTACGACATAAATTATTCAATTTAAGGGATAAGACTTGTCTTGTCTGAAGGCTAAGGTTAGTGGACGAGTTAGATTTAGGCATGTAGTGTTTATGGTTTGAGTCTCCACAAAATGAATGAAAAATTATGACGATGAAAAAAATGAATGAAGTGGAGGGCAGCTGCATGTTACAATAAAAGCCTAGAGGTCAGTCAAGAAACATATTTATTCAAGTTAAAATAATTACGGAACAACACACTGCTTGTATTTTCTTTGTGTTTCTTCATTGTAAAAGTCACAGCGCAAATTTCTCCAAATGTTTCTGGTTTTCACTAGTTTAGATGTTTACATTTTCTTTCATCACAAGTTCTTAATTTGCATCAAAAAACCACACAGAAGTCCTTGAATACAGTCAACCCATTAAAGACATAACTTTCTGATATATGTGACAGCTCGTTCCAAAGTGAGGATATAAAGCTTTAGTTCAGAACATCTGCTTTGCATATTATGCAGTTCAAGAACAACAAGCATATTTTAAGTCTCGTTGCTGATAACTTATCCAAAGATGGTAAAATGTTCAAAGATATTCAGAGTAGAATGCTAAGTAAGGAGGTTCACATCTGTTGATAGCTGAGTAGATAAAAGAGAAGATCTATAACATGTATAATGTGGCTTAATAAGTGCTGAAAAATACATTTGAAGAAGAATGTTGTGATTTTTACTCCCAAACAGCTTATTTTTATTCTCTAAGTACTAAGACAAAGTCCAGGCATATTTGTTTCTGGTCAGATATCAGTGTGAAGAATGGAGAAAACGAGAAGGTGGGGTAAAGGTAAACTGTGACCTTTGACTTCCTGTTCTGGCATTGCGTGACTACATTTGTCTCCTGAAGGCCAAAGCTTAATACTGTTGCTTTACTGGGTCAGCACTAACCTGGCCCGCTCAGTGACAGGAATCCAACACACAAACTGATCTTTATCTGACAGCATGAAACCAGAGGAGACCTGGCACCTCTGTCCCACAGAGCCTGGCCCAGAGGGCATCATGGGAACTCGCAAAAAAAAAACCAGTTTGGAGATGAAAAACCAACAGAGGTTCTTATATTTTCCACCCGCCTTAAACTAAGTTTGAAATAACATCTGCTGTCATGGACATTTGAGAAACTCTGCAGTTTTAGAATTCATCATTTATCATTCCAAGATCATTTTCAGCTCACTTTCTGATTAGTTTTGCTATTTTATGGAACATACAGTGCTTAATTCAATTATATATCACCATTAACATCAAAATGGAATATGCAAAGCCAAGAAAACTTGCTGCTCCATGTTGATACAAATGAGCAAGAAGAATTAATATCACAGCTTTAAGTCAAAGCCACAATCTCTATGGGGCAAAACAAACCAAATGTAAAATTTGTTTTGATGTTAAAAACATCTGAAATGTAGTACTAGATATATAGTTATGATAGAAAAGGGTACAATATATCAATATTTCTACATACAGGCATAGATGGCACATCCAAAATCTAAACAAGACAAAGTAGTTGAAGCCAAACATACATATGCAAGGCTGTAGGAGAGCCTCACCAGGATAAATAGATGATGACTGAAACTGAAATTCATAGTTGTGTGTCGCTTTGAAACATTGTGGGTTTTTTGTTAGTAACTCAATTCATGTCACTGTAAAGCGGATGGAATGTGTCATGTTTACTCTGCATTCAGATTCAAATCAGATTGGATGAAAACTAAGCCCAGAATCAATGCCAAATAACCTCCTCTGTTGGTCTTTTGCATTTTAACATTATGGACGAGCCTCAGACGGTTCACTGTTACCTCGGGTGAAATCTATCCTCACTGAAAAACCAAAACAAAAGCGATGTAGAGATAATAATACAGCGTGTTTCATCCAAGCAAGTCAAACAAGAAACATACTTGGATGTATCCTGACCGTGTAGATTGGTATCAACCACCAACTGTGAATGCCCACAAAAGTGTTTGACTTGCTTACATATTGGACAAAATTGAGTAGTTTATATTGCAACAGTACAAATTGATTCGCTGAAAGCTTCAGTCAGGTTTTTTTTTTTTTTTTTTTTTTTTGTCAGGACTAGAAGGTCAATTTTAAAACCCAAAAAAAGGGATACCTGTTATAAGCTGACCATAAATCACAGTGGTTTGTGTCCAACAAAGATAAGACTAACCTGGAAATAAGTGCCTAAACAAGAAACACAATACACACTCATTGCAGAGCAGACCTTAAACAAACAAGTGCAGACCTGGACAATGACAAATGCATGTTTTCAATAAGTTTGCACAGAGTTCTGATATATGCATGATTGTTTCCTATTATAGCGTTCATGCAACATCAGGACACACAAGCGGTTGCCGTCTGGTTTACATCCTGAACAAAAGTCTTTGTCATAATTCCCCAGTATCCCAGAATTCCCTATGCTTCTGGTGAGACATTTGCACAGAAAGAGAAAGTATCTGGACCCTGTCAGCCTCTCCCTGAAGACTTCAGTTACACAGGCTAGTTTAATTAGATCAGCTTTGATTGCTATTTCCAATGACAGGAATAACATGAAGCTGTGTGTTTGTTATCCCCACCCATCCCTCTCTGTTATTGAAGTGCTCTGTACAGTTCCTCCTGCCTGTTAGGAGTTGGTGGATGAGTGGGCATAGCAAAGGTGCTCTGTGGATGATCTGGGGTCAGACTCTAGATTGAGCCTGAAGAGCTTTTAAAGAAAGGCAGGTTTTTGACATTATCCACCAGGCATCTGTCACAGTGTGTGGATTTATTCATAGCAACCAGCACCTTTAAACTCCATCACAGACTCACAAGCACTGACACGCAAAGAGTGACATCCACTCAAAAAGGGTAAACCACAAGAAAAAACATACACTGCAGTGACCAGGACTGAGTTAAGTCATCCACTGGACCACGACAGGTTCTCATTTGTGTCATGAGTGCGTGTGAACAGAAGGTCATGTTTAGTAAAACTGGTATACTGTAATTTTATGCTATGCTTTGCTGCTTTGTCTGTATGTTTGTTTGCACATATTGTGATCGCTGAAATTGACTAAGGAAAAAGACCCGTTTGAGTGAGCTTGTGGTGAGAGATGGGAGTTGTAAATTAGCTAAATGCTATATACTCTTTATTCAGAACATTAGCTGTTTTTTATGTCTATTACGTTGCCCTGTTAAGTACATAAATTAATAAATGAATAAATTATGCCAAATATCATCAATGTGTCATTTTATGTGGAAGACACTTGACATGAAAATAATAATATGTTCTCATTTATACACTTATTGTATATTATGGTATGGTTTTTCTCATGCATATACCTTTTATTTTGTTCTCTGCAACTGATAAGGTAAGGTAAGGTAAGCTAAGATAAGATAAGATAAGGTAAGGTAAGGTAAGGTAAGGTAAGGTAAGCTAAGATAAGATAAGGTAAGGTAAGGTAAGGTAAGGTAAGGTAAGGTAAGGTAAGGTAAGGTAAGGTAAGGTAAGCTAAGCTAAGGTAAGCTAAGGTAAGGTAAGCTAAGATAAGGTAAGATAAGTTTTATTAATCCCCATGGGGAAATTTAAAGTAGTCACTGCTCCACACAACAAAAATACAATCATATTACATCAACACTTAAATAAATGAATAAATAAATACTGAATGTAAAAAGTAGTTCAGAATAAATTCTAATTAAAAAAGTTATTATTATGATTAGATTAAAGAAGCAGAGTTAAATATGAAAAAAAAGTCAATAAGCTAAAAAAGTGACATACATTAAAAACAAATGACAAATGAATTCCAAAATCTTGTGGTAGAGTATCTCAGTGAGTGCATCCTGTTGGTGACTGCGCTCCTCTGCTGCTCAAATACCCAGTTCAGGGGGTTGTTGGCGTTGTTCAGGATGGACCTGTGTCTGGACAATGTTCGCTGACCTGTCACCTCCTCCACAGAGTCCAGCCTCAGATCCACCACAGATAGGGAATTATAAGTGTAGGCTAATTTTCCCACTTCAAAAAATGGATCAGAATTTATGAGGTATATATAATTAATTGTTAATGATAAAGTTACTAAAGTTAATCTTTTCACCCATTACACAGAATCGAAACTTTATAAAATGTAATTTATGCCAAAGTTCTTTTTCCCTTTATATATATATATATATATATATATATATATATATATATATACATACTTTTTTTTTTTTACATTATACTACAATTGTGACAAAGTTTTTTTTCGTAGTGGAAAACTAAGCGAAATGTAAAGGCTGAAAGAGAGTGAGTATCTGTGACTGACGCCTGAAACACTAGTTCATTATGTAGTTAAAGCTGCACAACAAGTGGTATTGGTGGTGGTGTGACTATGCATTCATTGTGAACCAGCTTTGTGGGACATCAGGTGGAGAAAAACAGGCCGTACAAAATTAAACTTGGCAACTTTCCCATCGTCACCCACTAAATTAAATTGGTCAAAAAAGAAAAAAAATCTCACTTAAAACTGATAACACTGTTGATCACATCCAGAACTCTGAAACCGTGATGTAAATATACATGCAATTATCTACTGACATGTGGGAGCAATACTCCTCTAAATTCTGGAGTTGTAAGAGACTGTTTTGACTTCTGAAAGTTGATGCAAGAAATGTCTGTCAGTTCATTGAGTGATGTATCTATAAGGGTTTTAAGAATGTAACGTATGTTGATGGGTTGGTCCCATAGAACCTAATTAAGACTGAATATGGTAAAAAAAAAAAAAAAAAGGCAAATTTACTGAACATGGTACCCTCTGTAACCAATCCAACAACAGACAGAAAGAGTCAATTACTGAATAAATCTATGAAAAAACACTTCAATCATTATACACTGAAAAATGTCCCTCTAAAAACAAGTAAAAAATGTAAAAAACCAAATAATTATAATAATAATACGAGATATTTTTGTTTGAATTAAGCAAAAAAGAAAAAAGAAAGAAAAGAAAAATCTGCTAATGGAACAAGTGAAAATTATCTTGGTAAGAATATTTGAAATTCAGATCCATCATCTAAAAATAAGTTCTTATATGTCACTGAAAAGTTACTCTTTATGTGATTGTGTCTTATTTTATGTGTGATTAGATAGTTGGACTAGAAACACATGGTAAGATTCTGGGTTTTTTTTCCAGTGCACTGGTAAATACCTAGAGCCAAATAAAACAATGAACACTGACACTGACTTCACTTTTCCCATAGTGTTAAATATATGTTGCTGTTAAATATCTTGGTTTTGACTTGCTAACGCTGACGGCTAGGGCAGCTTGTTAACTTGCATTAACAGGGCTAATAAGAACATAATGCTGCAGTAGCCTCCATATGTGTTAACCGTATGTATCTTGGTCAAACATGACATCTGTTTGGCTTGTCTTTTTTTGACTTATGTCAAGCTGTGACTAATCCCTCCTGTGGCTCTGAATCTGCATGGGAAAGAGAGGACTGCAGTGATGCTTGGATTTCGTGCTCAAGATGAAGTCCTTTGATGTCTTAGATCACTGTGTCCCTAAAATCAACTGATAATAATTTTAGCAAATACCCCCTTTTCTGCTTGATTTTACCTTCTACATCTCAAACTAAATGTGTATCTGAGACATTTTTTGTCATAACTCGATCAGTTGCCAAATATCTTATACTATTTATATCAGTAAATGTTTCTGGAGGTTATAGGGTATGTGTCTGGACTCCTCAGGATAGGAACAAAACATTATTTCTGGATTTAAAGAACCTGTAAGAGTCATCGGAGGAACAGAGAGGGCCTCAGAAAGTGCAGACTCTGCTGTCAGTGAAATAAGGTTGAATCATGCAGATAACTAGCAGGACCTGTTTCCCCCTGTCAGTCAAGAGAGCAGACTATGAACAGCATAAATACAGCACTTCCTCCCTTTTCATCCTCAACAGCACTCCTCTACCATTGGGTATATTCTCAACACATATCTTACACAGGCTAAGGAATATACACCTAATGGAAAGCCTTTTGGAAATGCCAAGAAACTGTGTAATCATATGATGACAGAATGAAATAAGCAGAAATTAATGTGACTTATTTGATGTTAATTTGTGCATTTTGATGGTGAACAAAAAAAAAAAAGGTCCATCCGTAATTGTACTTGACATAATTCTTCTATAGCGTACTACACAAAAGCATGCAGGACAAACTAATTACAGTGACCTTAAAGATGCAATCAAGAGCTCAGTGTCCTCCAGCATTTCTCTTCTCTTTGTTCCGCAAGACCATCTTAAGCGCTTGTGTTTGCTGCTTGTTCTACAAAACAAACAAAGACAAGCAGAGCTGGAGCAGTGATTAGAGAAATCAACAAATCCTCAACAGGACATGAGAGCATGGGCCTCTAGGCCGGATCAGGTTCTTTGGAAAGGGTGAGTCAATGAGGCTAGAGGACGGGCGGGGGTGAGGGTGGGGGTGTGTGTGGTGGGGCGGTGGCGCTTTGGGACCAGAGGTGTGAACTACGAGTCGATGGAGCAGCCCCTCTCAATTTAGTTTACCATATCCGTCATGGGAACATCACTTCTATTTTCTTTTCATTACAAGACCAATCTCTTCACAATCCTTCCAAACAACAGTGGAATAACTGCTTATTTGTTCTGTACGGCCTTGGTTGAAGGTGCAGGAATTGTACTCTGTTTCGAGGTCCATGAGATCTTGTTCAGACCCGGCCTTTAGAAAAGATTAAAACACTTTTTTTACCCTTTGTACGATTCAGCAACAGGTTGACATTTTCTGTCTGCAAGTACTGATTTTCAGATGCAACACTCATAAACATGCTTATATTCAACACTGCAAATTAACAAGAAAAACTATCGAAGTAGAAGGGGAACCGTTTTTGTGCTTAATGCTTGCAGGCATTTAGGATACAACATTGCAATGTAAAACTACTAAAAGAGAGTATAATTTTGTCACAAGGCATCAAACGTCATAGGGAACAAAATGGGACGGACATTTTTTTTGACCAGTTTGAAAACATGAGCAGATGTTTCCCTGTCTGGGCTTATTTGGCCAGACAGGTGAATGATGCATAATGCCATAGCTTGGCACGACTGCGCAGGCCTCGACTCTGTCTCTGGCTAATTGTACTTCCCACACATAGCCTGGTTCAGATCAGATCTGACAGAGCGTGCGTATGGCAGACATACAGAATCCCTCTCTGCATACGTGTGAAACATTTCAGGGTCTGTTTAGAGTTTCTTGAGGACTGGTTTAAGTTGTGTTTCACTATACACATGGCCCTGACTTTCACTTTGGGTGGGGCGGATACGAGCCAATCAAAGGAAGATAAAGACGAAGATGGCAGGATATCAGTTACAGGAAAAATGACACTACTGAGGAAGTCCATAGTGTTGTTATAATGACAAAACTGTTGGCAAATACACTGGAAAGTACAAATTAGTGGTACTTTATCCATGTCCATTTTCATCTGCTTTGTACTTCAGCATATCTCGAAGGCAATTTTTTTTGCTCCTATATCTGTGTGTTTCTTTTTATTTTAATGGGTTGTAGTTTTTCATCACCTTCCAGTACAGTAAAAAAAAAAATCACATCTCTTCAAATGTGTCGCTTCTGAATATTTGTGATTCGCTCAAGGATGAAGTGTTCCTGTACCGGGTGAGAAAATTCTGTTCCTTCTTAAGCTAAAATAAACCCCTCTTGGATTAGATAGAAAATGGTTGTTACAAAGCTAAAATGGCTTATTTTTATGGGCTCATTGGACTGTAATGCTATGAACAAATGATGACCAATATGATGCATCACTGCAGATTCAACTGTTCAGTAATATACAGTATAAAGAAATTAGAATGAGCTCAATATTATACATTGACAGCAGTAAAATGTAGCATAATGCTTTGTTGACTGCATTCAGGATCATTATTTACAATAATAGAACACAGGGCTGACAATGACAATTAAATTAATTTAGCCACTAATATTTGCAAACTTTTTAAGAGCTTGAACCATGGGACTGTTGTACTGTGGTTTTACTTTTCCTCAAACAATAAATTTGAATACTTCACTCCCAGAAATTACAAGTAACTGGATCTCCAACTATATTTAAATGATGTCAGGCTTAACAATTCATCACAATATTTAGTCAAAATTCCCAAATAACCCATCCATTATCAGAAAAATAGAAAAATGGTCCAATGAGAACGTCTTAATATGACACGTTTTGGAAACCGCAACCCCCAATCTGTGTAGACTTATATTCAAATGATTTAAGATACATTTTCAGTCATTAATTTCAAATACATTTTCTTCTGCAAGGTCTGAAAAAGGCGATAAATCAATACAATGTGCATGGAAATGAAATAATGATCAAATCTGGCTATGCTATGATATGCCTTATAGCTCAGTTCACTAAAATAACACCAGTGCATTGTTACTAGAAGTCCTTGGGATAGTTTCCTGCTATAATAGCATGTGTGAAAAAGAAGAACATGAACCTCTCATTTTGAAAATAACGTTAACACCAGAGTGGAACTGGAAAATGTCTGTTTTGAGAATAAAATCCTGGACTTATCTTATGAGTGAATCAAAGGGATGTTTTGAACATTATGTCGGCAATTACTGTCTGTGGACTGTGGTCCTTTCCAGCTATTCAGCATGCTTTTTTGAAACAGACAGACACTCTGTATACCCCTTTTTGTCTGGGCTTAGCTTTTAATGTAACTGCAATCAACCACAACAAGATTTTTGAGGCCCAGCGCTCATCCCTTAGAAATCCCACCAAACGTGAGTAGTATTGAAATTCCGGAGCACCATGCCAACCGTGAAGCCTCCCTGCTTCTCACAAGCACTGCACGGAGGGGCAATTTTCCTCCAGCTGAACTTCCCAAAGCTGCCTCACCTGGAACCAATCTGTAACACAATCGAAGGGTCCCGACTTGAAAGCCCATTCCTTCCCTTTGATAGTCTCTTCTTGGTAGCCTGCACGGCGCTGGAATCAGGCCTTTTGTAATCTGCAGATACAAAAGAGCCAGGGATTGAGACGAGAATCCAGCCATCAAAGTGTATTATGCAAATAATCGAGAAACAAAGCTCAGATACTCATTTTTTTTTCTGCTCTTCTCTGCAGTGCAGGGGAAATTGGGCTGCCATTTGGAAATTTTAAGTGTTGTTGTCATCCACTATGTTCCTCTAAATCATGGCTCTTTATTTTGAAATAATGACCTTGAAGTAATAGGACAGTGTAGAAGAAGGCCAATGCGCTTCCTGACAAACCTCTGAGCGGAAGGTGTGATTAACTCATAAAGACCAACTAGCCACTGGAAACCAAATTCGTCTTCTCATGTAAAATTATTAATCCATGTTGAGCCATTGATCCTATCAATACATGTAAATAATTGGTGTAAAATTTACGTTTTTGTGTTTTCATGTTCATCAGATATGGAAGTTCAGAGGCTCCTTAGTCAATGTGGAATCACTGTCAACTTCTACAACATTGATTCACTGGTGAAACACACAGGATTTGAACAATGATAGTGAAAAGAGATACCTGTTTATGATCAGTTATTGATATATTTTGTGGAGAACTCTTACCTTTAATCTGAACAGTTACGGATATCTGCACGATTGGTCAATTTTTATGTGAGAAAAGACCTGAATTTTACAGAAAAAAACAATCAAATATGACTTTAAGAAAGTTTAAATATAAAGACAAATAGTATAGGAAGTGCTGGTAAAAGTATCATTGGGTCTTTTTGGGTTAAAATACTTCCATTTTATTTTTGCAGTAACTCTAAAATTTACCTCACCAACTCCTCCAATAGGCAAGGAAAGCAATTAAACTTTAATAGCTATCCATTTAGGGCTCCTGGGAAACTTAGTCTTGAGTCAACATGCCAAACTCGATTTCCTTCCTTCACCTTTTTTTTTTCTGTGAGCAAAAGCTCCCTCCGGCAAAACTGTATCATAAGCCATTTCTTAGTTTGTGGCTGTTCTATAGGTAGTAGACTGTCAAGGAAACACAGTAAATGACAAGCACAATGCTTAACAAATAAACTACAAACTAGTCTTGTATGCATCAGGCACCAGAATCCACTTTCTCCCCAGACTTGCAAGTGTTGAATAAAGTTATTTTTGTGCAGAAGTCTGTGAATAGGTTGTTCACTTAATTATACATGTGATTTCAATTGAGTGATTAGCAGCAATTTGATCACCAGCTGAGGAGCAGAGGATGTGGATGTAAAACATAAAATCAAAAGGATGTTTGTTTCAGGAGTTCTCCGTCCAGCGTCACTGCTCCTTACTTTGAAAGTCACAAGCAAACAGTCTCCATCTACAGTGAAGTCTTGCTGAATCGTACACTCCTCTGTTCATTGTACATAATCAACTTATCCTGTCAGACTTTCACGTTTCTTGCTCTCACATGCAAACTGTTTATGATTTAAAATATGTTCAATGCAATTTTTTTTAAAGTTGTGATCCTTGTATGTCGCTGGTTCTTCATCGCTCTAGATTACGTCATGAAACAATATAATAATATCATATAATATAATAACTGTCCTTGAATTAGCTAAAACTGTTTCGCTCACTGTGTCTATTATTTGCTGTAATTATTGGATTTCTCACTGATAAAGATTCAGTTTGAAAAGATTGTCAATAAAAAAAGAGAAAATTAAACATCAGTATTTGACTTCAGAAAGAGAGAGATCCAAGGTTCTGTTCTTTACTTGTTAGATCAGACCACTTTATGTTTGACTTGCATGACCCCAGCCTCGGTAAACAACACATGCAGCTTTAATTGGAATCACTTGGTCACCCTGAAGCAGGATGAACAGGGCTTTGTTGTCAGCATGGCAGCTTCCAGAACCTGACATATCTCCAAAGTGACTGGACCACAGAAACGAAATGTTCCACCACTCTAAAAGTCTGGAGAAGATGTAATGCTTGTTGTTGTACTAGTTACTACCAATACCAACAACAACAAAACCAAATGTCAGTATTGCAGTATATGCATGTATTAGCAAAACACAATAAGAAATTCAATAGCAGAATTCATGAGTGGTGCAGTGGTTAGCACTCGTGCCTCACAGCAAGAAGGATCCTGGTTCAAATCCCACACCAGACCTTTCTGTGTGGAGTTTGCATGTTCTCCCTGTGTCTGTGTGGGTTTTCTCCGGGTACTCCGGTTTCCCACCCACCATCCAAACACATGCGCCGATAGGTTAATTGGTTAATCTAATCTTGTCCATAGGAGTGATTGTTTGTCTATATATGTTCAGCCCTGAGATTAACTGGAGACTCATACAGGGTGTACCCCGCCTTCACCCATTGTAGCTGGATTAGGCCCCCAGTGACCCCCATGACCCTAGTGAGGATAAAGCCATGTTCAGATGACGAGACAAGATGAGAATTCACACACTTTTTTCTTTTAAAAAATCATCTATTGGCATGAGACAAACTACAATATGCTATACAGTGTATATTTCAATAGTGGGTTAATAATAATTAATACCCATATTGTTAATGTTATGCACCTGCTGCTGCACCATAGACATTAAATATATTTGTCTTTATCTGTAAAGATGTGAATTGTATTTGAAATGGATGCAAATGCCACCTCTGAACTGAATATATAGAGGGATTTAACATTTAATTGGTCAATTATAGCCACTTTTTTTTAGGGGGGGGGGTCTTGAAAACCAATGAATAGAGAAAGAAGACATAACAGAAATAGCAACAATTCAGTCTTGTCTGATTCAACAAACATCTTAAGTGAATGAATGGGCATTTTAAGAAATGGCATCTGCATCTGACTGAATGTGTTTCCTAAATTAAATAAAGAACATGACTCTGATTACGGTTCCTGTTTGAAAGGACTTTTTTCTCTTCACGTCTTCCAGGACATTCCAGGGTATTAGTCCAGTGAGTGGACTCTCTGTTTTCTCTCTTTCTGTGACCTTTTCTAAAAAGGTCAGTGGTGTGTAGGGCTCATCAGTTACCCAGTTGCACTTCTCCAACATCATCATCATCATCATATAGACTCAAAAAGATCCTTTAGACTGAAAATATAAGACCCTCTTTTTTATTCTCTATGAGTTTAAATCATTTCATATTTGTACTTGGATTAAAAGAATTACTCATTCCCTGAAAAAAAATCCACATAAGACTAAACTGAATCCAGTCGGATCTTAGAACATCTTGAATCCTTCCTTTTTTTTGGGGGGGGGGGGGGGGTATTTTTCATATCTTATCAAACCCTGTCTTCCATAATAAGAGCTGATGATAAAACATGCATATCCTATCTGACAACAGGATTTCCTGATACCACGGCTGGAGGTTCTGATCAGACATTTTATGAGACAGCTTCTTCAGACACTTAAAACTCAATATTAAACAATATATCATTTTGTGAAATCATTCAGTACTGTTTTTTTCATGGTTTGGCATTAAATCTTCAACACAAATCCAACTTCTAGTGGTGAATACTGGTTTGAGTGAAGCTGAGTAATAGTGGCAGTTTTCACAGAGTTGAAAAATAAACCTTAATTATTAATGTATTTACTTTATAGCAGTATCAAATGTACAGTCCAGTCCATAACCTGTGAAAAATAAAGTTTACAGTATAATATGGGAAGCTTTGCATTTGATTCTTGATCATATGTCATGGAGCAACAACACTAAATTGTGTTTAATTATATTTATGATTGCACAGCATCTGAATCCTAGAGATTCAAAGACTTATTGGATTTTATTTTATTGTATTTTAACTAACATTATTTAAGTCTTAGCAGTGTGGTAACCTATTTAAATTAGATTTTTTTTTAGTCTTTTTATATGTATATGGTCTTGATGTTATGAGGGTGTTTCTTTTATGGTGTATAATGGTGGTTGTATTTATCGTACTCTATTTCTTAGCATGTGTACTGATGCTGGACTGAATTTCAATCTGGATCAATAAAGTATCTATATCCATCCATCCATCCGAGTATTAACACATGAAATGCATTGACTTTGATCTCATAACATGATAACTATGATGATGGATATGATCACCTGGTTACCCAAAACTTTTTAAGAGAATAATAGTACATGAAAGGTGATTGAGCGGTTATTTCTTGACAGATGTGCATATGTTCAGCAGCACCCCTGCCCTTTGACCTCTGACTGAACGCCCCACATGCTGCTGTGGACTCCTCTCTGGAGAATTGGTGACGTCCGACGGCCCCGGTTCGTAGGTCACAGTGATGACAGCGAGCACCTTGCTGCGAGACTCCTATCTGCCCACCAAAATAAACACAGGAGGGTCTGGTCCAGGCCTCCCACTGCACCCCCTGTCCAGCTTTGACTGAGTTTCTGAGATTAAACACCAAGGATGCAGAGGATCTTGCCTTCTCTAACCAAAATACTGTCAGGGCCAAAGGTCAAAATGGGAGATCACAGTCAACTTTTATCCCTGGGACATTGTTCTAGTGAATTCTCCGAGCAGCAACAGTCATGCCTGTTTTCCTTTACTCGACTCCTGTTTGAGGAGTTTTTCACCATCACCTGTTTGTCTTTCTACTTTCTTTGCTTCCACATAATGACCCAGACTTCCTGACAGAGACAGAGAGTCTCTTGAATTTTAACTTCAGTGAAGTTTAACTCGCTTAAGGCGAATATGTTACCGGTGATGCATTTTTACATCCATTGTTTGCAATACTTTGAAACTCCAAACTGTACGTTCTATTCTATAATACATATTCGCTGAGGGGGAGGGGTGGGAGTGGGTGGAGCTTAAAGAAGTAGAAGGTAGCCGGTAAGAGAGAGATGGAAGATTTTTATGACTTTTAACAACATTTTAGTGAGGCTTTAACTGTTTCCGTGCTGAATTCTTGTAAATAATTCTACATAATAGTGATACTGCTGTTTTAGTGTGTTCTACTGGTGTATTATTGTAGATTTCTGCTTTTTTTCACTGTTTATCTGGATCTGTCCGGTTTATACAATTGATGAATGACTAGAAATAAGTAAAAATAAGAAGCTGGAACATGGACACAGAATGATTTAGACAAAAATGTTTGAGCACATGTAAAATAGTTGAAAATCTATTTCTATAATCTCATAAAATGTCATTATGAACATTAACACATTGGAGCAGCATGGTGGTGCAGTGGTTAGCACACATTTGTCTATATATGTTCAGTCCTGCATTGAACTGGCGATTCATACAGGGTGTACCTCGCCTTCGGCCATTGTAGCTGGATTAGACCCCCAGTGACCCCCCTGACCCTAGTGAGGATAAAGTGGGTTTAGATGATGAGACGGAACCTTCACAGTTGTTTTTCACAGTACATTTTTTTTTTTAATTCAAGTCTGTGGTTTTATTTTTTATTATACAGCACTGCTTTAAACTTTTATTATATATAATAATGATAATTAGTGGGCACATATTAAAATTTAAGTTCTTCCTGAAAAAAGATATTTTCTGATGCTGTTATTGCACAAATGACATAAAGAAATCTTGATGGCCTGCTATAATGGTATGTTTTAAAGGGTTAGTAAAAGAAATCACATGAAGCATCTTGACCTAATACAGGTACTTTGTTAAGATGAATGAAATGGAATTATTGCAAATATCACAAAATCAGTTGTTGATCAGAATCCAAATGCAGCAGCTTGCTGGATAGATTCAGAGTTTTATAAACCAATAAGGGTTTTTAATATAAGTAATTTGCTATTGAAACAAATCAGTTGGAAAACCCCATAAAACCAAGCCAGATGCATTATGGTTTTACATCAGCTTTCATTTTGAGTTTCATGGTTGGGAAATATTGGAATTTTAGGAATAAGGTTGAGGTTAGAGTGATGTAGGAGATTGTCAGTTAGCGACCTTGCAGATCTCTAGCTTTAGGCCCAGCAGCGTGTACAGTTACTAAACTGAAGACAGTTGACTGTCAAGGAAAATCAATCTCCTCTTAAAGACTTAATACAGCTTCAAACCTGGGTTGTTTTGGGTTTTTCTGCCAGCTGCTGACCTTCAGTTGTTTTACCAGATCTTTCCAGGACATACTCCAAGCAGATCCTCACACAAGTTTATATTTGAAAGAATAAAAAAAAGGTATTGTAAAAATAACAAATTGTACATTGAAATGAAGCCAGAGGGACCATGAATGCTGACAGCCAACAACCAACCAGCACTTCAGCATCTGGACATTTGCAAAAAAAAACAGGTGGTTGTAAGGAGGGAGACAACAAATTGCTGGACATTTGTGTAATTTATTCAGAATACAGTGCCCTGTAGATTGCAATCTGCAACCTATTTGCACAGGATTATCTCTTAGAAGTGGTTGGAACTGGGTGAGGTGCCAGTGCGGCATTTCTGAAGCCTCTTCATACTGGTACACATTAGTATCACATGTCTCTGGCGCTTCTGTGAAGCCAAAAAATGCTCCAATTTCACTGAGTTTATTCAGGAATGAAAATGTTTGTTTTTCATAAAAAAAAAATATTTGAAACTAAAGTAAAATCTTAACAATGTAAAAGCAAAGACTACACCATTTTGCTGTTTTCTACACATTTTAGTTCACCATGTACAGGTGACAAACCATTTAAGTGTTATCATTATATACTTCTAAATTATTAGTAGTATTAGTAGTAGTAGAAATATAATATCATTAGATTTTTTTATTTAATCAACTTTTATCTATATTTGAGATGTCACTGGGGGTACAGAAACAGTACAAGGAAAGGTAACAATACAGATAAAAAGTTAAATACAGTAAAACTCAAATAAATACAATATTTACAAAAAAATGCTAACTGTATTCATACAAAACTATGATAGGTCCAGTTAAAATAATTTTAAATAATGGTTTAAATGTGCAATATACTGATATTAGGAAGGTGCTTTATTTTCTTTTATGGTTTAGGTGAATTAAAATTAAAAGTAGATTTTTCAAGTTTCGTTTGAATGCATGAGCCATCAAGTATAAATTAAGCATTTAAAACAGATCTTTTATCTCTTATTAAGCTTTTAATTTCTTAGTTGTTTTTAACATTTCTATTGTTGTTTTGTGGTATATTTTTTCTTTGTAATTATTACCATTATGTATGTTAGGCAGGACCAGAAGTGAGAGGGTTAAATTAACTTAAATGTTCAATGTTACTTAAAAAATTATGTGCAAACACTTTGCACATAAAATGATAAACATGGGGGAAAATATATAACAGATCTGAAAGGTAGTGAAACAATTCCATGAAAAGATGCCAGTAGCCTGTATGTATCACATCTTAATTTTTAACAGTGGACCATATTTTACCCTATGAAATGTAATAATGTGTACCATAAGCATACTTAATGTATGACTAATCTCAATACAGAGTGATTGACATTTGGAAATGACCTCATAAACCCATGTTTTACTTTCACAGATGTCACCTCTATCATGCCATATGTTCTCATAACATTTCACTCGTATCCACACTAACTTTGCAGTGACATATACAAATGTTGGCCATAAAGTTGGAATGTGTATTTATGTTAATAAAACTGCTTTGTTTTTGAATAAAGCGCGGTGGGGTTGAGGGATGAGGTAGGGGTTTGATTTAACCCTTTGTTGGTCAGCTCAACCGTTTGGTAGAGGTAACTTTGAACCCTGATATCTAATCTAAATTTAAGTCCTTTGACACTAAACTTCTTGGGCAGGCTCATCCTTTTGTAAGAAGCATGTAATACACAAACACACCACTGGGTTGCACTGTCAATGACATATGACGTATACTTCCAAGGAAGAAGATGGTAACCATGACAACACTTCTGCTATGATCTTTTCTTTTGGACACCAAATTGCAGGCAAGTTTGCGTTTTTTCATTTTATTAATTTTTAGAGAGTCTATTTTACATAAATAATCCTCATGTTTCAGAAATACTTTGGTATTCATGTAATAATTTTTTGAAAACATGCTCAACCAAATGGTAGAGATGATAGTAAAGGGTCATGAAACGCTAATGCTAATCACTAAAGGTAATCACTAATGATACAAACACAAAGTTAATACATCTAATTTGAACCAAGTCACAAATTATGTTGGCAAGATTAGTGAAGGAATAATGTTTGACTTTTAATACTTTAGCTAAATTTAGGGTCAGTAAAAAAAATTCGGTTTTATGTTATAATAGTCCCTGTGAGGTGAAAAAAAGCAACAAAAAATTATTGTGATTTTTGTGTGACAAACAAAGGGTTATGGACTTTGCTGTCAATCAATGCAATCTCTGCATTGTCAAATCAACTTTGACATATATGGGCATAAGAAATACAGCGGTGGAAAAAGTTTTCAAACACCCTTAAAATTTGGCACAAATTCAAATATTACCATGAAATAAAAATGTTTGTATTTCAAAAACATGTGGCTGAATCAGACTGACACAAACAAATGCAATTTAAAGATATATATATATATATATATATATATATATATATATATATATATTTTTTTTTTTTTTTAGCGGTTAAAAAAAACTAGGGAAAAAAAATAGACAAGCACTGAGAAAGCAAAGACCCCCCCCCCCCCCCCCCCAATTCCCAACCAATATTTAATCTTTTGTTCCTCCTTCCACAAATTTAGAATTTTGAGTTCAATAACTTAAGAGTGTTTCTTAATGCAATATATCACAAATGCATGATGTTTCCCAAGATGTTTTCCCACTACTGTATGTGTGTACAAGACTTTATAGCTGTGGGCTCTGTGTATACATCCAACAGCTCATCATGTTTTCAGACTTATACATATAAATGTAAGGAAACTGCTCTCGTATGAACCAAATCACAGGTCTCTGGGTAAACCATCCACATAATCATCAGCAGCAGCAGCATCATCACTGTCTTTGTCAACATTGTCATCGCCATAGTGGTCCAGATATTTACACACAGAAGTTATGAAACCACTTGGGTAACCACCTCTACACTGTAAACCCGAATGTTCAGAATAATTAAATATATTAAGTTGTGAATACTCAAAGTTTCAGAAATAGTACTACTAACTCAAATGTATTAAGATGCTGTAACATGTTCTTTTTAGGTACTTCCAACTAATACTTTTTATTAAGGGGAACTATTGTGGATATAAGTGAACATAACATATGAGGTACAACTGAGTGGAATTAAGTCATTAAATGCTGAGAATGATATTGTACTATTATTTCTATTGTTTCAAATAAAGATGATTGAAAAAAATAAACTTAACTGATGTAGTAGATGCTGAAATACAATTTCAGAGCACTCTAAATAACCACCAATATCTATCACACCAAAAAAATTTGTATTCACAAAACACAGTAATTTTATTCATCGGCAGCTGTGGTTCAGTTGGTAGAGTGGGTCGTCCAATGAGGTTTGCATCCCGGCTCTGTCTGTCCACATGTCCAAGTGTCCTTGGGCAAGACGCTGAACCCTGACTTAGTCTCCCAGAAGGACTGGCAGAACCTTAGAATACTAAGTTAATAAATAATGTTTTAATTTAAGTATACTTTAATAATAAGCATCAAAATTTTAAGTTCAGGAAAAGTGTATTTTTAAGTTTCATTAACTTGAAATATTTGAGGCAATCGATTGCCTTAAATTTGAGTTCTGTTAACTTATTCGGGTTTACAGTGTAATCTTATTTTTAAATGGTCTGAGATCTCCATCATTAATCAAATCTTTGTCAACACATTAAAATATACACATACAAATGAGTTCTAGTAATCTCCAGATCAACAGCATCCTCTGATAAGTGGACATAAGCAACAAGTCACAGAGTTAAGCAATCCACAATGTGTTTGTTGCCTTGAGAAAAACATACAGTAGTTCAAGTTCAACACTGCAATCACATTAGCTACTGTCAGTTGTGCAATCACTACAGTATGGTGAAGTGTCATTATCCGCTGTGGAGCCCTGTGGACATATTTGTGGCCATGATTTCCAGAGACTATAAAGCCAACCATAGACCTCCCTAAAAGTGCTCTGAACCAGTAGAGTCAGTTTGGTTGTTCTTGGTGACTAAATTATAGGTAAGAGCTCACACCAGACATGAGAGGATACCAAACATGCCAAGCATTAGTGGGTGGGAGATTGCTTAATTCTCAAGAATGTGATTAGTGGTTCGAGTTTTTGTTTATTCTATGTTTGATGCATTATAAGGGATGGGCATTTTGATGGGTGCTGTTTTGCAAAGACAGTTGCAAATGTTTGCACTGCAGCGTGAAAGGTGGTCTCTGTGTTATTAAATGCATTCTGTGAACCAAAGGTGGAAAAAGCAGCAAATTTGGGAGAAAATAGCATTAACAGCTTCTAGGAAAAACAGTCTTTTTTTTTTTCTTCGGCTGCAATTCACAACATCTCAACCCACTGAACCTTGAAAAGATAAGTACTGGTTTGCAGTTCTAACGTAACTGGGACAATACAGCCATTTAAAGTTGGAATGAGATGGCAATTTACTGCACGTGTCATACTTTTCTCACCCATGTGGCTTGAATACACAGAGTAGAAATGCTTTTTCTTCTACCACTTTATATATCCAACCACAAATGAACACAGCTTCTGGGTGAAATGGCTATCGGCGCGGCTGAAGAGCATACAGTGAGACGCACATCATTCACTCCTGCATGCTGTGTGTGCTGTCTGGGTGTGCTCTGAATTTGATGAAGCAGGATAATTCTCTCAACAGATCATATCAGTAAAGGAGGAACCCCAAGATCAACACCAGACTTTTGAGGTAGTCACATATGGGATGCATTTATCCAGATCCTAATAAACTTTTATCTGTGGATTTTGTGTGTGTGTTGTAGGGCTGGGTGGACTGGGTGGGCACCATCTCCAGGCCTCCTGTGGGGTTTGGCAAGGTGGTTTAGGAACAGATATGGAAAGTAATAACCCTGAAGTCGACCCACAGACTACACTAACATGCATGTGAATGTTACATCATATAATGATCCCACCAGGCCTGGACTGGCATCTGA
The DNA here is from genome assembly GCA_020466265.1 of Siphamia tubifer. NCBI lineage: Eukaryota > Metazoa > Chordata > Actinopteri > Kurtiformes > Apogonidae > Siphamia > Siphamia tubifer. The sequence continues at coordinate 47,648,649 of CM035785.1, read as the reverse complement.
AAAGGGCCCGAGCACTTTTGATCACCTGAGGGCCCACTGTGGTAATGAAGTGTTAAGGCCTTTATATGATGTCTGGAAACATATGCAATAATGCAAAAGTAGAATTGTGCCTACCTAAACTCATGCCATTACAAAAGGGAAAGATTACAAAAATAAATAATGTATAAGATCACAGTTGCCCTGCACAAGACACAAGCAGACAGTAAAAATATTTGTTGGATTTGAACAAGTGAAGGGCATGATGACACGACTAACACATATGGGGCGGCTAAGTCACGCCCTTCTATGTTTGGTCCATGGGTGCTTAGGTCGCAAAAAATTGAATGGGAGTGAATGGAGCGAGTCAAGCTAAATTCTGATTGCCTTTGACAAGTGCTCTGAAATTCACATATGATAGCGACCAATTAGAATTATTTGATGTGGCATAGACAGACTACCCGTTTTTGATGAGGAGCAAACATGACGTTAGGTTTTATGTGGGCTTAGTAAGAGACTACAATGCAATATGTGACGTCACACTCCGCTCAGCTGTGACGTGGTGTCCGTGGTGACGTCACATGCGCGCCAAGCGTGTAGTCCAAATTAATAACGGGTTATACTCGCAAATTAATCAGCCGTTGGTTAACAGAAGCAGTTGAAACACACATCAATAATTATCATTTTTTATGAGGTACAACATATGTGTGATTCAGAATACATGAGAAATCAGATAAGATTTTAGCATTTATTTTCCTTTGGATACCATTAATTAATTTTCCGATCTCAGGCTCCATCAGCCTCCCGCAAAGACAGGCTAGCTACTAGCAAAGCTTTAGACACATTGGCTTATGCTTGTGACAGCACCAATGCTGCTCAATATGAAACGGGACATTTATAACACATATTGGCGCAAGTTCAACAATAGTATTGGATACATGTTTGTGGCTGATTTGAAAAAGAGAGGACATCCAACCACTTTGGTCGTCGTGCTAGTTTCGGCCAATAAATGGATACAACGAAACAGCGATAGTTAAAACTGCTACAGAAATTGGCTAGCTAACAAGTGTGGAGGTGAATTCTAACCTGCCTCTGCTGAGTCACGTCTTTCTTGGTCTCCTCCTCCTGCCCGTTCTCCTCCACAATCACCTCCCTCGCTTCCTCTTCACTTTCCTCCACTTGTAAACTCCCTCCGGTCCCGGGGCTGTTTGAATCACGGACCGGTGAGGGCCTCACTCACCGAACCAGCGCGCGAGCTGCTTGTGGAACTTGCAATAGTAAACATGTCTGTTATTTTTGCACATTTTACAGTGTGTTCTTTTATTTGTTTTCTCTTTTCTTTTATCAGGTCCACTCTTTTGTTTTACGCTCATTTCTTGCTTCACTCGGCTTCCCACCCGTGATTGAACTGGATATTACGTTGGTCAGTAGGGAGGGGCGGGCCTCCGAGAACCAAGGGATTTTATTGGACTATCCCAATGTCATTCAGGAAAATAATCCAATGAGCCCCTGTGTCTTTTTTTTACTGTCGCAATCAATAAAACTATAATAATACATTTTTGTATTTAATAACAGACCTGAGAGTGCCCATAATACTCGAGGGTCCAATCAAATGTTCGGTACACCAAATAGTCAGTCCAGCCCTGGATCCCACAAATGCATCAAAGTAAAAATGACACTGATAAAAAAACATAATGGGCTCAAATTAGGTCAAATATTTGACCCCTTTATAGTTAGTCATATTGAAGAGTGAACCCTTTATTGTTCACTTATAATAAATATTCAACGCTTAATGTCGCCTTACTGTGTTATTGGAGGACATAACAAAACTTTATTACTCATCTCGTTTTCTGAACCTGCTTTATCGTCACTAGGCTCATTGGAGTCTTTAGTATTTTTATGATTTGTTTCTAAATTTCTTATTGTCATGTAGAAAAACAAGTTCAATGAAATTGCCATATATGGTTCCTTACAGAGTCCTGCACAAGTCCAATTTCCAAACCTGCATTCACCCGTACCTGCAAAGCTCAGTACTGCAACCCAAACCACTACCCATGACTAAACACATTGTCTACACAGTTACTCATTTTTAAGGGCTTTATTTTTGGCTAAAACACACAACATCAATACATCTCTAAAATGTGCTGCTCAAAGCTGTCTGTGAATGGATGTAAACAGAGCTGAACCTCATTTCACAGTCAAATAAGAGGATCATTATCATTAAATGTCTGAAAAATATATTTACATCCATGAATCTTATTTTATTTTTTTCACTTCCTTGTCTGCTACCCATCCAAATTTTGTTCTTTTATTTATTTATTTCGTCTCGTCACCTGAACCCACTTTATCCCCACTAGGGTCATAGGGGTCTGTGTGGGCCTAATCCAGCTACAGAGGGTGAAGGCAGGGTACACCCTGTAGGCTCCAGTTCATGTCAGGCATGAACATATATAGACAAACAATCAGTCTCCCATTCACACCTATGGGCAATTTAGATTAACTAATTAACCTACAGTATCAGTGCATGTGTTTGGATGGTGGGAGGAAACCGGAGTACCTGGAGAAAACCCACGCAGACACAGGGAGAACATGCAAACTCCACACAGAAAGGTCTGGTGTGGGAATCAAACTAGGGTGCTTCTTGCTGTGAGGCATGAGTACTAACCACTGCACCACCGTGCTGCCTATTTATTTATTTAGCTTTTAAAATCCATCCCCACATGTTTTTGTTGTCCCTACCTCAGACTGGTTACTTACCCATAAACTCGGGTGCAAATAAGGGGTGGGGTTGGGGGAGGTAAACATGATAAATTCATTGAGCCCAGTATTTGTGGGAACTGATTTGTGGCTGAAGATCCACTGTATATGGGAGGTATAGAAGTCAGGAGGCAAACATTGAAAACATGTTATGTTTCAATTTCATTTCCAAAAGGCCCACAACAATTATGCTTTCACAGGACCCACAATTGGTAGCAGTGCCCCTGCTCATAAATGGCTAAAGAAAGAAAGAAAGAAAGAAAGAAAGAAAGAAAGAAAGAAAGAAAGAAAGAAAGAAAGAAAGAAAGAAAGAAAAAAAAGAAGTAAATATAACAAATACAAGAAAAACACTTGTAAGGTAAAAGGAACAAGTGTTTTAAAACACCACTGTTAGAACCTTAGAACCCAATAAGTACTGATCCAGACTCCTGCGACACATTAACCCTTTGAACATCATTCCTTACATTAGTACCATTACTTCATGGTACCTAACAAAGCAGGTACACTCACTGTTCATGTACAGGTGGACACTGTTGTCTCACTGTAACTGTTACTGTGTTGTAATGTGTGCAGAAATGACCAAGAACCGTCATCTGCCTGTTAAAGGGCTAATCAATGAATCTGGGATCAAATTGGATAGTAATCCATCTCTCTGGTCCGTTGAATATTTACCTGTTCTGTCTTTGAACCTGTCTGACATAAGGTGCCAGATGTTTTGTATCTCCACAGGAAGTCCAGCAGATGTTTCACTGGCGCTGCAGACTGTGTTCACTGAGATAACACACATCCCATACTGACTTTACAGATCAAGAAAGAAAGAACACATAATTTCTTTTTTAAACTTCACCTCCATTGGGTTTTTTCTCTTTATTATTAAACTCAAGATAAATACAACCACTTGTTCTTTTTCACTTTTCCATTTTGTATGTTTCATTTGATCAGAAAATTTGCTGAGGCAGGATGGTTCTCTGCTCATGTGAAACTAATTTGAGCAGCACGTGAAAATGTACTTTCAAATAAGCAGATCTTCACCTATGAGACCCTCACAACAGTGGTAACTGTAGCGACCTGCAGGTGTGATCTCACTGCGGCTATACGTGCTATGCCACGCATTTAGCAGTATATGACAGGAACAGTAACACGTACACGTGAACAAAGCCACAGTGAATTCAACATGTCGTGTGTCGTACAAACAGGATGACAGAGTAATAATAGAGCTGCAAAAAACCCAAAAAAAAGCCTGTCTGGAGCAGGAGAAGTAAAACAGAGTTTCAGCAGATGTACAAGAAAATACACACAGACGAGGAAAACACATGATCTCAGCTACTATTTTATGTGCTGTAAGCAAAAGGAAGCCATTAGAATTAAACATCACAAGGATCATTTTGCACCAACCAAACCACTTTTCATAAGCACAAATATTATGAAATTAGAAGATTAAGCAGCAGGTTAACAGGTTAACCTCCACACTGTTGTATTTATCCACAAGGCACACAACAACCTCCTTTTACCCTGCATAAAGGAGCAGTTCTCTGCCAGAGTCCCAGTACAACCTCAGGGGGACCTGTACGCTCAAGAAAACAAAAGCAAGGACCAACACAAAAGTCAAATGCATATCTGTAACTGGAGGAAAATGATTGGAAAAAACAGGATAAAGAGTCAAAAACATGTACATAAACTATGTTTACAATCAAGGTACACAATAAAAATACTAAAAAATAAAATATTTGAATAAGGTCAATGAAAATAAGAAAACATAATAAGAATTATCAGTATATATTTTAGATTTTGCTTTGATTAAATCATTTGTTTGATTATATTATTGTTTAAAAATGCCGTCTTGTGATGTCATTTTGTTTATGCAACTTTCTTTCTTGTAAATAGGCATAAATAAGCTGTTGCTTCAGCCTATGCTTTTACACCCATCTCTGTGTGGAGATCTGAAGTGCATGTATATATCATGTTTTGTTAAATGCATGATTAATTTAGCACTATTACTACTGTTACTATTATATGGCTTCAGCAATAAATCAATCAGTGACTAATTAATGAAAGTATTAAGGTGGGTTTTTTTGTTTGTTTCATTAAAGATTAAAAATGTGGATGCATTAACATAAGGAAGCTGACTTCATTATTATTATCATTATTATTATTGTTGTTATTAACAATAACAATAATAATCATCATCATCATTGTAATTTTTTTTAATTAAAAAGATATAAAGATTCTCAAGTACAAATTAATTCAACAGCGTCTGCAGTTTTGTTGTCGGATTGAAATGATTTCATTAACACCACACAAGGAATCGTACAATAATAATCATATTCATCTGTGTTTCCATTTGTGGATCAGACAGTATTCATGGATTGCTGTATCAGAGAACACTAAGTGGATTTATCCATCTGTGGAGAATTTACTCATCTATCAATACACTGAATGTTTTCACTGTGCCAAAAACCAAGTCAAGAACTCAGACAGAAGCCCAGTTTAGGAGAAGTGAGTGATACACCACTAGGAAAATATGATTACTATCACAGAAATGTAGTCACATGCCCATAAAGGCTACGATTCCCGAAAGTTAAGCACAACTGGCTGAAATCTGTCACTCTGTGTTGAACCTCTAATCTAGAAACATGAAGAAAATACTGATGTAAAGTTTGCCTCTGTGTAAAAATGACCACAGGGATGTTTGTGACTAATGATGATATCCATGTTTTATGTTTTATTTCTGTCATTAAATAAGAAATTCAGATGCGTAAATGCATAATAACCAGATGAAGACCATATGATCAGATGGTTCCTCTCTAACACATTTCTTTGCACTTAGTTTTTGTCTTCAAAGTATTAAAAGATAAAAGCGTTGTACACAATAACACATGCAATACTGTGCAAAAAGACCAAGGCCAATATTGGGTTTGTAGGTTTAGTTAAATATAATATGAACAGCGGATATGTACAACCGTTTAACCCTTTAACTACTGAGACTTTTGCAGTTCCACAGTAAAAAAAAAAAAAGCAACAAAATGAAGAAAAACAGCCAAAGTGATCAATAAAAATGAACGAAAAATGAATAAACCAACAAAAATAATAAGTAACATGAACAACATAAGACACAAATGTAACTAAATTAAACACAAATCCTAAAATAAAAAAACAAAATGCAGGAAAATAAACAAAATAAGCAACACAATGAACAAAAAAACTATTAAATATTTAGAAAATCAAAACATAGTATGAAACAATTTGCAGAATAATTAAGTAAAAGACATTTAAAAAGAAAGAACTTGTATTATAATTTGGTTCCAATAGTTTTAGTTTTGACTTTTTCTTTTTTCTAAATCACTTTTTGACATCTGTTTATTTCTATTCTATGAACAAAACTCAGTAAAACACAGATAAAAAAAATACAAAAAAATTCTGAATATTTAAACTAAACAACCCATTCAGAATACACCAGCGCTGACGCATCAGGGGTTAAATGGTTAAAAAAAAAAAAGGTTGGTAAGGTACAGGACCAGTGTTAGGCATAGGCAGAGAAGGCGGGGCTAAGGCACCAGATGCCTTGTGGGCGCCAAGTCCCACAGAATTAGAATATTAAGCTAAATAAAGCATTAAACTTAACATTGATAATGATTATTCATGTGCACTCAGTATTCAGATTAAGGACATTATGTTTACAGATGCTAATTTCTAATTCCACAAAGAAAAGAGGGGTACTCGCCTCGGGCACCAATTTGACCAGAACCGGCCCTGGTGAGGTACTGTAAAATAAAAAAATGTGTGATCTCTCCATTTAACCTTTTTATTCAGACAATATGAGATTTACTGTATTAATTTTCTGATATTTTACACCTGGTTTCATTCAACACATGCCAGATGTTTCTGTTTGTGCTACTTCTTATGGGGTCAGAGGTCAAATTAAATAGTCACTATAACATTTATAACCTGTTCAGTTCTGTGTGTATTTTAAGGCTGTGCATATATTTTCTGTACTTTTTTTGTCATATCTGAAGAAAAGAGAATGGGAAATAAATATGTATGCCATTTCAACCCTGCAATAATACCAAAACAAATGCTGGGAAAATAATTTGTTAGAGTACTGTATATTTAATTACATTATTGCACAAAATCTTGCCATTTGATGTATTGTTCCGGAGTTATGAGAGTAATTTTCATGTACAAGTCATCACACTTAAATTTCACAAACTGGCTTCAATAACATAGAAAAAACACAAGTTTCCAGTTAGTTCAAAATGGATGTTTGTTTGTTAAATATGATTATAATGATAATAGAGTGAAAATATGTCAGTACTTCAGCAAATGAATACTGAATATTGTTAAAAAAAACAAAAAACAAACATAAATAAAATGTGGTGATGGATATATCTCATGATAATTGAATGCTTTTATTGTGAAATCAGTTTGAGATGTGATTATTTCACTCACTATACTGTTTCCACATGGAAAGCAATGATAGGATGTGACAGAAAACCAGGCTTTAATTCAGTCAAATTCCCTTCACACATTTGTATGTCATGACAAACCATTTCAGCACAAGTTGACACTGTAAAGGAAAACAAATGTGGTCAAGACATGATACAGATGTTTTGGCTGGAAGCAGGATGCCCGTGGTTGTGCCAGGTATAGAAGATCCAAACACTCCAGGACATTGTATCACCCCATGACGTGTTCATAAAACATGGCAGCGGTGAGCGTTTTGTTACTCTCAGAAATGGTCGACAAACCTCCACAGTGTATCCACAGTTTGCTGAAAAATGCGGCGTTGTCGTACATGGGGATAGTCAAACAAACCCTACAAAGATGGAACGTCGCTTTTATGTGAAATTAAATAAGATCAGCTTGTGGGCCTCTCTGCTTCCTGTTCTGCTTTCCGTTTTATGTTCATTTCCATTCTCGAACAAAGCCGTCTCTCCACGGTGTATTAATGCCCATCAAAGACCTCAATCAAGTTGCTTTGCCACAGGCTAAAGCTGAACTGGAGAGGCTAAAGTTTAATGTTGTCAGAGCAGTAAGGATGTGGGCTCATGTGTCTTCCGCGTCCTTGTGTTTTCTTTTAACCCCCACATTCATAAATATCTTAAATAGCAAGTATGAAACCAGTACGCACTGAAGGGGCATTTCAGGGCCACAGACTGAGACAACAGTCTGGTCTATTGTGCCAATAATACAATGTCTATACACATTTTACTGAGGAGGCGGAAAATTCAGAAAATAAAAAATAATTACACAGAGCTTCCTAAAAAATTAGTCATGCTTGTGATTCAGTTAAGGGGGATCCGGCAATGTGAAATAGTTAGGAAAAGCTACTGATTGTCTGCTGATATTTTCCCTTCATGGCCAGAAGATTTGTGCTTTGTATTTGTTGTAATTAGACTTCCTCCTATTTATTTAAAAAAAAAAAATTCTAATAGTCAAACACAGTGTAACTGATGAGGTGACATAGTTCAATGAAAACATTTATTATTTGAGCATTTTAGGGTTTTTTTTTTTTTAATTTCGTGCAAACAACAGGAAATAATGGTAAAACTTAGTAAAAGTCAGAAAGAAAGAAAGAAAGAAAGAAAGAAAGAAAGAAAGAAAGAAAGAAAGAAAGAAAGAAAGAAAGAAAGAAAGAAAGAAAGAAAGAAAGAAAGAAAGAAAGAAAGAAAAAAGAAAGAAAGAAAGAAAAAGAAAAAGACAGAAACCGTAATAACAGACTTCATCAGATATAATGTTTCATTATCATGTGATGACTATAAACAGTTGTTTCTCCACAGGACACAGACAACCCACAACTAAATCACATGTATGTTTTGTTTTTTTTATTTGACTCTCAATCCTTGCTCTTGACATCTTTTCCAGAACTTCATCTAAAAACTTAAAGACAGAAGCATACGTTTGTAAAATAAATATGACACTGCTGCATTTCTACCCTTCATGAATATATTTATGAGTTCATACGTTTGTGTTTTGGTGTTTTAATTGTGTCTTCTTCTCTGCAGGTGGGCCTACTGTCAGGGGGAAGCTTTTACTCACATGTGCCAAAAAGTGACATGTCAATAATTTGGAGTAAGAAACACAGTCCCTCACCCTTTCATTCTGACCATCACGGCTTGTAAGAGGAGACCATGTATGGTTCTTATAATAAAGTAATTACAGTAAGTAAAACTGGGGACACTTTTCCCTGTGAAATAAAAGAACTTCAAATCGTTCTTGTGGGTTGAGCATGAACCGCCTTCTAAACATGCCAGTGGAAATATAAAACACATTAGGTTCCATCTTTATTTACAGCGGGTGCAGACTTCCTGGAGCTTTAGATAAAAAGACATGAGACAATATTCAGGCACATACAGTGTTTCCGTTCCGCACTGGCCTCTCTGCTAAATATCACACTTACACAGCTTTATCTAAGTGTTTTGATGCAAGACCAGTTCAAAGTGTCTTTGATTTTGACTGCAGACTGTACATAATTGCTGACCTTTCACTGAAAAGGTAAATCTGTGCAGAGGCTGTATCATTATTACATTACAAGATCATTACCTAACATCTCCTGTTCACTTGTGAGAGCAGCACACTGAAGGACACTGTTCCAGCAGGTTTAGAAATATAAGTACGTAATTGTTAAGTGTGGTTCACTGCTATAAATCACTCTGCTGACGTTTGAAGGAAGAGTCCATAGTAAATAGATATTTGTTTGAATGTATTAGATGAAAAATAAACCACAATAAAGTCATTCTGTCTTTTCCCCTGAGCGTATTTATAATGGACTAAGACTTTAGAAACATGAAATATAGACACCTTTCAGGCTGATGGACTTATTCTGAAATCCAATTGTGTAAATAGAGTAGATTTGTACTCATCTCTGTCTTTGTTGTTTCCCCTTTTTCGATCTCACATATGCTTGTGTGTGTGCATGTGTTCAGCATGTGTGCGTGACTGTGTGTACATATACACATATACTACAGCCGCCCGCTTTCCTTTCATTTCTGCTGCATGCTTATAAACTGTGCGTCTATGCTTAGTTTATCCTGTGTTATTTACTTGCCAAAAAAACCTAGTTGTTCCTCATGAGGACAGTCAGTGCATGACTGCACTACGGTGTGTGACCGAGTTATAATAAATATTATATTGTGACATAGGGAATCATTTTATTTTTTAGACACATTCCTCTTTGTATCCCTATTTATAGACATCAATAATCATCTTTGACCAGGTCCAGTGATCATATACTGAGGCCCAGCGACACTTCATTTATCAATAATAAATCACATTGACACAATTATTTCATTAGAAGAGTTTTTATTCCATCTTTATGCACAATAGTGTATGTTGTACAAGGTGTCCCCACATCTATGGAGGTACCAAAAACAAAACCAACCATGTTTTTTTTTAAAATACCAAATATTAAAACAGATCAGTGTTTTAATCAGAGGTGTAAAGTATTTAAATAAAAGTATTTTATTACTGTACTTAAGTAGATTTTTTAGGTATCTGTACTTTACTTGAGTATTTATTTTTCTGGCAACTTTTTACTTTTACTCCTTACATTTTTGCATAAATATCTGTACTTTATACTCCTTACATTCTCAGAATAGACTCATTACTTTTACAAACTAAACAGATGTGACAGTACGAAAAATCAGTCGCTTCAGAGAGAAAATCAGTGGAGGAAAGAAACTGTGACTTTATATATTATAGTTATATGACTATTATCTCATAATTGTGACTTTCTAGTTCACAATTTTGACTTTTTCTTTTAAAATTTTGCATTTTTATCTCATATTTATAACTTTTTTTTATGAATTGTGACTTTTCTTTCATCATTTTTCCTACATTTCTTGGTCATATCCACAAAACTGAGTAACTGTGACTCCATCAAACACATTATCTACACAGTAACTGAGTTTTAAAGGCTTTATTTTAGATACTTTTGAAACTTTTCTGATTTTATTTTCTGAAGTATTATTGTGTTAATGACAAAAAAAAGCAGTTTTACTTTTTACTTTTGTACTTTATTACGATTGAGAAGTTGTACTTTTTTTTTTTTTACTTTTACTTAAGTAGGAGAGTTGAATCAGTATTTCTTCTTTTATCATATTATTTTTTTCACACCAGTAGCTTTACTTCTACTTAAATACAGAATGTTAGTACTTAGAACACCTCTGGTTTTAACATCGTCCTAAAACTTTCAACTTTATTGAAGGAAATATTTACTTTACATATACAATCATAAATACTGAAATATTTGACTTTATAAACAAATGCATGTAAATGTTACCCTTCTTCAATACACTTAAAAAAAAGTCATATTTTTAATTTAAGCAGGTAAAGCCTCATTGAGACTAAACTCTATTTTCCAACAGTAATGTGACCAATATGTGTTAAATGTTCACACATGAATGGATTTGACTTGTTTGTATAATAGTTTTTCCCAAACATCAAGCGCTAAACAAACCATTTATTGTTTCCCACATGAAGCCAGAAATACATTCTAACTGACACAAACAATAACCCTGTTTGTAGTTTAACAAAATCCCATTCCATCCCTTTTATTTATTTATCATAGTCATTAAAAGTTGTAAACGTGCATTTTGAGGGAGAAGTGATTTTGTGTGAATGCTGGATGTAATTTTTCCTGCTGTTTATGTTTGTAAAGCTTCAGGTGGTGACACATGTAATAATATTGGCTGTTTTTCACACCATCTGATATTTTGTTTTTTAATTATTATTTCATAATATGCATTATTGGAATAAACTGTTGCCCATAAATTTGGAATAAAATGTTTTTACAGCTTCCCATGACATGATTGTGACAATGTGGTTTATTCTTGATAAATACATTTAGATAGATTTTTTAATTTTAAATTTTCTTTTATTATGTTGATTGATGTATTGATGATTTTGTGTGCTCGAAATAAATTAAACTGAAACTGAAATTGAACTGATAAAATGTAACTGTACTTAATATTTAATCACCTACTCTTATATTAATGTGTATAAATGGCATAAAAAAGAGGAAAATATCTGAAAACATTATTCCTAATTTATATCCAACAGTGTAGTACATAATAGCACCCCTGCAGACACCTTCTCTAAACCAACAACCCGGCTTGTTTAATAAATGTAATTTTGTGAATCATTTATCTAAAATAAAGATTCAATGATTTAAAAATATGTAGTTTCTAAAATAATGACATGGTTGAAGTGGCTTTGATTGTTATAGTCACATTATTTTTCTTGACCATTTTTTCAATACAGATTGAAAAATAAACATCACAAATATTGTGTTACTCATAATCCCAATTAATTAAAATATTTTTAGAGATTGACATCTGAGTCATTCATAGACAGGTGGGTTTTTAGTTTGAAAATTTAACCACATTCAGGTTGAAACAGTCTAACACAGACCTCATAGGTGTGAAGTTTACAGCTGGAACTGATGTTTCAACACACACACACACACACACACACACACACACACACACACACACACACTGTTGTTTAAGCAGTTCCATAAAATGTTATAATCTGAATTACATTTTGTTTTGACATATTAAATCCTGCAAAAATTATGCCTCAAATTTACCCTGACTCTGTACAGTAGGTTAGACAATAAAAATACACAGTTGGTGCCTCTTTAAAATGATCGACACACATATTATATATTTTATTACAAATAGTTTTTGTTAGTGTGTAAACTACATACAGTTTATTGAAAGATGATTATCTTTGTCTAAGTGTGGGAAGTTAAAACCACTAAAGCTCACACAAAAGCACACATAAAACCTGGATTATATATATATATATATATATATATATATATATATATGAATTTATTTAAGCAAAGGAGAAAAAACGAATCTAATTATTATTATTATTATTATTATTATTATTATTATTATTATTATTATTATTATTATTATTATTATTATTATTATAGAGGTTAAACCCAGAGCACTGAACAGTAATCCAGAGGAATTATGAACAGTTATATTGTCTAATGTTCTACTCTGAAATGACAAGAATTGTAACGTTTTGGTTTGTGTCAAGCATTGTTGTGAAATTAGATTCGTTTCAAGTAACAACCAATACTATTATAAAACAGAAAGGAACTTCCACTACCAACTTTTACTCTGGGTGTAGGAATACAATTGGGCCACTATGGGTGATTGGCCCCCGATGAACCATTGCGAATGAAGCGTAAAATTGTGCCCTCTCCGCCCCGGTGCCATCACTCACGGGCTATATTCATATCCAAATTGCATTAATGTCATGTGTTAAGCCCCCCTCCTCTATTTTGCAACCCCCCCCCCCCCCCTCTCTCTTTTTTGGCCAGTTAATAACCGACCTCACTCGTTCATGTCATCAACATAATCACTTGGGAGAGGTCTCGAAGCCAAATAGATCTGGGTCCCATCCTCTGAGGAAAGACGGGTTTGTGTAACTCTTCTCAAACCTGAGGGGGAGTTTTGGAGTGTTTGGTCAACGACAGTGGTTCCTGGAAAAGATCTGAATCGTTTTATAACCAAACCCAGCTGCGGTCTGGTGTGCTCTGCAGCTTCTCCGTGCGTTTTTACGCGCGTGCGTGTGTGTATATGTTCATTTGTATGAGGTAGAGGAAGAGGAGGGGGTGTCTGTGATTCCCTTTCCAAGAGAGAGAGAGAGAGAGAGAGAGAAAGAGAGAGAGAGAGAGAGAGAGAGAGAGAGAGAGAGAGAGAGGGAGGGAGGGAGGGAAAAAAGTTTGGACTTGGTCTTTTTCTCCCCTTGACTCTTTTTTTTTAGGCATGAACGCCGAGACTTGCATTTCATACAGCGACATGACATCCATGGATTCATATTATAGCCTCTCTGCAGCACAAGGTAGGGATCACCAGACGGACCACTTTAGGACATTCCCCACCACTGACACCAAATACAGCCCCACTGCCTTCCTGCCCAACAAAGGTCAGGCTTACGGAGAAAAGTCCCGGAGCCCCTTCCAGCAGGAGTGCCAGTCATTGGATGCCGCCGCAGCTGGGCAAGGCACTTTCAGTAAATACCACCTCTTCATGCAAAGGTCTTCTTGCAAAACACCCCCTGAGGAGAGCAAACTGCACCCGGAGAGCGGACACAACGGAGCGCTCATCACGTGCTATGGTGAGTGAGAAATACACCTTTTATGTTGAGTGCGTTATGACAAAACGTATGCGTCATAAAATAAGTAAATAAATCATTACATAAATACATAAAAAAAATAAGTGTACCCAGGTTAGTTTTAGTTAAACTTGAATTAGATGAATTGTTACGCACAGGCACGTGGACTCTAAAAACATCCCGAATAATTCTTTTCACGCTCTGCACGTTTTTTTTTTTTATCCGGTCATTTATTTGATGGATGTTCAGAAAATGTTCTCATCTTTAAGTCATCACTCTTCCTATAAAAAAATACCCACGTGTGACTTCAGATTCACGATGGTAAAGTGCTCTCTTACCTTCTGTAATACCTCAAGTGTTTGATGAGATTTTTGTGCTTTTTCAAATTCCTTATATTTTTCATCAGTTGCATTTCCTCTCCGGCAACAAATCTGAGGACATCCTCGATGAGGATGAGATGAGTCAGAAGTTCTGTGCGTAACACAGTTAAGAAGAGACATAATCTTCCTGACTATCAAATTTTCTCTTCGGCAATCAGAATTAAATTAGGTCGCTTTTAATGCGATAATCTGCATTACAATCCTTAATATTGGAGCTGAGGCGCACAATTGAATTAACACGTTTTCAGATGGCACAAATAGTGAGCTCCAAACTGACAATATTTTCATTTCATTGCTGGCCCTTATTGGCTTCAATTAGTTTTCATTGCGCGGCTGTGCGGCTGTAATGGGTGAATGATGAGGGTGTAAATAAAACTTTGACCCTCGTTGGGCTAAGGGCCACTTTAAAGAAGCAGTCACCGGATTCGATTTTTATTGTTTTTCCTTGAAGCAACCAATTTCATCCCAGTTCTATGTGTTTGGTAACAATACGATGAAAACGTTTATCTGTTTATCCATAAAAAGGCGTAAAATGGTGAACAGCGTTTGCGCGCGTGTGTGTGTGTGTGTGTGTGTTTTGTTCTGTCTATGTGTTTCATAAAGGAAAACACACAGATGTACGTACACGTGTCTTAGAATATTCATAAATCCCCTTTATTTCAGTCCAAATTGCATTCAAGCAACAGGTGAAAAGTCAGAGCAGACGGAGGCCTCGTGCGTAAATGTCTACGGACATTATTGTCGCCTTCATTGTCATTTAAATTAAATCTAAAACACACTGGAATAAATGGTATGAGATTTTATTCGTTTATTTTTATTTCATCACTTTGGATCTGAAGGTGTAGAATTATTATAAACATTATTCATTTTATTATTAGACATTTTTGTTGTTTTGGTTTAAATCACAAAGCCTGGTGATATGTTCGCTATTTGTGCTCTGTTTAGATATGAAGTGTTTAAAATAGCTTGTAATTCAACAACAAAAAAGTATGTTATAGGGTGCGTTAAAAACTGTTACCATCAAGTTGATATCAATATTAATAATAACAATATCAATGAATAAATACATAAATAAATACATAAATAATAGAAAAGCGAATAATTATAATAATACTAAAAACAAGAAGAACAAGAACAATAATTATATGACAATAATAATAATAAAAATAATAACTTTCTATTTTTACGCAGGACGCAGTCACTGTCTTTTCTGTAAATTAGAGCCGATTTTCCACCAGTTTTACGCACAAATTGGAGGTAATTTAACATTTTATGACACTCTATGGAAATTGGCCATTATCAAAATGCCTGGAACGGATATCCATCTCTCAAAAGCTCCATTTCGTCCTAAAAAAGCATTTTGAAAACTTACTAACGCATATCCAATATGATCTATTGGGAAATAATAATAATAATAATAATAATAATGATAAAGGTACACAGTAAATTTTGCAGTGTTAAATCAACACTTAGAGAGTTTATTTAACTTCTTCTAGAGTGTATTTGGTGCCATTGTCTCCAAATTAACACTGCAAAATCTACATTGTATTTAAATGTCCACCGCTTTTTCACGATACAGTAATTTAATTAATGCCAGTCATCGTATATTATTCTGATTAGACCAGTCTCTGTTATTTTTTTATGCTGTTCTGTACATTTAACATCAATAAAGACTTCAGTTCATTTACAGTATTTATTATTTCATCTCACTTCAATATATTTTTTCTGAACATTCGTTACATTCTAATGTGCTCCATATCAGTGTGGATGATCATATTTATGACTCTTTGTTTCCAAACTGTCCGGATTCACGCTGAGAAAAGCAGGAAAAACATCTTTGCGCTTCAGACAAGAGGAGATCTGGCATTAATGCGACTCAGATGTCAACTTCTGTTTGCTTTATTTCTCTGTTTGCAGTGACTTGGCCCTTAGATGCAAACATCCTTTGACTTTTCCTGACTTTAAAGTGGGAAAAATTCCTGTTTTTCAGCATAATAATAGAATAAAGAAAAAAAAATCACATTCCTCTGTTAGTAATAATAATAAAAAAAAAACTAAACAAAACCTATGACTTAGATTGAAAGTCCTTGACACTTTTGGTTATTTGTGATTAAAGGATCACGTTAAGCCATCTTTTAACAGACTTCTACTCTATGATTGGACATGAATTAGAGGCAACAGTGAAATATGCTGAAGTTACAAGCTGAGGAGAAAAAAAAAAAAAAGATAAATGATCCCTGATGTTTTTATTGGAAAATACAGGGGTATTTTACTTCCTGGCTCATTTCTTTTATCAAACCTATATTTTTCACGATCACCACGTACTTTCATATTGTCAAGGAAAAGGTTTGTTGTTACAATTTGTGGCTTGATCCGTTCAGTCAAAGGTGAATTGAAAACGTGATCCAAAACTGTCTGAAGCACAAGCTGCCAGAGACAATATCTGACTGAGACATTTTTGGCTCAGATAAACCAGCATGTCTGTCTAGTAAACATTGACATACATTAGAACCACTGCAAACACAATCATTTCTACTCAAAAACAAAAATGGTTATTATGTTACATGAAATCACCATCAAAATGACTGTCATGTATGAAAAAAAAAATAGTTAGAACTGCATGTTTTGGGGTTGATTTATGTCATCATAGACCAAAAGTATCAGGAAACAAAGCAGAAAATGAATAGATACATTAAAACTACACATGTTCATTTGATAATATATAAATTAATTGCTGAGCTGAAGTAATGACAGCATAAATAAGACCCTATGGACCGTTCAATCCCATTCTACACACTCCTTATGTCTTTGTGATCCTCCAGAGACAACACACTTCCTCTTTTGATGTGTCAGTATCTTCTCTCAGTGTCTGAGGTTTCTGACCTTTAGCTCGACTTTCCTGCCCTCCTCTGTTTAGAGACCAGACCAAGTTTCCCCTGTGCACACAAAACCAGTGAAAATCCATTCGAAACCCCCATCTGAAAGAGTCTGGTGTCAAAGTGGAGCTGCTGGCAACATTTGGGCTCCAGTTTTACACTGTAAACATTTAACTAGACTAGTAAGACAAAGCGTGTTGCTTTATTGTTGCTTGGGTGTTGAATTGCGGGTCTAATTATGGTGGGATCATGTTCTTTATTACGTTTTTAGATGCAGGGAAATGGCATCTTTACACCAATAATACAGTGCTTGTATAAATTTGATGACATAAAAAAAAGTGGCAGTTTTATCCAAGCTTGAACCATAATGTATTTTTTGGGCAAAACCAGAATTTACTACTTTTCTGCCAAAAAAAAAAAAAAGAAGAAAGATACACACACACACACACACACACACACAAACAAACACACACACACACAAACAAACACATGCACACACACACAGTTTACTCCAGTGGAACCCATTGTGATTGTGTATTTTTGTCTCCCATCTCCCGACTGTTTTGCTCCTACTCCATCTTTAACATAACACGACCATTTCAGCCTCTCGTAATGGCCGTCTGCATTGATTGGTTCGAGCAGGGAGTAATGGGAACCAGCCACACAGCCCAGACAACCAAGGCACACTTCAGCAAGTCAGTGACATGAGTGAAGGTGACAAGGACTCAGGATCACTTTACCATTTAGTTTTAAGTTTGGCAGGGCAATTTACATTAGGCTCAGTTTGCATGGCCCACTGAGAGCAGCAGGGCAGAAGGGCTGATACAGACCAGGACTTCCTTTGCTCTCTTTGTCCCTGCATCATGCCAACTGAGCAGTGATACGGCCGTGTTGGCTCGCATTGAGACCGGAGATCCCAGGTTAAATCTGAGATTAGTTCTAAATTTCATGAGATCAAACTTTACACATAAGCCGCACATAAGAGAGTACAGTGATGGAAAAAAGTTTTTGATCATCTTTAAAATTTTTATATAATCTCAAACACTATCAGGAAATATTTAAGTCTATCTTTTTTGTGTTTCAGAAGCTGTGGTTACATCACAATTTTTTTTTTTTTTTGTGAATTGTTAATGAGAAAAAATAAATCAATTCTTGACATTTTCAACGTGTCATATTCTGGATATGTTTCATTATCTACTGAAACATCCAGTTTTGACCTTGACAGAACAGTGCATATGCAGAAGGGAGCACGTGGGTTTGGAGAATGGAACAATACTCTGTAGTATTGAATGACTGAAGAAGGATACTTAATGTAATATATTACAAACGGGACGTCCAAAAGCATTTTTGCCACGACTGTATTTGAGGCCTCTGTGATGCACTGAAAACCTCCTGCATTTTCCAAAAGGTACATCTGCTGCAGTTCTTCTCAAACATCCAGATTTTCAAACCACAAATTCTTGTAAAAAGAAGTGATCATGCATGTTGTGAAGTCAGTTTCCCAGCAAAATATTTTCATTTTTATGTGCTTGCACACAAAAATGCACTTTAGCAAGTTTTTTTTTTTTTTCCCCACTCGCATGGAATGTTCTTTTTCGATCAGACAACAAAAACATAAGATGAAGAAAATTGTGTTTTGCTCCAAGGTCTGAGAGAAACATTTGGAAGTGTGCTGGTGGGAGGGAGAGACGCAGAAGGGGGGAGAAGGCGAGAAAGAATAAAAGTGTGTGTGTGTGTGTGTGTGTGTGAGAGGTGATTTATCAGTCTTAAGCTTTATGGATTTTTTCTTTAAAGTCGGTGAATTTCACTGAGATCAATCATCTCTGTTCAGTCAGTGGAGCTTTATTTCAAGATGAATGGCTACTTATCACACAGTCACAACAGAAAAATCTTCTGTCAAGAAAAAAAATAATGCTGTACTGATATTCAGTGAGGTTGTGTGTGTGGGAAACATCAGAGTCCTGAGTAGAGCGGAGCTGTGGAGATTCATTGTGTTTAAAGGAGATATGTGGGTGCGTATTGGCCTGAAATGTTCTAATGAAAACATATGATTGACAAAAGCGGCTGAGGCAGAAAGTTACAGAAACTTTTAACATAAGCTTTTTTGTTATCTTGTAGTCTGTTGCTCTTTATTTTGCATATACTACTGGAGCGACTAGAACACATTGACCATCAGTGTGTTTCTATTACTTTTAAGAGGCATTCCACTGTCCAAAGCCACATTTCACATCCCAAAGTGCCTTCTAAGATGGAAAAATAAACTGAAAATGCAGTAAAAATAAACACTTTCCACACACTCTGACAAAAAGCCAGCTGAGAGAGTCTGCCTCTTTTCTCTATATATCTTTTTTATTTTACTATTTGGGGAAATTTCTTTTTGGGTTTGTGCAGCATGTTGTTAATCTCTCTCAGTCTCGGTGTGGTGTGTAATTTATAGTGTTTCCTCTTAACACCATGAGCTGACCCCAGTCAATCCAGTCAATAAAGAGGCAGAGAAGGTGCCCTGTCGCTTTACAGCCAGTTAAATTACACTTTGATGTTGCCCCCACGTTTTCAACTGCAAATTAATGGGAGTCCATGGTGAATGTCTGACCCTCGCAAACGTCACTCTGTTGCTGAGAAGTGACTCAACATATTAAAACAAAAGTCTTAAATCAATCTTTAGGCTAATTTTGACAGTGCAGCCAACAGTGATTGTAAAAATAAATAGTAAAATGGACATCTAGTGATGTTCTGCATAACATTTAGTCATCAGTGTAGATTAACACATCAGGAGACACCCACCCAGTATAACCAGGTGATAAGATGAACTACAAACAATATTATTTTGTGACATATTCTCTGTGTGTTTAAGACTGATACACACTGTCCTCTCCTCATCATGCACAGTTATAGTAACAGATGCTGCATTGGATCGGCTGCAGTGAGAACAGAACATTCTGTGGTTGTAGCTAAAAAAAAAAAAAAAAAAAAAAAAAAAAAAAAAATTCACATTATGTTCATCTGAATAGAAAAGATGAATGTTGGGTTGAAATAGTGACAATTTGAAGGACTTCTTTTTGAACCTACTCAGGTTAAGAAACATGCACATGTACAGGTGAAAGTTAGTGGAAATATACAATAAAACTGAAGTGCTTAAGGAAAAAAGATCCCCATTCAGATAGTAGTTTTGTTGCATATGGCCTCCTTGCCTCTTTCCTCAGAGATTGTAGTCTGACAGGCATTGTTTTCAGAAAGACTTTCCTATGTTCTTCGTACATATGGTGCGCCCTGCAGGGGGGCCCACTGCTGTTCACCTTTAAGGCAGCACTGGAGACCCTTCCAGCTACAGCAGATCTCATGGATAACAAGCGGGAGACTGTCACAATACACGGCTGTTGCCAAAAAAATATCAATGACATGCGATATAAACAACAGTCTTTGATCAACGAGAGGCCTCATGATTCCAAACAGCCTGACAGCTCTACCCTTGTGGGGACTGCGGGTGCCGGCCAGGGAAATATGATGAAATAACTAGAGAGTATTTATGCTGGGATAAAACACATTTGCTCTCTGCAAGCCTAACAGGATGTGTTAGTCATGGACAGAAAGACAACGTTGTGGCTGTTAGACCCCCGGTGAGAGCTCTGCCACCAAACTATGGCTCCACAGCCTGAGCAGCCATGTTTTGCTATGTTCCTCTGTTAGGCAAACATATCAAGAATCACAGAGTTGACTGGATCCTGAAATATACTTTAGGAAATACATAAATCATCAGCATAAATCCTTAATATTTATAGTGGAACATAATTTTGACAGTTACTCTTTGTGTCCAATGGAGGTTAAAGTCCTCTAAAATTTAGGGAACTATATAGTCTACATTAGAAAGATATATATTCAAAAGAGATGTGAAAAATAAAATAATATAAAATAATAAGAAGATAAATAAAATAATGCAATATGAAAAAAAAAAAAAAAAAAAACTGAAACCAAAATCCCAAAACCTGATCCTCTCACACAGGATCTGTATCATCTATCCTTCTGCAGTTGTTGTTTACCCCCCCCCCCCCCAAAAAAAAAAAAAAAAAAGACGAGGTTTAAAGATACACCTTCACTCATGTAAGACAGACCCTTCCCTTGCAGACCCTTACCCAACATGGATGTGATTTGAGGGTCATCAGGTGTATGTGTGACATCTTCAGTGCTGACAGAGTGCTCATGGACACGCTCACACCTCCAGGTTCTAACCTGACAAATCTCTGGAGGAGCAGATGAGCAGAGATGTCCTAGATCCTGAAAATAGCTTCACCTCAGACGGGTTCGGACAGTAGGACCGTGCATCACTGTGAGTCACCACTAGAATGAGCCAAAGAGAGACTAGCCTGACGGTGCTCATTTCATAGCCTAAAACCATGTTGTCAACACACTTTCAGATATCACAAGTCCCACAATGGAGACTTTAAAAGCATGTTTTAATCCAGTGATGCATGTATAAACTGGATCCTTTATAGAAGAACTGAAGCCTAAAAAAGAGCTGCCAGCTTAGACAAGAGCACTGGCACACAGACACAGAAGTGGAAATTTATGATCAGAGAGCGGCCTGAGGTTTTACAGTTAAAACTGCAACCCTAAAGAAATACAGTACACTGGAAAGAAAGAAAAATACAGTACGAAGATGGATTTTGTGTCAGGAAATGCAATCCATAGAAGTTTAATTATGACAGGTGACTTTGCATTCACGTGATCTAAATCAGGTCTGATAAATGTATGTGTCAGAGCAGGAGGTTCAGCACTAAAGCAGGCTGTGCAGTGGATAGTTGGAGCTTTTCTGCCACTCTGAAATCACAGCCGGGGTGTTTGTTTCCCAGAACATCACACTGAGGAATTACAACTAGACGCTGAAAGCAGCCACACACACACAAACACAGTACTGAGCGCCAATGCATTTCACAACAGTCACAGAATTTCCTCACAAAGAGCAAGAAGGATCTTTGTTCCACCCTATCAGAATTATAGGTACATAAATTACACACATAAATTATTCAGAATATCACACATAATGGGAATTATAAGTATACTGCAAGATACAAGTGGCTAAAAACTAGAGTTGAAAACATAAGGATAAATAAAAAATAAGGGTTTAAATCAGTTTACTGTTTTGTTATAAAATTGCACCATATTAACTGTCTTTTTCAGCATTAATCTAGAGACAGATTCTTATTGGTTTAGTTTTTAATCAGCAGATTCCACTGGAAGTACTTTTCTTGAAATCAACTAGTTTGTGTTTTAAAAATTTACAGTATTAAAAAAACAGTCTAGTATACTGTATATATAGTATATATACGGTATATATAGTTTATAGTATATAGCAGGGGCCACATTTTGCTTAATATGGTATAAAGTGGGCTGGAACAGCAAAATAATAGAAAATAATGTCAACTCTAAAGTTTTCTATGTTTTTCAGCAAAAATAGTAAAATTCCATAATAAAAATGTTTACATCTACAAACGGTACTTGAACATAACATGAACAAATATTAACAACCTGAAAATTCTTAAGAAAAGTAAGTGCAATATTAACAATATTGCACATTAGTTTATCACTTATACATGTACATCATTCCTTTTTAAGCAGAAAACTTGCATTTTTCATAATTTGTTTATTATTGACTATGGTCTGATCCATTTTACGTTGCATTGATATCAAATGATTTGAACTTCCTTAGTTATTAATATCTTTTGTGTCATTTTTGCATTTCACAAATTCATCCCAGGGGCCAGATTGGACCCATTGGCGGGCCGATTTTGGCCCCCGGGCCCTATGTTTGACACCTCTGGTATATAGTATGAAGTATACTTTCTCCATGAGCTGTATTGATAATATTTATCTGAAGAATTCACACCTGATTCAAATCAGTCAGTAAATCATCAAACAGGTGAAACAATGAAAGATGTACAGCAGGATGTAATGTGTTGAATACACATTTGTCTTATTATACTTTTATAAGCTGTCCATTGAAATTGACGGATACTGGAGCTGAGATGAAACATTTATTTTAACTTTCTTTCATACTTTATTTTCACAGTTAAAGAGTAACACATTCGTGAAAACCTGCTTTGGTTCACAAAAATGTCTTAAAACTGTTACCATACTATGTTTCATGCCGTTTCTGTGTCTGCAGGTAAAGACAGCTCAGGTCTGACAGACTCTGATTTGGCCCCTGACTCCGACCCACCTGGAATGGACACGAGTTACCTGTCAGTGAAGGATCAGGGTGTGAAGGCTGCCTCTGATAGGCCGCCAGGCACTGAATTAGCAAGCCCTCTGGACAAGGGCGATGGCAGCGAGAGCAACAAGGGCAAGAAGAGGCGCAATCGCACAACCTTCACCAGCTACCAGCTGGAGGAGCTCGAGAAGGTTTTCCAAAAAACGCACTATCCAGATGTTTATGCCCGAGAGCAGCTGGCACTGAGGACTGACCTGACTGAAGCTCGTGTGCAGGTAATACAGGAAAATCAGAAGATGCATGGATTTTTTTTATACTACACACAAGAGGAGGATGGTTGATTTGTTTCTTTATTCTTATTTCTTCAACTAATCTTTTACTGCTGCTCTTAAAGAAATAAGGTTCACACAAACATCTTACATATTGAACCTTTAACTTACAGTGTAATAGAGGTAACACTTTCATACAACATTAAATACACCAAATATAATTTATACTCCTCTAGGGGTAATGTAGTCCAAATAACAAAATATAAATGGTAAATGGACTGTACTTATATAGTACTGTACTAATACGTAGTACTGTACACTTTGAAGATGAGGTATTTTCATTACTATTGCAAATGAAAATGTAATTGATGTGACTCAGGCTGAAATTACATATACAATATAGTGCATCACAATGATAATGAGTTTTTCATTTTTTATTACATTACAGGATGTTATGCTATTTTATTCAACATGGAACATCTGCAAGTAATGTAAACATTAACATTAGTAAATGGGACATGACGCCACTGACATCCAGGCCTATGAGGAGAAAAAAAAAAAGAGTATTTCTTTAAATCTGAACATTTTGGAGACATTTAAGTACACTAGTCAACAAATATATTGACATCAATCGTTTTAGACATTTGAATGCATAAATGTTATATATTACAGCTTTAAACAGCAAAACCTCATGAGTCCGTTCACATCTGCAGCCCTGCAAAGATAACGTCACTCACAGAACAACATGAGAGATTTATCTGGAAATGTGGGAGTAGTGGGGAGAGAGTGGGGGAGTGGGAGCCAACAGAGGCCAGGGGGCCCAGGGGGGCTGAGGCTGGAGCTGCCTGGGCCTCATATGTTCAGTCTGAGGAGAGCAGACTTTGATGAACACATGAGGAGACCTGTTTGATTCGGCTCCGTTTCAACAGGATTGTCTCAGCGCCCTTTTACTTTGTACCTGAGCTTTTAGGCTTCCTGAATGTGTGCGTTCACTTCTGTCTGCATTAGTCTGGCCTGAGGTGTATGGACGTAACCCTGATGCTGACCCTCTGACCTGATTTGCATACAATCCGGTCATGACTTCTGTAATGCATTCCAGCACTATAGAGAACAGAGACAGAGACCTCCACTATTTCTATACATGTGTAGGGTTGAATGTATGTGTGTGCGCTAAAGCCCCGGGATTTTCTGTGTTTTTCTTTCATTAACTTCCTGTTCGGACAAGAATGTGTCCCTGCTGTGGTCTCCGGGTTAGGTGTGAAACCTTCCCATGGGCTTTGGGCGAGTTAGCAATTGATATTTTAAGGTCTGTTTAGTTGACAGGTCTGAGTACATATCTGTGTAATTTTGCAGCACGTGGCTTTTTCATACTATTTGTGTGCAACGTCTGTGCAGCGTATCCCATATTTTGCTGTGTTAGATAAGAGCAAAATCTTTTACATGACCAGCTGTAACCAGAAAAGCCTCACAGAGAAACACAGGAAGTCTGTGCAGCCGCAGGGTTGTAACTCAGCCCGAGGCTCTGAAGGTATGCTTCTCTGCACATATTATCGCAGACCTGCCTGGTTCAGATGGATGCAGCTTTACAGCCCTCAGCTCTCCCAGCGGCCCTCTTAAACACTCAAGCTAAAAAGATAAAAGACACAAGATGCCTTGTCAGTCAAAAACAGTGCTCTGCACTCGATTCAAGTCATTCACACGCAAAAGGACTCACAGCTCATGAATTCAACATTTTGAGTGGGAAGAAAAAAGGAGATTTTACTGGTGGTGAAAAATGTTCATGAACTAAAGAAATAAAGACTAAATATCTTTATGTGTGTCCAACATAATACATCATATTCTGATGGCTTTCACATCAATAAGACGAGGGACTTTTCAGTTAAAACCGGGCCTGGAGTTGTTTGCTTTTTCTGTCTCAGTGTTTCAAAGGGAGACGTTCATATCTGAGTCATATGCACTACGGATACAAGCGGAGGTCAGGGGGTCAAGGGTCAAGGGTTTCAATAACATGAGGTATCTCTGATTTTCCTTTCTATTGGTCTAGAGAACTCAGAGGGCTGAGATGGCATCTGACATGTGGAGCTCGGTAGACAAACACAGGTGTCCATATGAGTTTATAGATCCAAACAGTTAATGGATGATAAAACAGCAGGACCTGATTGGACCAGATCGAGGTGGGAGGAGGGTCTTTAACAGAGGAGTTCACGTCAAGTTCAATACACAAGTCCTTTCCTAAAGTTGAAAAAGCTCACATCCTAAATTGTGCTACTTTTAAAGGTATTTATCACATTAATTAATAACTTGTTTGATTAGTTGAGTATTTTCAGGAGATACTTTGATTTTAGCATTTTCACCTCATGGGTATTTTCAGTATGTTCTGATATTTTAGAGACTATAGCAAGAAAACACTTCTTTATTTTACAAAAAGTGCAGGAGATGATATTTAATATTTGAGCTAATAAACAAATATAAATTGACAGTTTATAGATATGCATAAAGCTAAACATTCACACACTGACGCTGGTAACATAAACCCCTGGAGCAGCACGTCTCCTGTTCACAAACCAAACACAGCAAGTGAAGTTGTTTGCTAAATATTTGATATCATTTCACTATTATCATTGACTAACCTATAATTGTAAAAGGAAATAAGAAACTATTTGGTGAAGGATTCTTGGCAAAATTGAACAAACTTCCATTTAATGAATAACAACATTGGTCAGAGGTGTTTCCAAGATATTATTAGTGCTTTGGGGGTGTTGGAAAACCGAAGCCAGGCTCAGCCGTGGATTTCTCTGGACTTTGGTATGGAGGCTGACATGAGTGACAGCAGAAGCGGGTTATCAATCCTCTGAGCTGGTCTCTCACTTCAAAGTGTTTTCAGCCCCATACAGCTCTCCTGCTGGGGCCAGTTTGGCATTTCTCTGCTCTTTCTCTCTGGGGTTGTAACATAAATAAAGCCTCACTGAAAGTCCACCAGCTACTTAAGCTGTCAAGGTCTTTACCAATTACTGTCACAACGTGGTGTGTGCAACACAAAAATATGTTCTCCCTGTATAATAGCCAACAGACTCAGTACAGGGTAAAGACTGAGCAGATGAGGATGGAGCTGTAGGCTGTTGGTGACAAGGCATTGTGGGAAACACCAACTCTGTCCAAAGCCTTTTTAGATTTGTATAACTGAAAAATAGTTCTTTACAGGATTGTAATTCAGAGACTAGCAACAGAAGACAAAAACATCAAGTAAAGACGGATTATGTTCAGGTGTCTGCACATCTTTAATTTAGGGAGAGACCGTATCTGAAAGCCAGGAGCTCTCAGCTTCAGGAAATGAAAAAGAAAAATGCAAACAAACCCTAGATATGATTGCATCTCACTTTTCAATCTAATCTTTAGATTTATGGGGAAATATATGAGCAAAGAGCAGAAACATGGCAATTTATATCAGAGACAAGCCGGACAAATCAGTCTAGTCACAGTTTTATATCAAGACTCTAAATTTTGACATTGTGAAGATAAGCATGACAGGCCGGAAGCCCATCAGAGACACCAGGATTTAGATCATATTCACTCACTCTGATGGGACACAAAACTGCTTTTTCCAAACTAGACTTTGAGATTTCCCTGTCAAAAATAATTACAAACACATAAGAAAGACACACAGTCCTGTCAGACAAATAAGGAAAGGGTCTGCTTCTTCTTGTTTTAATGACCCTAAATAAAGGCTTTGATAAAACAGTTGACAAAACAAATATTTTATATTCCTTCTTGTCTTCACTATGATTTTTGTCCCCTTTCAGTTAACAATGCACAAATATTCACTTTGATAGTTTCTTAACTGTGTGTGTGGGGTTTTTTTTTTTTTTTTTTTACCTGAATTAGAAAAATAAGTTGGACCTTCTGCACATATCATTTTTCATATTCAGCCTTTGAGTCTTCTGGCACATTCCATTGTTCCATTCGTGTGTGGAAAAAAGTTTTCTTTCAGATTTCAAGAGGAAGTTCAGGTTTAATGGTTTGGTAAACAAGTCACTTTACATTATCTTTTTAATGTGGGACATTGACCCAGACCATGACTGGCCTGAAACTAGAGAAGCCTCTTTTTTGCTTTGATAAAATCACTAACTACACCACCAGTTGAATGACATTAAAATGCTTTTACTCTGCAGGTGTGGTTCCAGAACCGAAGAGCGAAGTGGAGGAAGAGAGAGCGTTTTGGTCAGATGCAGCAGGTCCGAACTCATTTCTCTACAGCTTATGAGCTGCCTCTTCTGACGCGTCCTGAGAACTATGCACAGGTATAAACATCTCCTCTACACAGGCTTAGCACTGGGTACTTGTCTCATTGTATCTACAAGTTCTACAATTGATTCACAATGTTGTTTTTTTACTAAAATCTCAGATTCAGAATCCTTCTTGGATTGGTGGCAGCAGTGCAGCATCCCCTGTGCCTGGTTGTGTTGTGCCCTGCGACACTGTGACTCCCTGTATGACCCCACACCCCCACTCGGCCAGCGGGATGTCTGATTTTCTGGGCGTGCCGAGCCCTGGAGGTCACGTGGGACAGGCTCACATGGGGAGTCTGTTTGGCGGCTCACCTGGTATGGCCACAGGCATCAACACATATGATCTCAACATGGACCCTGACCGCAAGTCCTCTAGTATTGCCACTTTGCGCATGAAGGCCAAAGAGCACAGTGCAGCCATATCCTGGGCCACATGATGTGTTGATACCTGCTGGATGGGGACCCTTCAGACCCCTGAAATTTCTAAACTAGCCCAGCAAAAGGTGAGAGGGCGCGAAAATCGACAACTTTAAAGGCAACAGTGACTACCTTCTTAAATGTTGCAATAGAATGATTATGCAAATACATGGAGGAGTGAAGATTAAATGAAGAGAAAACAACAAGATTTGTCCAGATAAGTCATGTGGTACTGCCAAAGTGGGGTGATGGAGCTTTGTGGAAGATCTGATGAGAGTTGATGCTGTACTGTAGAGAAGGATTCAAAGTGTAGTACTGAAAGTAAGTATTAGTTTAATTATTTCAAAGAAATCCATGCACTTATTTGCTAAAATACAGGAAACTCTGTTTGTTCAGTGCTCCCAGTGTCATTGTATTCTCTGTGCAGGTGCTGTTTTACTCTTATTTTGTTATTTAAAACTGTGTTATTGTGTTTTTCCTTTTAATCATTTTGTTAGTGGTTTTGATTAAAACATATGTTCAACAAGCACCCTTAAAACTGAAATGTAGTTCTTATATGGCATGTATTATTAAGGCAGTCTTTATCAGCATGAGCACATGCAGAATTCATGCCTATGCAATGAAAATTGTTTATAGACATCTTATCTGTTATATTCTGGGGATTCTCAGATGAGTGTGCAGATTCAGAGACTATAGAGGTGGTTCTTCACTCTATCGTTTAAAAGTCAAACAGATGAAATGTGGTTTGTTTTAGTGTGGTCAGGGTGAAAGATCCACCTGCCGCACTGCCTCAGCCTGCTGATGGCCAGAGCTAGAGGAAGGATGGTGGAGGAAGTGTGGGTGTGTGGGAGTGTGAGAGGGGCACAGCAGGCCTGCTGGCCTCAGGGCTGAAGAGCCTGGGAGCGCCAGCCTCCAAACAGAGCCAGCTCTGTTTTCTCCAAGTGGACATGCCCGTGCCCTTTGCATTTCCAGTCTCAGAGTTTCACAGAGAGGGAGAGAGAAGTGCCTACTAGTCAGTCAAAATGCCAGAAATAACACCAAAAGCAGCAGCAGCCACCTTTGAAACAGAGGAGGCTGGTGGAGATTACACACAGAGTGTTGACACTTGGAATCACTGAAAGGATGTCAGTGTTCAAAAGCCTTTTCTGGACTCGGGTGAAGTCAGTCTCACCGTTGTCTGCGTTCGACTGAAAGGTTTGACCTGTAAATGGCCAAAGAGCAGCACTGACAAAGAAATCTAACAGACTTATGCACAATAACTTGATCAAACATATATCTGGTTGATGGGTGGTGGTATCCACATGTCTATGACAATGTCACAGCCAAAGTAATAACAAGACTGGAATATCAAACTACAGGTGTCCAGAGGCTCCAGGGGAACCGAGTCTGTTTTATGAGCAGACATTTGATTCATCTATTTCTAAAGACATTTTCAAATCTTGTAGTATATTTATATTGGGCTCAAGTGGAACACAATCCTAAATACAGTTGATTAACACTAAACCACTATCAACTCAAGTGCAAACATTTGTGAGGAAGTTAAAACTAGCACAGGAGTAATACATTAAAGCTACCATCTACATTTGTGGTTGATGATGCATGTTACTCTATGTTCATTTCTATCATCTCCTGGAACAAATTTAAGTGTTTGTTGGGTGGAAAAACTAGTTATACTGAGCTAGAAACCATAAAAAATGACTGACTCCAAAATCACATCCATACCAAAGAGGTCCAAAGATTGAAATACCGTATCTGAAAGCTATCTATATTTTTATCCTGGCAACTGCCTCCTCCAGTGACAAAAATAGCAAATGAGTTCATGCTTGTTCTTTTGTTGAGTGGAGCTGATTTGGGCTGAAAGCATAACAAAAGGTTTTGTTTCGGAAAGCAAACCTGATACTCATAGCACACCTCCAGGCAGAGGAACCGCTGACTCTTTCCCTAACCTGAACCACATTGGTTGCCCTTCTGGGCAGGTAGGAGAAGAAAAGTCGAAAACCTGTCAGCAGAGCAGATCACCCTGAAGTCATCCAAATTACATCCAGTTTTACCCTTCGCTCCAAATTCAACGCATGTGCATAATTTTGACGGCATAATACATGGCTCAAAAGTGAGAGGATCTCCTTGGAAATGTGAACATAGGGCCCCCTTCGCTCTGGCTGAGGGGTTGGATGGAGGGCGAGCCGTGAGGGCGTTTGCTGTGTTCCGGTGTTCTGGGAAAAGGACAGTGCACACAGCTGCGCTCAGGGGGTAAATGCAAAACAAACATGCCTCACACATGCTTCCCCCTCAGCTGTCATGGCTCCGCTTTCAAAGATCCCCCCCCTCCTCCTCCCCCCTCCTCACCCACATCAACACACATACATACACATCACACTGGGCCTCTCCCTGAGCTGACTTCCACCACGTCCACTGGTCCAAAGCTGCAGCCTCCATTAGAGCGGCTGAGGCTGTCAGGCTTAAGGGGGTGAGGAGTAGACACACAACCAACCCAGGAAGGCTTTTTAATTATCACTGAGCCATGTGGAAGCTGCAGACTGCAGTATAGTGTGTCAGGACAGACAGGGCCGTCTGTCTTCTGCTCATTTTAATAAAGCTGGCTCACAATGTTCAACCATCAGTAGCTCAGGTTTACACTTTACATACTCTGTTTACCATTTTTTCTTTATTTGTGTGTAATTTATGCTTCGATGTGTTTATTTTGAAGCATCCTGGTGATTCGGTCTTGGCTGGAATTGAACCACATTTAGGATTTTTTTTTTTTTTTACCCCCTAAAGCTGCACATGAAGCTTGAACTTTTTCAACACTCACAAAGATTACTAATGCAAGATTGGTTTTATATGGAAAAGCTTATCCTCCTGTATGCTGAATAACTTGGAGTGATGTTATCCACCTTTCTCATTTTCTAGTACTACTGAAGCCATACAATCAGTATAGGAGTAATTATATTATGAATATGTGTGCTGTTGCGTGGATGTACAATTTTGTGCATGCAAAATTGGATGAAGTGTTAAAGGACTCTTAGAAAGGATACTAATTTGTTGTATTTTTATTTTGTGAGAATTATCGAGCATTTGAGTGTATCACTTTTTTTTCCATTTAAAAAAAATGTTTGAATATTGTTTTCTTCTTGATATGTAATTCATTTGAGTTTAAAAAAATAATGTTTTGTTAATTTTTGTGGCTTTAAGCTTTTTGTTTGAAATGACTTTATGAAATTTTGTTTGTGTTTTGTGTTTAATTAAAGTACAATAAGTTATTGCACTTCACTTGAATTGGTATGTGTACGTTTGAAGCACAAAACATACAGACTTTGAGAATTTTCTGACTTATTAATCTTGCCCAACTATTGTTATCACCTTGTGTCTGTGTGTGTCCACAGAGACATATCATGATATAACTCAATGAATACTTGAGATATCACCATAACATTACATGGGCATATACATATAGCTAATGTACATCAGATGCAATGATCCATTTGAGTAAAGGTCAAAGGTCAAGGTCATAATTAACTAAAAGCTCAAAATCACATTATCAGTTATAACTCAAGAACAAAGGGTCACAGAACTTTCAGATTGGTACCAAAAGATGTGGAATGAAGATTTCTACAATTCACATATTTAGTGTTATCACCTATGACCAAGAGTTTTTGAGATCTCTGGAGGTCAAAGGTGACATGTCACAAAATTAACTTCTGTAACACTGTTTGTGTGTGTCAACCATAGACACATCACGCTATAAATTAATCAATACTGGATATATTATAATATTACACACACTGACACATACATACATATAACAAAACTATCAATATTGCAAATGGTCAAATGTCAAGGTCATAATTAACTAAAAGCTCAAAATCACATTATCAGTTATAACTCAAGAACAAAGGGTCACAGAACTTTCAGATTGGTACCAAAAGATGCGGAATGAAGATTTCTACAATTCACATATTTAGTGTTATCACCTATGACCAAGAGTTTTTGAGATCTCTGGAGGTCAAAGGTGACATGTCACAAAATTAACTTCTGTAACACTGTTTGTGTGTGTCAACCATAGACACATCACGCTATAAATTAATCAATACTGGATATATTATAATATTACACACACTGACACATACATACATATAACAAAACTATCAATATTGCAAAAGGTCAAATGTCAAGGTCGCATTTAGCAGAAAGGTCAAAATCACATTATTGGCTCCAGTTCAACAATGCGTTGTCATAGAAACTTGAGATTGGTGAGATGAGTTGAGGATTTCTCTGAATACTTGTTCCATTAGTTTTTTTTAACAAAACATATTCAGAGCAGTAAAGAGAATTCAGACACCATTCGAGTCATTTTTAGATTGAAGAACATCTTTTCTAATCACACGACCAACACACTAGCTGATCTAAATTTGTGAGTAAATTTGTTGTATTTGAAAACCTATAAAATGTACTTAGGTTTATTTCATTGCACCAAAATATTGTGTCATTCCTGTAGTCACACATTCTGAAATCTATTTGCATTTCAGTCTCTTTGAAGGGACACAGAGTGCTGAAACAGGATCGCAAAACCCACACGAGTATCATAGTAATTGAAGTTGACAAAAATACGAACTGCGCCCTTTTGAACTGCTGACATTGAACAGGGTGGATTAAGCAGCGTATATTAACAACAGGTGACAGGCTGGAGGGAACAGTGGATTGGTCGTGCGACGGAGCGGCGGGTCTGCTGTGGACACGCTCAAGCTGGAGTAAAAGCACACGTCACCTCACGAACATATAATGGGGTAAAAACAAACCATTGTAAGAGCTATTAATGTGCTCTTTATTTGTCATGTATTACAAAGTCATATATATATGTACAAACTGTACATAAACTCAACCAAAACATCAAAACTGCTTAAATGATCTAAAACAGAGGTGTCAAACATGCGGCCTGGGGGCTAAATCCAGCCCGTCTAAGGGTCCAATCTGGACCTTTGGATTAATTTATGTAATACAAAAATTACACCAAGATATAAATCATTTTAGTTCATGGACCACACATTCAGACCAATTCAGTCTCATAATATAATAACCAATAAATATTCACAAGTTAAAAAAAAATCCTCTTTTTTCATTTAGTGACACTAAAACAAAGCATAATTTCACAAAAAATCTCAATAATCAGAACAAATGTGAAAAATTGGAAATGTCTTAAGACAAGTACCGGTAAATACAATTTTCACAATATTCTACCTATTACTAAATATTTTGTGTATCTGTAGATCCACTGTGATCTGTAAATTAGAATGCATATGTGTAAATGATAAACTAAAGCCTAATATTTGTTTTCATCATGTAATTTTTCTTTTTTCGTGATAAAACAGAGAGGAAAGTTCGAAGTTGACATAATTTATATATTATGTTTTGTTTTATTTTGTTTCTACTGGTTCGGCCCACTTTAGATCAAATTTAGCAGAATGTGGCCTCTGATCTAAAATGAGTTTGACACCTCTGACGTAAAATAAAAAAAAGGCAAATAATAATAAAAAAAAAAAGGCCAGAAGGAAATGTTATGTCCAAAAACATTCTTCTCGTTAACATAAGTTTAAATACTGAATGTTTAAAAACTACACAACAGTGTTATGATCATAAACATCCTAAAAGAAAAAAAACATTGCACTCATATTTATCAGCTGAAGGAAAAGTGTTAAATAAACGAACATAGGGATGCCATAAAGAGCAACAATGGTTTTCAACACAAAATACAAGACAGACTCACAAAGGTAGAAAAACATTATAACTCAAGATGTTCCAGTATCTTTGAAACACTTTTCATCAGCAGTTCCTCACGTTAAAAAATAAGCAATTTATGATATCAACTTTGTGTAACTGAAGTAGGTAATTTACTGTACATTATATTTTAGTGTCCATGCTGTATATTTCATCACATTCAGTTAAAGTGTACACCGACGACAGTGGATTCGTTATGGCATTATGTAAGTTTAAAAAAAAAAGCATTTAGTTTTTTTTCTTTTGTACAGTACAGCTAAAAAAAAAAGAAAGAATGAAAAAACAAGTATTAGACCTTTGAAATCCTACTTGGAATAGAATAAATTATGACTAATTTACAGCACTGCTGCAATATATTTCTATACTTTATATACACTGTATACACTGGTTCAAGAGCAGCTGAAGACCCGTTTCCAGCTCCACAACAGTAACAGAGGTAACCACATGCCTTCTATCATATTTATCAAACATCTGACTCCCGTGTCCTTCCACAAGCAGTTTGGAATTTTTGGCATCTTATTTATGTTTGTACTCTTTTCCTTTTTAAAAAAAAATAAAATTCAGCACAATAACAACAGGAAGACTTTTCAGACAGTGACGTTAAAAACTTCTCTATTGGACTCAAACGTAAAATAAATCAACATAAAAATCTAATAAGGGTGTGCTGAACAGTCTGGGTTTGTGCTGCTGCAGTCTGATGGTCCGATATAAAAGGCGATATCCGGGGCAAGTCTGGACTCGTTGAGGCTGCGCTGAGGTCCAGACATCTGCTGCAGACGGGTCAGAGGCTGCCGATGTTGGGGAAGCTCTTGAGTTTCTCTGGGAAGTCGTCTTTATAGAGCACTGGGTCTGCACGGTGTTCTACCACCTTCAGCGGCATCGTTCCAAAAACGGAAGCAAACTTATTGATGCACTCAGATCTGTGGATGGAAACACAACTTATGACAGTGTGTAGCTGTGTTGTGTAACCATGGACAGTACTGGTTAGTGGTATTATAACTGTCATATTTGTGTGTTACCTGTTTTGTAATGACGTGACATTTTCCCTTTACAATATTTAGGCTGTACACACATTTTTAAGCCTCAAATTCAAACTGGTCATTTAAACATTTCAGCACAGCACCTGTCACTGGGTTAAAATATATATATATACAAGAATGCATATACTCATGATTATTTTTTGTTCACTCTTCATCACCGTGACATATATTGTATTAAGCTATAAACATTTAAAATTATCTTTCATAATAGCAGAAAGTTTAGAAATTAAAGAGGAACACCAAGGGGAAAAAAAAAGGGAAGCTACATGCTTCAAGTACACTGGCACCAAGATAAAAATGTACCTGGAGTTGACCTGAGAACAGCCACTAATTTTTATTTTTTTTTCTCCGTATAGTTTTATTACCCCACCACCACAAGGGGGAACAAGGGGTATTGTTTTTGGTTTGTTTTTTTTGTTGGTCTGTGTCTGTCAGCAACTTTATGCAAAAAGTACTGGACCAATTTCCATGAAATTTTCAGGCAAGGTGCGAAGTGGTTCAGAAGATCCCTAAAAATTTTGGTGAATGTAGGTCAAAGGTCAAAGTTGCCAAAAATACATTTTTTGCAATGATAAGAGATGAGGTAAAATGTTCACAAGGGGTGGTGTTTATTGTGACTGGTACCACTTGTTTTTCAAAATGTATCACCTGTCTTTTATCATTAGGAAAACATGTTTTGGTGACTGTGACTTTTGACCTATATTCACCAAGGTATCTATTCTGGACCACCTCACACCTTTCCTGAAAATTTGTCCGGTAGTTTTTGTGTAAAGTTGCTGACAGAGAGAGACAAGAAAGAGAACTAAAAGCAATACCCCCCCCCCAAAAAAAAAGGGGGAGGGTTAATAATTAGTAATAATTGCAGGGACATAAAAAAAAAAATTCAAGAGCTTTTCAGATTTTGAAAATACAATATTGTAATTCAAACATTTTCAAGCACCTGGATGAACCCTGGATAAAACAGGAAAAAAACTGAAGTAGGTGAAACAAGTGGTGTCCGGCACAACAAACCCCTCCCCCTTCACACATTTTACCTGATTTGCCCTATCTTTTATTATTAGGAAAACATGTTTTGGTGACTGTGACTTTTGACCTACATTCACCAAGGTATCTATTCTGGACCACCTCACACCTTTCCTGAAAATGTAATGGACATTGTTTTTTTTTGTCTGTTTTTCAGCAACTTTACACAAAAACTGCTGAACCAAACAAACCAAAAACAAGAGCACTTTCGGGGGGGGGGGGGGGGGGTGTATAACTAAATATATTAGTTATACAAAACAGGTGATTGCACTCCAGTAATTTCATCTTTTTCTACATGTGAAGTATCATACCTCTCAACCATGTGTGTCTGATCCAGGGACAGTCCATCAATGGCAGTGCACTCGGGACACTTGAACTTTTTCCTGGGGGTCACCTAAACAGAAGCAGAGCGACATCACAGCACTAACGTCAGCTTATTTTAACTGTATGTTAAATGCCAGTGGTCCAGACAGAGGCTAATAAACTGTCTAGTGTGATGAAGAACAATTAAATCCTTAAATCTATAGGCAGGGAGGCGAGGGTTTCTGTTTTGTTTTCAGGAACCTGTTTTAGATGAATTGGGAGGTAGGAGCACCGGCGCAGGCGTATGGAAGGGTGCAGCCTGTGATTTGATGGCAGGGTGTGTGTGAGCCCCGGTGAGCTTAGGAAAACACACTCCAAGGGGGAGTGTCAGTGAGTGACACCCAGATAAGGAAGGTTAAAGCCAGGCTTTGGCCCGGGCCCCTGCACCTGGGCAAAGTCGACGGGATGAGGAGGGGGGAGAGGCAGTCAAGTAAAAGGGTGAGAACTGATCAGACCCAGAGATGCTGGTCTGTTCTGTCAGACTTAAGGCACCCAGACCAGTCTCGGCTATGAAAGTACCTTTATGGGGGCTTTGCCGGTGATGTTCGCCACCAGGAAGTTCATGGCAATATCTTCACAGTTCATGTGAGCGTCCACCCAGTTCTTGATGTCTCCAGGCATCTTATACGTGTACAGATAGTTAAAGTACTGAAACACAAACAAATTCAGAGCAACACATGAGCATAGAGTGTTGTTGTGGATAAAATGCAGACACAATCTATTATCTGCATGAATGTAATGACTCAGTGACACAATGACCTGAAAATATGTAGGAGGAAACCAGGAAAGAGCTTTGAACTAATGTGAGTGTGAGCTTTTAAGTGAAAGGGAGATAACACTGCTTTACCTATGACATACCGATCATTTATCACTCTAATCTTTTCAGCCTACAATCCTTCAAGAAGCAAAAACAGAGGTCTACAGAAAAATCTCCACACACGTTTGCAAGCCCCCTTCCCCACCCACCCACCCACCCACCCACACAAAGATAATTTCCTTGTTGTTGGTAAGCAGCAGTGCCAACATCCTACTATTAATCTCCAGCTGAACTTCATGTGACAGAGGTAGGGTCAAAGATTAAGCAGCCAAAACGATATAATGCGAGCCGGCTCACCTTGTGGTAGAAGGCAGCACCGGTCAAAACCATGGACACCTCATTTGTCCACTCGGATTCATACTTCCATTTTCCCATTTCATGGTCCCAGAGGTGCAACCGGCCCGGGTAACCCACCAGTCGGTCGGGGAACTCCCTCCATACCTGAAACCAACAACAACAGAAACACAGTTAAAAACAGTTTACACTCAAAGATGAATGAAGCATCATGGTCTATCACAAAAATGCTATACAAATAAAATGCATCATTATTATTATCAATATTATAATTAGTATTAAGTGTGTATTTGGAACACATCTGCATTTGTGAGTGAGGTGCAAATTCAAGCTGATGTAACTGCTGGTAGTTTGAGATAAATATGTTTTCATTTACATGCAGCTGTACTCCTAGTGAAAGCAAAAAAACAGTCATGTAGTCAGTCAAACAGGCACCTCAACTGCAGTGTCCTGCCTCTAATTCTGTGTAATTATCCTTAAACTGAACTCAATTTTATTAAATGGCTCCTAAATGCATTCAGGTGAGTGTGCCTGGCAAAGTGGGACACAGCAGGTATGTGGGCATGGAAAGCATCAGCTTCAGACCTGTCATCATTCTTCACACATCAAACACTCCGTGGAGAACGAGACCCTAATCTGCCTGAATAACTTTAAACTCCAGGATCAACTTGAAATGGTCCCCTTCATTACCTGCCGTTATACAGAGGATGGAAAAGTACCGTCAAGGTTAGAGTTTTTTTTTCCGCCCTCTCTCACCTCGTAGCCAAACTGTAGCTCGTCAGATGTCAGCATGATAATGTCATCGTCAATCGCCAACACAGCTTCAGTCTCAATCTCGTCGTAGGGAAAGAAGCGGTTGCTTAGCTTGTTCTCCTTGGTTCGTACAACTTTTAGAGGGACACCGATTTTTGGCCAAAGTGATTCTGCAAAAATAGAACGATGCAACAAAAAACATCACACAAGGAGTTTATCACATATACTGTAGAACAGAAAGAATCAGCCAATATTTAAGTAGACAGTGAAACTCATTTTTAAACATGCAAGAAATTATTTTATGACAAGAACTTTTTAAAAATATAATTAGGTTTTTTATTTGAGTATTTGAGCCAAAGTCAAAAAGCCAAACTGACTTTTGAAGACATTTATTTTTAAT
The DNA here is from genome assembly GCA_020466265.1 of Siphamia tubifer. Classification (NCBI taxonomy): domain Eukaryota; kingdom Metazoa; phylum Chordata; class Actinopteri; order Kurtiformes; family Apogonidae; genus Siphamia; species Siphamia tubifer. Next base: position 47,609,888 of record CM035785.1, on the reverse strand, counting down.
CAAACTGAAGATATTTAATTCACAAAAATATCAGTACAACATGCCCATAGTTATTGTCTTGAACCAGTTTAACAGTTTCTATCTAATTGCTATGTTTCTCTGACTGCTCTTTTTTTAACTGATGGTCACACTGCTATAGCTCATACCCATGAACCTGTCCACACATGAATGACCATCCATGGCTCTACTCATTCACATCTTCATTATGAAAAAAAAAATTATACCAATTCCAAAGATTACCAAAGCAAACATAGAATAAAAATTTATTGTGTTTGTGGATTTTTTTAAGACATAAGTGACAGATTTAAGGATAAATTTGCAATTTTATAGATGATTAAGGTCTTAATTTAGAACAATCAATGTTTTGATTGCTATGTTTTAATGCAGATGTGTGGACACACTATACACCCAGTCATTTTTCCCAGTCATTTTAAGGGTCGACTAAAAAAATATGACTATGCACACTATTAGTGTTTAAAGATGCCTTTAGGATTATGACTCATTCAACATGGACAGAGACATCTGAAGTTGTCCTGGTAAATCTGGCAGTTAAACTTCACTGACTGAATCCCGTCCCTGGTATCACTATGTTAACCTCAAGCACGTGCAAATCTAACCACACTTCAATTCTTCATGAGGCAGATCAACAGCGTGTTTTTTCAGGGGAACATTTCAAAGACCTTGGGTAGTGTCCATGGCACGGACTATGGCACAGATAGATCATACAGAAATGTGTCCCCTCATTAATAGTGTAACGGGGTCCTGGCAGACTATGAGAGGGGCTGCAAGTCGCCCTAACCACGTCTGAAACCTCCTGTCAAAAGCTATTGTCAGGAAAGTTGCTATGTTAAATGCACAGTTTCTCCTTTCACTCCGTTTATGCTGCCGTCATTCCTTCTTTCATTTCCAAGTGTACCAGACCCAGTAAGAATGGCAGAATTGTTGCGCAAAACATTAGCAGCAGGCTGAACAATATCAAATCTAAATATATATATTACAAAAATCTATTAATAATAGATAAATTTTTTTGGTGGAACCAAGGTTATATACAATCATGTCAAGACAAAATGAAAGTTATTTAGCAGGATAAAAAAAACAACTGATGTGAGAACAGCAGCTTGTGAACACATCAGATGGAGGTTTGGTGTGAATGCGGCAGATATCTGCCCTCATACCGGGCTGAGCCACATGAGTCTGACCTGTCAGTGGCCCCTTGTTAATTCTAATGGGTCACAAAGCTCCAGCCAGGCGCCGCTGATTCCTCTAATGAAAAGGCAACTCACAGCCACGAGGGAGCACTTCAAAGTCGTCTCATTACTTCATTACATTAGCTGAGTTGTTCAGCACCAGGACAAATTTAATTCCTGGTGAAGTACAGTCTCCGTCTGGGTTAAGCCTCGAGTCACGTAAGATACAGCGAATGGGTGCATATATTTAATTGCCATATTAAGGCAAACAATTACAGTGTCGGGTGCCATAAATTACAACTAATAGGAGCTTGTCCTGATAGATATCTGATGGACTGCTACTGGTAAAGTCTTTTCATAAACTAAACAACCTTGACAGAAATAAAACAATACACAGGACAGGTTCAAATAAATAAATAAAAAGATGTACACAATGTTCAGTCAAAACTAATACATAGTATTTGTGTATATTCTAGCATAAAATGTGGAAAAAATAATGAGGCAGTACTGACGGCATAGTAAATATATTTATCACCTGTCTACATATTGCAAATATTCTGTATAGATACTGTACTTTTTCTGTGTACCACAAGAACACCTCAGCTGTGATACAATCACTTGTCACTCTTTTGTGTTTGAGGGCAACATGTTACAGAAGTGGAAAACCCTTTCTTCACTCTCAAAGAAAGCCAGAGAACCATGGCTCCAGCGTTCAGCATAACATGACAGCTTTTATTTTGGAGAGATGAGATTTGGCTGCTCTTGCCATTATCACTCATCTGTTGTACATCAGAGGCTCCACTTCAGGCCTTAAAACCACCATGGCAGGAACAAAAAAAGGGGAAAATTATTCCCACTCACAAGATGTTTCTTGTAGACTTTAGTGGTGCCAATATCTTAGTACACTTGTGGCACTATTTTCCATCATTATTTTTACCCCAAAGTCAAGCAGGTGTTTGTGCTAAATAAATAAATAAATAAATAAAATTAAATAAAACATTTTTTGCACATACAAGTCAATCATTCCATTAATTAATCACCTTACTTTACAGTAGCATTAAGAGTGAGTTCACAGGCTGGTGTAGCTAATGTAAACCAGTTAGATTAGAGGAAAAAGCACAACTGCTTTGTATAGAAAGAACATACAAGAAACATATTTAATATAGCGAAGAACCATTCAACAGCACCACAACCTCAACCTCCAAATGGTTTAAGTGTCAATATGGCTATAGAGTACAGTACAGTACAGAGTTTCTTTTGTCTATGAATAAATAACTTAATAAACATAATTTTCTTTATATTCAACCTTTGTATATAGACTTTATATGAATGTGGAGTGTCTTTTTTTTAATATATTATTTGACTTATCTTACTTTTTTTAAATGTTGTATTCATAATTTACAAGATTGACAACATCTACTGGCAGATAATTCCTTGCATGTGTTTACAAACTTGGCAAATATAGGTGATTTTGATCTTAATTATACTCACCCTCAGGAGGACTCTTATTCTGATTATTCCACACCACCAACAATTTGGCCAAACTGGGCACTTTGGAGATTTCTGTGATGACCCGGAAGAGACTCTCCACACGATCATACGTCAGCACCACTGCTGTGAATCCAGGTGCTCTTGGTGGAATAAGTGGCAGGAACAGGGGACTATTCACACTAGACCACTTCTACACAAACAGAAACCAAACACAACAAAATTAGACATCAGCTGTTAAGTAAAAAAACAAAATACAACTTTTGAATCTTAAAAACTACTGCTCAATTGGCCCATCATCTTCTGCCGCCGTCATCTGTCATGTTTTCCATGATTTAATGCACCATAATAGTGATTCACTGGACAGTGAGGTCACCTGCTGTAATTTCCATATGATGGTTTTTATTACGGAACAAATATCATCCAATAATGTCTCTGAGGGCCTAACAGAAGCAAAGCAGTCTATGCTGAAAGTCTCCAGTCAGACACTGACCCAGAACACACGAGCAGTCTTACAGGAGCAGTAGTACTAAAGGACAGCTAGGAGGAAAAACTCATTCATACACAAAACTGCCTAATGGTCTAATGTACTACTTTGACAGACACTACTTACAGATTAAGTAACACAGGTGTCTTGCTGAGCTGTCAAGTATACATAGTGGTTGTCTCTTGTCATATGGAACTTGGCTTTTCTGTGTGTTGCCCATAAAAACCATCTGTAAAGCCTGTGAGCTACACCGACTGCAGCTCAGATTCAGTGACATTTTCTATAATGCTAGTGAAAGGCATGGATTCTAATGCAGTGCTATGCTAGGTGGACTATATACCACTACTGCATTCTTGAAGCTTACTTAATTTTTTACTAGAATTGCAGAAAACCTCAAAACATTAGTGTGCACCTATTATTTAACCTTCATCCTTTCCCATATCTTTATTTTATCATACACAGCCATGGCACTGGAAAATTGTAGATCCTTACCAAAAAGACTACATACATTAAATCAAAGGGTGCCACCCTGGTTACAGTGACAGTCAGTCTGTAACACCGAGTCTGTGGGCTTCTTGATGTACATATAAACCCTGTCTCTGCTCTGCTCCCAGGTGGCCACAAACACACAGTGATTATGTGGCTCCTTCCACAGCATCAACACAAGTCTGTCAACAGAGACACAGCCACTGCCTTTTAAACATCAGTCACTCATCCACCAATAAAAAAAAAAAAAAAAAAGAAATCGCTTTACTAGCAAGTGGAAACTTCCTTGCAATTGTTGTAACGTCGTCATAGGAGCAGTGGAGGAAATAATTAAAGTAACACAGATGCATTAAAACTGAGTAAAAGAAGCAGAGACCACTTAAGTCATTTGTTAACCAAAAGAAATTAGAATAAAAGAAAGCCACAGCTCGATGTGTCGCTAAGAGATCTAAGGGGGTTAATTTGGTTTTTTTATGCAGTATATACTTTATATTTACACTAATGACGATGGGTTTTATTTGCTTGTTTGAACTCCTTCAATTCACTCATGTATTCACTTCACTATATAGACTTTCTAAAAGATAAACACAATCCTGAGTATTTGCAATCATTTTTTGATGTCTCTACACACTCCCCTTCAAACAGATGCACCTTTAAAATGAACTTAATACTCAATACAAGTGTAACATCATTTAAAGTATAGCAGATTTATTTGTGAATCTACTAATTACCCTCACAGTATTTCTTTCAATTGAAATCCAACTCCTACAAATGCTTCAAGGCAGATTCCACATTTTAATAAGCTGGTGATCTCACAGGTGATTCATCAACAGTAAAAAAATAAACAGTTTTTAACAAATGAAAATCTACAAAGTCTTAGATGCCTCAACCTTACAACTCTTAAACAAAAAGCAGCTTGTCCCCTATTCTGAACCCCCCCCCTCCTCCAAAGGCACCAGCAAGCCTCAAAAATCTGCTTTCAATTACCAGCCTTAAGACTACAGGAGGAGGGGGGAAAAGAAAAATCTCTGCCTGATTTATTTAGTGTTCTTCTATGTTCTTCTCACCATCCATTCACAGGAACCCATCGAGAAAACACTTCATCCTCATCTCAGGCAGAAATGGCCAAAGGTCTGTACCCTGACACACTTAACCTCCGATGCATCTGGACAAACTTCAGTGCTGAATGATACTGATAAATCGTACCACAGGTTTCATACAGAAAATCTAATATCCAAGAACATCAAGTCTAACTTCTGTTTAATAACGAACCTGCTAAGAGGAAAATATACAGCTGAAAATAAACCTCCTACTGTAGCATAAATATGAAACACTTGTCAGATCTGTTGTAGCTTTTGCCAAAACAATCTATCTGAACCTATTGGCAGCGTTTTTTAATGTGTGCACACATATACATCTGAAAACATGCAAAAATACAACGATATATATCTACTCTCATACGCTCACATGCGAATGACAGAAAGCCACAGGCTAAAGATGGAGGGGACTTCAGATCAGACTGGGCTGATTAACAGCTCCTGAGAGATGGTCGCCCAGCCAGCCTGTCTGCAGCCACAAACTCTGAGAACCACAGGGATGCGAAACACACACACACTATTCTTCACATTCAGTGTACTCTTTACAAACACAATGACTCAGACATGCAGGAACTTATTTTTCACCACAATGGAGGCATCCTCCTAGTTCATAACTGCTGACACAAACTAACTGCTTCAGAACTTGCTGGGTTTATACCACACTATGAAGTGTGGAGCTTTAGAGAGAGGACAGGCATCTACAGTTACTACTAGATTCTGATTTACATCATCACTTCTGTAGGGTAGAATAGTCTGCGCACCTTTCCAGATATGGATATCAATGGATATCTTTTTATTATGACCTAACCTCCTGAATTTGTCTTTACAAAAAGACAAATACTAAAGTTAAAAGGTTGTACACTGGAAGCACTTGCAAAATGTGTTTCAATATTGAGTTCAAACATTTACGCACCACCACAGGTGGGTTGTTCCACTGTTCATATGTGCGTGCAGCATAAGGGTAGATGCGGTCATTGATGATCTGGAGTGTTGTCAATCCAATAGCTTTCATGGAGCTGAAGTAGGCTTCCCAGAACCAGCGTGCCTAAAAGACAAATCAGACAAAATGACATAAACATATGCAAACACAAATGAACACTGCATGGTACCTTAAGCAAAATGCACAGTATTCACACAAAATGTTTCCAGACAACTCAGAAAAAATAATTGCAGAAAATACATAAATGGAAAGACCAATACCTTGTTAAAGTTGGTTAAAAGGTTATAAAAAGTATTAGAAAATGGACAAACACCAGTGTGATTTCAAATCTGTTTTTTCCTCTTATCATTGCAGCCTTTCCAGGCATCTTGACCTTCAGCAACACTTTTTCAAGACTTCTGAAATCTTTTTGACTTTGTCTGTTTTACCTCAGTGTTTGATGTGAATACCAGAATTTATTAATAACTGATCTTAATCTGTATCTTAGATCTCATCAGCTGGAAACACCCAGCTCCAGCTGCCTGCATTCATGGCCCACTTTGCAGAACTTCTTTGTCCTTTTTTTTAAGTCACAAGAGAAACCATAAATAAGAAAATCTGTTAGTTTTGACTCATGGCTGTGGACAAAATGCAGATAAGATGAACTGTAAAAAGTCTTTTCACAACCTACACACGTGATTTATGTACATTTTGAAGGCTCATGGTAGAAGTATCAACCATGACATACAAGTCCAACCCCTGTTGCCTCCTGCAGGTCCTTTCCCTTGGCCCCTATTCGTTAAACTTCAAGGGACAGTTCAGAGGCGAGAGAAACCTATAACAGTTAACGAAGCTTCAAACAACACTGTCTACTGCCAAAAGCTACGGTACTACCGTGGTCTGACTCCACCCCACTGGGTCCTAAATGACCTGTAATTCCAAGGAAGAGGGTGTGAATATTTTTGTGTACAAATCTGTGCTGCTTTTCATTCTTGCGCCATATCTAATGCATCAGTGTGTACTATTGTCTGATGCGTGTGTTCTGTGTAAAACAAAGGCAGCCCCTGCTAGTCCATGACCATGCCCAAGCACAGCCAATATGGGATGTCATGCATTAGAGATGTAAAACAACACAAAAACAGCATTTATTTTTATAGAAAGGGTGAGGAGAATCCAAAAAGACTTGCTAGTCTCAGGGGGGAATCCCAACGGCCCATAAATCAGCCAGTGATGAAAGTTTCTTATCCGGCCGGGAGGACGCAAAAAGCAAACTGTGCTGGCCTGAGGGCTCATCCCACCACTCTCCACCCTCTTCCAGCGCCTACAGGAATTTTTATGAGCAGGGAAGAAGAGACTTTTCCTGTCTTGAAAGATGGGACTTTGTACTGCAGCATCCAGCCTAGAACCATGGTCTATTCTCCTTTCCTGTTTGATGTCATGTATGAAACATGCAGCAGTTCAAATATTCAAAAACAACTTTGACCCAACTCCACAAGCCAACCACAATTTATCCTTGAATGAGAAATATTAGTGATACGAACAGGAAGTAGAAATGTGCTGCAAAACTTCACAAATAAAAACAGCTACACGAGGGATGGATTTGGAATACTTTTGAATTTTTGTAGGAGACCTGAGTATTCCTCTGTGTTTTAGATCAGAGAAGTCACAAACAGCTTCTGGTCTTTAACAGTTTCAAGTGTTAAAATAAAAGGTTAAAGTGTCATCAGACTCCGTTTCAAGCACAGTAGTCTGCATCACTTTCTTTAATGCAGTGGAAGTTGTCAAGTGCCTGACAGATGATTCATCCTATAGAACAGAATTGGCAGTCAGTGAGCTGTGGACAGAACCAGGCAATCATTAGTGTATTTGACATAATCAAAAACAGCAGTGGAACCAGGTCTGTTTCAACCATGCAAGCTGCTCACTGGGAATATTATTTTGCTGAAGATTTATTAGCAGTTTGCTTTTCGCTGTGATCAGTCCCTTGCTTATACACTCAAATTATTTATTGTAATTACCCGATATCTCAGGTGTAATTCAGACCTTATTAAAACATCTAAATTAAAAGCTGGTGGGACGAGGGTTCAGAAGACAGCAACTGAGGACATGGCCTTAGCAGCAGGGTTTGTATGAGATTACATAGCATTGCTAGCGAAGCTACATAAGGTAGTGGTTTGGTGGATTACTAACTACTCCAATGACATGTGGTTCTACACTTCATGCAGAGTTAGAAGCCAGAAACAAATGCACAACACAGGGATATACCATGTTCTCTTCTGTTCTTATATTCCAAAATTAACTGTGAGTCATGATGTTTTAATTCCTGCTTTGTGAAAGCAACAAATAACCAGAGAAAACCTAGGTGGCAAATCATTTATTCAGCCAATCACTTTCTGAACCCACTTTATCCTCACTAGGGTCACAGGAGTTACTTCTACTTATTAGAGGAGGGGGGGGGGGGGGGGGGTACCCTGGACGAGTTGCCACTTCATCGCAGGACTGACGCATACAGACAAACAATCACTTTCACATTCATACCTATAAATGATTTAGATTAACCAATTACCCTATCAGTGCATGTCTTTGGATGGTGGGAGGAAGGCAAAGTACTTGGAGAGAACCCACACAGACACAGGGAGAACATGCAAACTCTACACAAGAAGGTGGTAAATCAATGAAATTTAATCAGCAGCATCAAACTGTTGAATTAAAATGTCTTTACTACATTACTTACTAATCAAAAGGTTACATTACTGTCCCAAAGGGCCCTTTAGTTGTATAGCATCACCCCAACAACAATGATAAATAAATAAATAAACAAATAAATAGATGCAATGGTCTCAAGCCATGTTTTATATATCTTAGAACTGGTTTAGCACCTTTTTGGAGTTTTTAAATTACCAACATGTGGTATGAAATCACTTCTGAACTACTTAAAACAAGCTATGTGCAGTGTTTGAATGAAAGTTTAAAAACAGTAAACCAAGTCTGGGCTATTAACATTTAAATATAAATAAAGGTATAAAGGGTTCAAACCAAAACTGCTGTTCAACTATAAATGTCTGCTGTGGTCAGGGAGAGAAAGAGAGAGAAAGAGAGAGAGAAAAAAAATCCACTTGTGATGTAAAAACGTGTCACTCCATCATGACCCCTACTACTAAATAACAATTGATTGTAATTTGAAAATTTTATTGAGAGAAAAAAAAATGCATGTTTTGCTTTTTGCCTATTAAAACAATCGCACTGTGTTCTGTCCAGAAAACAGTATTAGTTTTCTCTCTCTAGCCTCAGGCTCTTAGAAAGGATAGCTCTATTGTATGTTTTTGTCTTCTGAACTATATCAAACAAAATTAAAATGAGCTGTCACAAGTTGTATGGTTCTCCCTTTGATTTACTGTCTGTGTAGCACATATGTAAGCATAAAATTCTGACCACATGGGGGGAAAAAAAATCAAGATGCGGTAAAAGCAAAGACTGCTGAGCCCTCTACTGGTCAATTTAGTGAAACTCTTATCAGGAGTACTAAAGCAGTGCTGCAATAATGTTTTTAAGCATTTTGTTTTTGAGTAGGACTGACTAGAATGACCTTTGTTTAAAACAGTGTTTGGGTGTACTCACCAAAAATCAAACAGCATTCACACACATCATGAAAAAGTGCAATCAGCTTCATTTCTGCCCATTTATCTTGTTAAAACTCTGACCTACTCATAACTAAAGATTTAGCACAATACACACAGCAACCCCCCGGACCATCATGAGGAAACCATAGTACTATAGACCTTGTCGGGTGTAATCCAACCCTGAGCCGGTCTCTGAGCCCTCAAGTCTAAAATGTATGTTTGGCCGGTGTAATTGGTAAATGGATCTAGAGTTGATATAAGGGAATGAGGAGCAGCTGAACTGCTGTACTCCTCTCACTGCTGTTTTCACATTTGTTTACTGTGGCTCAATGCACCTAAAAAATAGACACAGAATGAGCCATCGAGGATGCATTTCAATTGAGCTTAAATCAACATAGTTAAGTCCTCTGAGGATTATTGAATCTATATTTCAGACTTCAAAAAGCAGGGGTACTATCCAAGAGTACACATGTCTCACATACTGGATTGCTGATATATCGCTGACATGGAATGCCCTGTGTTGTTCAAAACCAAAAAAATACTCATGTAGGGAATGTTTTCTAAATGTTACCTGTCTTTGCATCTCCTCCACTTGTCTGTGAGGAATACTCTTTAGGATGGTGTACATTTCTGAAAGTTTCTCCTCTGGAATAACAACAGACGCCCTGAAAAACATGAACCTAAAATAAGAAAACTGAAAGGAATATGATGAAAACCACTGAATGTTTTTGATTATCTCTCACATACATACCTTTTCCAGTCGAGCACTTCAGAGAAAGGTAATATATAGGAATCGGCAAGGATGATAGGCACACAACCAGCTTGTAGGACATCACTGAGGGCTGCTTGACCCAAACGCGCTCCTCGCAAAACCACACAGAATGAAGACTCCTGTAACACACATGAAAGTGTTCATCTGTAATTTGGCATTGTGTAAAAACACTTTTTGGCTTAAAATAGACATTTTCATAACTAGAAGAAATGCTTTGGTAGTGTTCCCAATTTCTTCAAAGTTTTATCCTCCCATGCTGTATATCTGAATTAACTAACCATAGTTATGTTGTATAACTACTGTGTATTTATTGTTAACATGTTTTTTCATGAAAGTCATAAAGAGTAGTGCATTCAAGAAGAAAACTGCATTTCAATCATTTCTGCACTTCATGATTTTTATTGCCTCATGCTTTTCACCTGTAAGATCTGTGGGTAATCGTACACCTGACCCTTGTAACAGCGTTTTCTAGCAGAAGCAGCTCCCTGAGAAAGGTTACTACACTTGTCGAGGAGGAGCAGTGCTTCTCCATTTTCTTCTTTCAAGCGCTCCAGCTCAGCTCGATACTCTCGGTGAATGGCAGTCTGAGAAGATAGAATGAAGTAGCGCCGTGGCCTGGGAGAAATGGAAATGCATAGCTAATTAGCATCTACTATACAAATGCCTAGGTAGACCTCCATGACTAGAATGAGCACAATGTTTATGTGATTGTAATACTAGGCTGTAAAGACCCACATCTATGTTTGTCATAGCTTTTAAATGGTTTATCATCATTTGTCATAATATTAGCCTCTGAACTTTAGAACTTTTGAGTGAAAATTAGGTATTTTCCTATATTTAATTCACTTTCATAGATGTTCATTAGCTCCGAGTGAATTCAAAGGTTATCATATGAAGACACAGAAAACTGAAGAAAAAGTGACTTTTCAGTAAAATATACCATGAGCTGAATATAAAACCAGAGCCTTCATCCACTCTAAAACTACAAGGATTTTAGAGGTGATTTAATGACAGCGTGTCCTTGTTAATTACAGAACATTGATACATCAAAACAAGTTTCAATGTGATTTTGTGAATTCGATGACCATGAAAAATCTGCATTTTGCCTCAATTTTTACACATATTAAAATGATTCGTGGAATAACAAGTATTAAACATTTAAGATCACAAGATGTTTTCAAACGGCAGTAGATGTTTGTCTTTATGTGTTAAAACAAGTCAATGAGAATGCCGTACAGTAAGATGTGCTTACCCAGGTTGTCTCTCAGGGAGTTCAACATCAGCTGAAAGAGGGCTGTAAACTGGAATGCTGACATCATAGCCCTGTCTGTAGGTCCATGTGGAAAAACCACCACCAGCAAGCAACGCTCTGACAAAAACATGAAGAAGCCCAGGTTGTGACACTACTTCAACATACTGTGGAGTTTGACCAACAAGGCCGCAGGAACAGAGTGTACACATAGATATAAAGATATTGCTGTCATCTTTAATGGTGATGTGAGACGTAAGATGACATCAAACAAGACTTGGTGCTTGGCTTGGTTAAGAAAACCCATATACAATAAATACAGTAAAGGTGATGAAATGTATTCTGGATCTGCTTTCCTACTCTCTGTCAACGTGAATGTAAAGTGAAAACATATAGCCGTTCAGAGACACACCTGGTTCTGATGAGGCTCCATGTCAAATGGAGTCCAGCTGGATGAATTCCTTAAACTTAAAAATAGTGTTCACCGTCTCAAGGATGTATGTTCATAAACCCAAACTCTTCCACGCACAACCATCATTCTAATATACAGGACATCTTGAAACACATAAGCTCATCGCTAATAAAAAAAAAAGATCAGGTTTGAAACTCCTCAAGGCCTCTCATAATAAATGTGGTATTTCCTAAATAAATCATCTTTGCCAAATGGACATTTTAACACATTGTGAATAGCTAAGTGTTAGTGACGTTTCCTCTAAACTTGGCCTAAGCTCAAGGTAGAGCCTTTATAATACTTTATAATAATACCAAACACTTTGATTATCTTAGTAATACAGGTGGGTCAGGTGTACTATTTTTATATTTAATTTATGAGCATTACAAGTATTTCATATCTCAGAATATTTAAACATAGATGAAAGCAAAACTACACTCTATGATGGCTTTATATTCTCAACATTTTCTTACAAGAGCTTATTATAATATGGAGACAGTCATGGCCTACAAGGATGGGGAATCTGCTTATGACCAAAGGGTCACTGGTTTGACTCCACAAAGAGGAATTGTTGACTGCTATGTCCTTGATCAAGGCACTTAAAACTCAATTAGGCCCCGGGAGCTGAACATGGCAGCCCACTGCATGTAGTCTGCAGTGTGTTGTGTTCCTCTATGCTCAGCTAGTGATGGGTTAAATACAGAGGTTCAATTTTGATGTGTGCATTTATGTTTGTGTGTCCACATGTGAAGTATATACTGAGAAATAAGGTTATTAATTCTTGTAAGTATGACTTTTCAAACCTGTCTCTGGGCACATCCAGTGCAGTGTTGTAGTCAGGTGGACCTCCAGGTAACATGTTGAAAAGCAGGTGATTCATCCCTTTGTCCCATCTACGAGAGTATATACAGGATTAAATACAGTAACAATTGGTCTATTATATAATCAGTAATAAAAGGGTTATCTGATTTGATGGGAAATTAAATGGTGACACTTTTCACTTATGCCTAGGTTTTCGATTATATCATGAAACATTTACTTTTATTAGCCCAAAATGACAATACTTTGACTTTTAAAAAGTGTAGAGTTTTTCAAGTGTTTCAAATTTACCTCGGTAGCATTGCGAGTGCCTGAGCAGTCTCTCTAATACGCAGTGAGTTCTGATTGAGTACGTCAATTGATGGAATAAAAAGACAAGCTCTAGTGACATCATCGGTGTAAAAGTCACTGTCAGAGATGGCACTGAGAAGGTCGTTATATTCCCTTGACAGTCCTGTGCTGCTGATGGGAACCCCAAGATCATCCACAAATCTTTGCAGGGGGTAAATGTAAACCTAAAAAAAGCAACAGTTTAATCAACTATGTTACAACTTCATCAATAATGTCAAACAATTAAAGACATCCGTTTGTGTGATGGAAATCTGAATTCAGCCTTACCTTGATTCGATTTTTAGGATTGTAGCCACATCTGTACACATCAAAACAAGTATGCATACGGCAGCTGAGGTCTCCCCTCTCAGGAATGGGACTGGACACAGGGAGGCGAACCAGTGGTGCATCATGGACACTGCGTTTGTCCAGGGTCCAATCAGCCGTGGACTCAATGGAGTGAGGCCAGAACTGAAACATCCCGGTGGCTATAAGTCCAAGGAGCACCACTGAGAAAAGGGTGATGTAGTAGATCCGGTGTTTGGTTTTCATCCGCGGGATAAGAGCCGGGCCCCGTGAGGTGTATTTACCAGAGGGATACATGGCTGACACCCAGCTGTCCAAGCAGTCACTGTAAAGACAAACACATGTGAGATGAGAAGAGACAATTGTACAACGACATTTACCTGTGTCCGAGAACATCTTATCCTCCTCCTCGATCTAAACTCTTTGTCGTCAATTCACAACCTCTGAAGTACAGACATGCGACACAGACAATTACTTAGGAATAATCATCCGATGATATACTGATTGTCATTGCCTTTGATATTAACCGAATTTGCATGTACTGAACACTTAGCTACATTACCGTTAGCTTAAGTGAGCTTAGCTACGAGCTACAAACAAATGTCAACATTCATAAAACATTACAAATGAATTAATATAACTTTAACAATGAATATACAAGAAAACGTAGATAACATTCATATATATCTTTACAATAATATATATCCGTCTTGCTAAGTGTAGCAAATGCTGTAGGATAACTAAGTTGTGTAGACAGCCGTGCTAAATTAGCATCAGTTCCCTACCGACAACTGGTAATATTCTACTTTATGACACTAAAATTATCCAGAAAACAAAAGCATCTTTTGTCACTAACATAAGATATGTTTTTGCTTACCTTGCCGTTTGACTAAACCGGGTACAATAGCTCAGATTGAATTCATGGCAACAGACTGAAAACTAGCTACACAACACCGATGCTAGGTAGCGTCAAGTTAGCATAGCATACCAGAGACCCCCGAACAGGAAGTGTATCTTTTTCGTGTTGAGTCTCTGGACTTTTGTCACAAGGGAGATTCTGTGTTTCCCTCTGGTGGTTATGTGGCACATTAATTCATACTTTCCCTATAAATAAAATGGGATACAGATACAAGTCATTGTGCTCAGGCCTGATATATTGCTCGAAATTTGTTTGGCTGTTCACATTATTTATATAACAATGGTCAGATTCTAGGGGGAACTACTCTGTCTTAAACTTTGACACATGCTCAAAAACAGTGTTGTGAAAAGTATTAGAAGCATGTCAGTTAAAGTACTAATACACACCGTACTTCTAAGTTAAAATGTGCAAATATTATTACAATTAACTGTGCATCTAAAAGGGTTCCTCCTATTGTGATGTTTAGGATTCATTCTTGTATTTGTGAATGTTATATTTCACTGCTGCTCCAACTGATTGTAAGTAATTTCACATTTCTTAAACAACAATCAGTTTGACACAGCATAAAGACTGGACTGTGTTTCAATAGAAAACGGACCTGTGGCCTGATGAGTCCATCTGACCCTGTCCCAGAGTGATGGGGGCCCTTAAGGTGAGAAAAGAAGCAGAGTAACTGAGTACCCATCATGCATAGTCCCTACATTACAAACCTGTGGGTTCTGTGTTTTGATCTGGGGTCACATCAGTTGGTCAGGTCTAGGTTCAAACTCATGTGTCCAGAAAACAGCAGAAATAAAGGTTGCAATGAATATGCATAGAATGCGACTCCCTCTCGTACACAGCTGTGATGACCCTGAATCAAGAATATTTTCTGATCAAGAACCAGTTTTACTTGTGAAAATTAAGTCACAAAACACCTGAATAAACAAATTATTTAAAGAGGTAAAGTCCTTACCTAAAGCTTACAGTAGTTTCCGAGAACATTCAGCTAGACTTTACCATACTTAAAATACTTTAAATACATTTAAGCATTGATAAGAAGAAAAAGATTGGATGAGTTTGAGGTTAACTTGCTCTAGATCAATTTGGGGATATGCAACTGAAATTAAGTTTGTATTGAGATGGTTATAAATTCAGTTGTTCATTAATGTGATGTAACATTACATATTAGCAGACAGGTATCTTGTATTATAAAAATATTGAATTAAGAAATGCTTAGTG
This sequence comes from Siphamia tubifer, assembly GCA_020466265.1. Taxonomy (NCBI): domain Eukaryota; kingdom Metazoa; phylum Chordata; class Actinopteri; order Kurtiformes; family Apogonidae; genus Siphamia; species Siphamia tubifer. The sequence goes on along the minus strand of CM035785.1, from coordinate 47,594,537 downwards.
AATATTCTTGTCTAGGGCTAATGTGTGGTAACGGAGTGTATTTGTGTTGTGTGGAAGATGCATCATACCTTCATAAGGTTGAGCAGTAGATTCTGATCTCCATCAAGCCTACTACACACTCATAGTACACTGCACCTACATCTAGTCTTAAATATAGTTCTGAACAACTCAAGCCAAAACAAAGTTCATACAAAATTCAACTGTACTCAGCATTTCAGAAAATGTAAAGCACCAGTGTCTTCATGATCATACCATAAAAAACATACACAGTGAATGTGTGTAATATGTTACACATGAACATTTTGACACATACTTATTTATATAAGTTTACATATCAAGTATATAGTATTGAATTTTCTTCCAGTCATTTTATCCAGTATAATATTACATGATATTCTGAATGTAAAGAAATGTGCCAGAACTTCATTGTTACTTTCATACTTTTTAGTTTATTTCATTACAGGCAGGGCAGTGAGGGACAGGGATTAAATACATTCTCTTTGTGGGGCAGGAAGATAAGGGAAGGGAAGCAAACCAGGTAAACATGGACAAGACATAGTTGAATTATTTCTCTTTCAATATAAACCAATTATAGATCTGCCAATAGTTTGAATAAATAACTTTAGATTTTTTTCTATATGGCAATACCGATATCTTTTAATATAGTTATCTCCTTAGTGTTTACATAGCTGTTTTCTACATGAATCTATTGGATTTCAATCTTTTTTTAGACATCTGCATAAATAATTACACATAGAGGATGGTGCTGTACACATCATGGTGAAAAGTATTGTGGTGCTTTGTTTCAGCCGTGTTTTCTATATGACTTACTGCAAGCAGAGCTACTGAAGGTAGGAAATTGCTGTCCCAACCATAGTGCATCTAGTGAGAGCCCACTAGGACTGGCAGCATAATTTGAGTAGTGTCAGACTGTAAATTGGCTGGAACCGTCTGCTGCAAGTTACCACAGCAAACCTCATTCCAAATAGAGAAACTGTGCAGATCACTATGGTGACTCCAGGCTTGATGGTGGCACTGCACCAAAGGTCAGTGTGAGCAGGCTGTCAGTCTGCAGCATGTCTCACCAGTATGAAACATTTGTTTAAAAAGAAAAAGAAAAGAAAGAGCATATTGTCACCATGCCATTGCAGAATGATAAATACTTTTCCACTTGGACAGAAAAAAAAGCTGAAATATATAACTCCTTACATTGGGAAAGCCTCAGAAGCTCCCCACATTGTCCTGACAACTGAGATAAAAACCACTGACATCAAACCAATCTGTTGCAAGAGCAATAAGGATAATAATACCATCAAATATAGCAATATATGTGATAACAATATTAACAGTAATAAATAATGCAAATCGTGAGCCACCTGTTACACCCTGGTGATATGGAAGATTGTATGCCACATGCTTACAACTGGCATTCCTTGTAATGTTCAATCCCATTTATTAATGCAGTCCAACCTGAAGGATGTTTGAGATGAACCAGATTAAAGGGAAGCAAACACCTTGAGACATCCAAGATGACTGAGAGAGCACCTTGAGAACAAGAGAAACAATCTCCTGGGACACTTTTAAGATGCACAGTTTGGTCCTTTCTGTTGACCTGGGTAGGAATGAAGCTTTTCAGTGCTTACGTATGTGGTCACTTCTGTGCATGTTTCAGCTTATTCATTATGACTTGATGACAAGACTTGCTTTTTAACCAGCCATGCTACTCTGAAATGCATAAAAACATGCAGGCCCTGACCTAGGCACACTGCTAAGAGCTCTCAAAAGAGAAGAGTATTAGAGATTAGAACACCTTTATTCTGGCCTAGTAGCTGATGCCAAGACCCCAGGTCCAGGGGTTGTGTTCTGGAGATAAAAGCCATGGCAGTGTTTTAAGGTCAGGATGGCAACTTTTTCTGTGGTGCTGCTGTGTAACAGTCTACAAAGGAACCAACAGAATGGTGAGGGAAAAAGTAATGAACTTAGCTTGGTACTCTTGAGTTTAAATAAAGCAATATCCATATACATATACAAAATTACATCTCATAAATACATTTGGCAATACGATGTATTAAATTTTTTGGCAAAGGGGGATTTAGCAATATGACATGTGCAAGAGTATCCAAATGTCAGTCTAAGTGGCTTAGTGACAATTTCTCTGGGAAAAAAAAAAGACAGAAAAAAGTTTCATGCACTATAAAGAGTAACCAAAATACTCAAAAACATCCATAGGCGTCTGTAATAACTTTGTCACAATCACTAACTTTGTAAGACACATGAATTCTCACCAGTGAAACACATTTACTCTCTTTCTCAAAGTCAATTCTTAATAGACCTGAGGAACATTTTGTGATGTCTTCTCACTTCTATTGATTGACACGTATGTCCATCATCACATTCCTGATTTAAAAAATAAAAGCTGGACAAACTTCTGTAGCTGCTGAGGGTGTAGGAAGTTGATGTGCCTATGGTAACCTCTTCTACAGTGTTAGTTTTTCCCTGCTCAGTTAACGATTCTCCCTTTGATTTAGTGAAGTTAGGGAACAGATGTAATGCTGACGCGTCCCTATGTGGGTGAGACCACATTGTTTTGGAATGGTTTTGTGAAGCTACAGTTATTTATATTCACCCAAAAGCAGCACAGCCCCCTGGCATGCAGAGAGAGGTATCATTTTTTTTTCAGTCATTGCAATAGTGTGAAAATGCTATAAACAGCGTTCAAAGGGGACACCTGAAGAATGGAAACAGTTCATGAGTTGGTCAGTCTAGTTCTGTATCTCTGATGAGTGACTGCATTCCATCGCATGCATGTACTGTGATATGTTTTAAAATTTTGGATGACTGCATCTCTCAATTTAGAACAACCGACTCTCGGAAACCCCACTAGACCATAGAGGAAAGTGTGTTCTCTTCAGGACAGTGGAGAGGGGTAGATGTTCTTAGGGAGTGTATGGCTGATGGGGCACCTTCACCAGGGGAAAGGTCGTTGAGCTCCTCAGAGGATGACAGAGGAAAGGAGGGTGATAACGAGATTCCAGAAGATGGGTCAGCTGATCCTGCAAAAGTGCGTGGGGGCTTAGGGACGAGGTTAGGCTCCAGTGTTGCTCTGGCCAGAAGTTGTTTGTCATCCAACTGCTGCCCTTCTCCCAAACACTCACCTTGGCTAAAGGAGCCCCTGCCTGACTCTGATTCCCCATCAGATAGCTCTAGAGGCGGTGAGCTACTGCCGTCTAGTCTGAATAGAGAGTCTAAGTACTGGGCAAACTCCAGCACTGCCTGGCTGGGGTTTCCATTGGACAGTTGGGGTGGTGGTGTAGAAGCAGCTGGTCGGGTCTCTGTCGTTAAATCTTTGTCTGTAGCCTCCAGCTCCCAGTCCTCTTTTTCTCCGTCCACAGGTCTTGAACCAATGTGTGGACTGAGTGGAGCATCTGGAGTACTCCCAGGGCTGTAGACACCAGGAATTTGTTTGTATTCCCCATCAGGAAGCATTTTTGTGTTGGTCTTTGGCTCTGGCTTTAAAGGCTGAGCCAACACACTCTGGTTTAGCAAAGCAGGGGAATGATGTCCACTGTAGCGAGGTGTGGCGGGGGATAAGCGCATCGGGTATTCTGGAGTGGATCTGGATTCTGTAAAGAAGGGTCCAACCTCACCAAGATGCTCTGGTGTAGCCTGGCAGAGGCAGTCAGCAGCTAGTAGTTCAGTGCGGGAGCTGAGAGATGGGTTCTCTTCAGGTATGGGGGCATCCAAAGGGAAGGGGAGGCTACCCAGCATCGGTGAACCCCGTAGCGCAGCTGAGGAGCGACGGGAATCCAGGCTATAGAGGGATTCGGCATCTGAGAGACTTTCCATGACAGCTAGTGGTGCTTTGCGGTCCCTCAGCTCCACTGCCAGACGCTCCCGTGCTCCACGCAGCACTACAGGCACTGGAGGGGGAGGGCACTCAGAGAAACCATCCAGAGATATTTCAGACTGGGCACAAGAACTAGAGGAGAGGAGAGGAAAAGAAAGGAATGGCAAGTAGTGACAAGGAAAAGGGAGAGAGAGGATTCAAAACACAAGACAGACAAAAAACGGGTCAAACAACTTTGAGGTTTTAAATAAAAAGGAAAAAAATGGGGAAGTGTTAGTACGTGAACCAGATCTACTTTCTACACACTAGTGAACACCAGCAAAAACATTACATGGATGAACAGAAAGGAGAGACTGCGACCCCAGGAGTGTATATACTCTTGTGTCAGCATCTATTACAGGACAGGCAATATCTACGGTCAACCATCCCTTTGAGGACTTCACACTGACTTTGGACAGGGGCTAAACCAGAGAGGACGAGGAGGGAACTGAATACTACCATACGTTGTAACTGTTCTGTGATCAGACAGCGTGCATGCGTGCATGAGAGAAGGGAGCACATTATGCAAAATTAGTAATTGCATGCTTTGCTTACCGTAACAATGGTTTTTGTCTTTTTTTTGTAACCAAAAGGAACAAACAAACAACGATTTTGAGAAAACAATAAAGCAGCAATTAGTAGTAATAATACAGTTTAGCAGTGATAGTTAAGATTAGAAATAATACCATGAGTAAGCCTGCAGATGAAGAGGAGTTTTTGCTTCATTATATGCATTTTTTAATGTTAAAGACAAACCGAGTATACAGGGCATCACAGAAACACCCACAGTGTACTAACCGAACACTACTGTTCCTGCGGTGGTGGGTTGTAGGCGTCGGCTGCTGTGAGGTTGTTGATGTATCCATGAACATGGTCTCTGGGTTCAAGTCCACTTCTGTGGGGCTCACCATGATTTTAGCTGCAGACAGCAAAGCCGTTTTCCCTTTGTTGTAGTTTTCCAGCACCTGTCATGAGGACAAGGTATACACCAACACATGACTTGTAGTGTGGAAAGCATTATTACTAGACTTTATAAATATGTTGAGAACCAAAATGTACTGAATTACAATAGCATATAGAAAAATAAAGGCAGTCAAACCAAAGATTTACATAGACAAACCTCGACATTGAAGATGTGTGCTCACTTACTCAATCTGAAGATCATTTAAGTAAATACCACTCTGTTGATTTAATCTTGTGCACTATTCTGCTTTAGTAAACACAAACATCAGAATCGAATAAAACTGGACAAATCTTTTAGCATCAATTTTAGGTTTTATCTTATTATTTTGGGGATAAATCAACAAGCAACCAGATTCTCGTGTTACTTATGACTTCTATAAGATTTATATTGACTGGGAACATATTTATAACATCTTTAATAAAATTATAGGTACTGTATTTAAAGATTTTAAATTACCACTACATATATACTCCTCTGCATATGTTCACATCTTTTATTACAGTGTTAAAATAGCTCAGTGAGGTTCAGATGAAGCAGAGTGTAATCTAAAGCAGAGCTTACGCCTACTACAATTGACATTAAACACCAACATTGGAGTCAAGCATGCATGAGCAAGACCTACACATCCTTTAAGAATAGTTCACTCATACACTTTGAGTCTTATGAAACATTCAATGAAAACCTTTAAGTTTTACCTTGGCTGTGTTAAAATTTGGAATGAACAAACACTAATGGCAAATCATGTCAACACACAATTACTTATATTTGGTTATTTTTAATGAGTTAAAACACTTCATGGAAACAGATGATGATATAAAATGAACAGTATGACATGGAAACAAAAGATGTAATGCACATGGTAATGGAACAAAATAACACAACGTTAATAGACAAAGGTAAACAGACTGAAATCTATCTGGTTTCAGTATATTATTAACACAAACATGTATTGTGTTTGGGTTATAGAGGTGGTTATGGATGAATAATGAAAACATGACTATTGACACAGAGTGAGAATAATAATACACGTAAAAAATAATACAACTGCAAGGGAGAGCCAACAGTAAATACTTGGCACCAACATCAAACATATAACCAACAGTATATACACAACAACCAACAAATTATAATCAGACTACAGGGTCTCTATACCCAGAGTGAAATCTACACTTTAAATACCATATAATCTAAGGACATACTGCATCCTTGTAGCCGTAGTCTAATTTTATATAAATATTTTATGAGTACACAGTGCGAGATAGCATTGATGTGTGTTGGAAAACACAAAAGACATAATTCCAGTTTTCTCAGTGCTATTCTTGAAAACACTGTTGTAATATTTCAGTACCTAGAAGTAAATTAAATATGTACTTTTACAGCAGAACAATGCAGATAAACTTTACACATTTGTCCACCATTGCCATCACATGTAACTAACAATTTATTGAAGGCATTATGGTTGAGAAAAAGGAAAGAGTAGGTTGAAAAGGGAAAAGGCAGTTAAGACAGAAGAGCTGAGGCTATTGAGAAACTGATAAAAACCAGCCAACAAGGAAGAAAGATGTTAATGCGGAAGAAATGAGGTAACCATGGAAACCTTGTGAATACAAAGAAAATTTGTTAGCACCAGGAAAAGGGTAAAAAGGTTAAAGTATTAGGACTTAACCCAATGTATCATAGCTGTGAGAGGAATGGAAGAAAACAAAGAGTTGACCCAAGTAAAGCTGGAAGACTAAAGTCATTAACAAAAGTAACAATTTGGAAGGGTTTAGAACTAGGTTATAAAAAGCTATTTTTAACTGTAAGTACTAGACATTTGTGTGTTGCTATATACACTAATAGACTGTGTTAAGACACAGTAGCTACGTAGTGATGTAATGCACCACATTGTCTATTTGGTATTTATACACTTATTGCATTGGTCTGGCACAGAAATAACTCCAGCAGTTTCTTATATTTCCCTGAAAGCCCTTTGACTGTCCAGTGCCTTTCTGTACTCAGCCAGTGAGTTTATGTGCAAGTGGAAAAAGCAGTAATGCTACTTAAGTCATAATAGTAAAGTTTTCCAGTTTCTTTTAATTGGTACAGCACTAACAGCCACTTACACTAATGCTCCGCTACAATATTAACAATGGCAGTTTTTAACTATTTTGCCATAAATACTGAGATTTCAAAAAAATTAGCACCATTCAAATGGCTCAGCAGTAATTTTATGCAGAAAAATGCAAGTGTTGTGTAATATGGAGTATCATGAACTCTATACCAAAGGATCTGACTGCACTGTTACAGTGCAGCTATCGTTTATTTGTGAAGGGTCTTGTGACCTCATTAGTTTAGTAGATGGATTATTTTTCTGAATATGACATGATTCATCAGACAGGACTTGTGAAATAGGAATGGCATTCAGACACTGGGAAGAGCTGGGTGTGTCCATTTGAGTTTGCAATGGAATGCATGAATCATTTTCAAGTAAAACTGCTCCTGAGTGAGGGTCTGAAGGGTTGTTAGAAAGCAGTGGGAGAGGCATCAAGCCCTGCTGCGAGACAGAAGTACAGCCTGACAGAGGAGCAAGATCAGAGTCGGCATCTGAAAGAGAAGCACGAGCCACAACAGTCAGAGGGACAGAATTTGGCTCAGTGTCTGTGAGGGAAGAACGACAGGATGAATCTTTGTGGGTGGGAGAGGATATATCAGAGGAAACAGCAGAAGAGTTTAATTCTTTTTGTGAGGTTATGAGTACAGCTGTACTGCAGGTAGGTTCAGTGACTTCTTGTTGATCAGGTTCCAAGCTTTCCTGCTCAGACAGGGGACAAAATGGTTCCAGTACCTGCAGAAACACCAGAAGCATCATACTACAAACTAGGCACAACAGACTCTCATCCATTACAAATGTACTAACATAGAGCTGAGACACTAATCAAACTCAACAGTAAACACAGAGAACACAACGCAGTGTGACTTACACCTTTAACGCTTGAGCCACAAAGAAAACGCAATCCCCAAAGCAGATCCATGACATGCAAACATACACATTAAACTCCTGTTATGTGAACACAATGTCAGGTTATGAATCATAGTGACTGAAGGACCCCAAGAAACCAACTGAGTGAACAGTATCCATGCTTTGCTATTAGAGTGATAAAAAGACAATGAAAGGTGCGTTAAGTTTACGGTTAATGGATCACATGCATAAATTCACCAAAGGCAGCAATTATCTAGAATTCTTGCTAAAACATTCTAACAAAAACACTTTACACAATGGTTGTATGATCTCAGTAAAAAGTAAAAACATCAGGATCATTTTAAACACATTTGCATGTACAACTTTTTCATAGTTATTCACCCAAACATGGAAATCAGTCAGAAGAGGAAACAGGAAAAACATTTTTGAAAAGCCATTTCCCACACAGAACAGAAATACCTGTGAATATGTAACATGCACAAAAACGAAACAGACCTTATTTAGTCCCTCCATCACCATGTGGGGCATGTGCTCATTAAGCATGGCAGGCGATATAATGACCTCATCGAAGGCCTTGTTGTCTCCCCACAGAGCTGAGTAGGTGGGGTCCTCCTGGCCACAGCTACAGAGACAGGGACAGAGCCAAGTGTCTGTCAATAACAACGAATAACAACCTGAGCACATACTATGGGCTTACTTAGCCTCATTATGATATAGTCCCCTTCATTTACATCACAGATGTGGGAGAAGCATTAATGTACCACAAAGTATAAGATATCTTAACAAGAAGGGACACACAAAGTCATGTTTGGAAGCCAAGGCAGCGTTCTGGTTAAGTTTGTAAATAGCATGTTGAAAAATGGTGCCTTTTCTAAACCATTTTTGCCTTTTTCTGTGGGATTTTTGTTAGTTTTGCAAAAGTTATGTGCAATTTCTTTAGAAGAAAAAGAAAAAAATGGCAACATTCACTTTCACTCTAGTTTTCATTTGAAATCTACACATACATCTGATTCAGCCTCATGGTATTCCATATTTGATTTCACGTATGAAAAAATTATTAGTCTTCTATAGCTTCTACAGCTCTAGCTAAACACTTGATATTACATGGGCAGTGGCTGTGGTCGAAGGGTCGGCAGTTCGCATCCCGGCTCTGGCTGTCTGCATGTCGAAGTGTCCTTGGGCAAGACACTGAACCCTGACTTAGGCTCCCAGTAGGACTGATACAACCTTAGAAACCGACTGGTATATGAGTGAATGTGAGGCAAATGTAAAGCACTTTGAGCACCATGAAGGTGGAAAAGCACTATATAAGTGCAATCCATTTACATCTGTCTCTCTCATGTACACCTTAAAGCTGGGCATGACATTTGTCTTCAATTTTTCATTAAATCTGTAAAACCTGAGTCATATCTTAAGTATCACAAATCTGCAAGCCTTTCCACAATTATGAACCTCAATCTCTTCCCTCATGGTTAACAATTTTGAAATGTACTCCACCATAAACAATCCATTTGTTTACAGGTAGAGCCAGTAGGTCACTTGGGTATTTTCGTAAATTTGTCATGACGCACTTTGTGGGAAGAGGCAATAAAACCATTTCTGCGTTCATTGCTGCTGCAGCCATTATGTTGTTGTATCAACCTCCACTTCCCACAAAGCACATCCCAACAAATTTCCAAAAATCCTCGAGTGACCTGTCGGCTTTGTCATAGGCAGCTTTAAAAGAAGTGTTAAACTCACAAAACATACTCTTTTCACGTTTCCATTTTTGTTCATTCATTCTTGTATCAGGTGACATTTAAATGCCATGATTTCTTTTCTATCTAGATTCTGTTTGTGGATCAATTAGGTTTTTATTTTAGGGGAGTTTTATATGTTACCTTCTGCCAAATTAAATTTAATGTATGTAGTGTAATATGGACAATGTAGTAAAGTGCAAAAAGAAGATTGGGTGAGTGCCCCATGAAAAATTCTAAACCCACACAGTCACAAGTGTGCAGTATACACCTTTATCTTCTGCCAGTTTTCTTTTATTGTCACAGGTGTGAAATAAATCTAAATTTTTTTTGCAAGGTAGCAGTGTCCATGTATTAGTTATGCAACATACTGACTATTTGTTATCTGTAGCTTTATTCTCATTTTGCTACGTACAAACATCAAACAGACATGTGATGACACCTCAGGAATCTGCAGCAATCGTCTGTTTATTCTCACCATGTCTCTGGAGGATGGTTGTGCACAACATGGATGATCCTGCCAGGAGGGAAGAGGGGGGTAGAGGCTGAAAGGGCAATGCTGAGGTCACTGGGGTGGAGCCAAAGGCGACTGCTGGGGGGTGCAGCAGGCTGAGACTGAGGATCATCATCCTCAAGTGGAAGCTCTGATTTTGGGATGCATTTGGTGCCTCCCGCAATGATCCTCCACTGTTGCGCAGAAGAAATGTATAGTAGTTAGTTACACAACATCTGAATCTACATTTATCCTTTGCAAACTGCATGATAATTGCACCATCCAGAAGTTAATTGAGTATTTGAATTACAGCAGAAATGTTTTTAATGTTGTGCCATGTAATAGTGAAGGCTGCAATTGATTCTAATAAGAGATTTTATAATGTGAAGAATCAAATAGAACAATTGAATAAAAAACCTAAATAAAAACACATTGTATACAGCATTGTCAGGAATAAAATCAGCAATTTTTCATGTTTCTACTGACAGAATGCATTTTTTTTTACTTAATAAATGTCTATACTTATTTTGATGTATGTTTTTGTAACTATGTTGTATCTTGAATGTCACCATAATGACAGAAGATTCTGTTGTATTCTATTCAGTAGATCAAAAAAGCGATCCATCTACACAATATCACTGTGTTTTAGCCATTCTATTTTTAGTATTTTCATACTGAACATGGGCTGAAACTCTCTGACCACAGCCTGAAATACTGTCAAGACATCAGTCACCTTTGGCTTGTTACTTTTCTGTAAAACTTCCAGAAGGTGGCGCCGAAAACCCTCCAGTTGCGACAAACCAAGCCTACAAGAGCAAAAGATCAGATATGTGTACTATATGAAAACTGCAGACAGGTGAAGTAAATTACACAGTAGATAAGAAAAGACATACCTTGGTACCAGGTCTTTGCCTAAGACCACAGAGGTGACAAACTGTTTGGAGTACTCCATGGCATCCTCACTGAATAAATAAAAACAAAACGGTGGCATTATGTGAATAGGAAATATGGGTCACAGGTGTGAGCAGAATTCACTACACTTTTCCAACTAAAACTTTTTTGTCAAAGTGTTATTAAAAATTTACAAGCCACAGTATCAATTTATAAAGGTTTCCTTCATATGTGTGAAACAACAACCACAAAGGTTACTGTTGAGGATATCAATACAAATTAATGTGCAACTCAGGCACACTTTACCTAAAGGACATGTTATGGTATCCTACCCATTTTGTCCACTTTGGATTTATTTCAAAAATAGGTGTCTGGTTCTGTAAAATGGGTAATCAGTAAATTATCTAGAATGCACATGAAAAAAATGGAACAATGCAGGCAGTTATGTTCAATTTTAATGGATAACTATGGTTAATGAGTGGGTGCATTGTTGGCTCTTGACAAAATTATTCACATTTCCATCCATCTTCTGACCAAAATCCCATATCTTAAGCCTTCCTGACACCAAACATGTAGCTTTGCATAGCAAACAACACAGCAGTCATTTGGGCAGTATGGTGTGATACAGTGCTTCAGTGGAAGCCAACAAACTACTAATGACCACTAACTCACTGGATAAGAAAAAATACTGCTGAAGAAATCAATACAAATTAAAGTGCAAGTCCGGCACACTTTACCGAAAGGACATGCTATGGTATTCTACCCGTTTTGCCCACTTTGGATTTATTTCAAAAATAGGTGTCTGGCTCTGTAGAATGGGTAATTATGTCTAGAAAATCATTGTGGTCCATGTTCAGTGATGTATGACTGAAACAAAACATCAATATCAAAACATCTCCATATTGGATCCTTTTTAGTGCAGTAAAATCGGTAATGCCAAGTATGGAACTCTTTTGTAGTGACATGATTTACTCCAATGGAAAGGAGTTCCAAAAGAAATACTTAACATCATAATAACAGGTTTAGGTGATTATTTGGGATGTTACATTCACTTCTGCATGTAATGTATACTTTTTAAGCCTTCTAAGTTTACCTTAAAATTGACCATCTTGCCCTCTTCATTGATTATAAAACTTGGCTGTTACTGCTTGTAAAGGTGGGCAAGAATGTTATTTTAGATTTTAAAAGTCAAATCTGAGGATTTTAATGTATTTTTCAAAGTGATGTTCAAATGAGTTCAGGTCAAAAGTCATATTTGGAACTCTTTTAACAAGACATCTGTGTACTGGGAAAACACATCACTCACCTAAGAAGGCCACCAGGTGGGGAGTAGGAGTAGCAGTGAAGTGTAGGGTACTGGGGTCTGAGCAGGAAAGAGAGGATAGCAGCAGTGCCTGCACCGAGAGAATGCCCGACTATCACCAGCCCATAGTGCATGGTGCCCTTATTCTGTGACAGACACAACGTTTCAGTTAGTACACCAAATCATTCAAACAAAAAAAAAATCTACAAATTGTTTCTACTGCAGGATTTGTTTGTATAATTGCATTGTTGTAAACTTGAATGAGGAACAATAGTCATAAAAAATATAAACTTCTAAAAATGTATTCACGATTCAGTCTGCCCATTTAAATGGAGTGCATGGAGTCATGTACCAGGTCTCTTCCAAAGGCTTGTGACAAGATCATTTCCTGCTCCAGTTTCTTCTTAATGTATTCTGCTGAGTAAACCATGCCCTGAGAGAGGGTTTCAGTGGAAAGAAAGAGGAAGAACAAATGAACAAAGGAAGTTAGTGCCAATAAGCTCTGGTTAAAATATCCATAGTAATTATTTGAGCATTAGAAGTTCAAATGACCTATAGAGTCTGGGATGATAGTACTTGTTCTAATTGCTCTAAAGTGCACAGAAAAACTAGAGAAAAAATCCTCGGAGGTGAGGGTATAGTAGACTGTAACTGTTGAGAATTTTAATGTTTAACCTTGTGGCCAAGCCAGGTCCCATGCTGCTCTTCCACAGGCAAACGCTCAGAATCCCCTGTAAGATCAGTCAAGGCATCCTAATACCATAAGACAGAACATTTAAAGTAGTAAGGGGAAAGAGGAAATCTAGAGACAATGAAAAGACATTGCATATCTGGATATACCTGATATACCAATTATAATTAAGTGGAAAAAACAAACCAAAAAAACAGAAAAATTATTTTGGAGCCTTTGCTCTCTTTTTGCTTTGCTACATGTTAATGCACAGAAGACACTGAAGATCTGAGAAGTACACCATATTGTTTCAGAATGAGGATACAGTTTAACCTCCTGGATAAAACTCCTTGAAGTGATGGTGCTAATCTATTACCCCACCCACCGAAAGGGTGTGGTTGTGTGTTTGTAAGCTGCTTTACGGAAAAACTACTGGACCAATTTCGAAGAAATTTTCCGGAAAGCTGCAAGATGGTCCAAAATAGATCCCACTAAATTTTGGTGAATGTAGGTGAAAGGTAACAATCACATAAAATGTGTTTTCACAATGATAAGAGATAGGGCAAATCAGGTAAAGTGTGTGTGTGTAATACACTATATATCTATATATTTTGATGCTATTTTGCTAAATTGATAATCTGTATTTTCACATATAAATTAGCCCCTGCTAAACTATGTCTATCTACCTGTCCACCAAACCCAATTCCAACCTCCCACCCACTTCCCCCTCTCGACTGTTTACAGGAAACAAGTACCTGGTTTTCCATCAATTTCCTCAAACTTAACAGTAACAAAACTGAAATCCTTCTCATTGGTCCTAAATCAACCATATCTAAAATAAACAACCTCTCCATTCATATCGACAACTCTCCAGTTTCTGCCTCCCCCCAGGTCAAACAGTAAGGGTATCATCCTCAACGGCACACTCTCATTCCATAACTACATAAACAGTATCACCCATTCAGCCTATTTCTACCTGCACAATATATCCCATCTTCATCCATCTCTCTCACCAAACAATACCACAATTCTGGTCCATAGCCTTGTCACATCCTGCCTAGACTACTGTAATGGTCCGTTATTTGGTTTACCAGACAAATCCATCTATTAACTACGACTGGTTCAAAACTTTGTTGTCCACATCATCACCAGAATCCCCCTCCAGGAGTCACATCACATTACCATCCTTCAAATCACTGCTTAAAACTTTTTTATTCACAGGCCTACTCCACCCCATAATTCTGAAATCTCAACTTTGCCATTTTATGTACCCACATGCATTATATATGTATGTGTGTATTTTAATTGTGTTTTATTCCTTTGTACAACTCTGTACAGTGACTTTGAGTGTCCTTAAAAGGCACCTATATATGAAATGTATTATTATTATTAATAAATAATAATAAACCTTATGGCTATTAGGTCAGGTAGAGTGAATAGTACCTTCAGAATCGTGTCACAGTTTTGAAAAATAAATAAATACAAAATTAAATACATTTTATTAAGTGGATCGTCACATTTCTGCTTTATGCGAGCAGTATGTGGGAGTTTGAAATCAGTGTATTAAACCATGAAAACATAATTTGTGCCAGAATTGTTGGGTGTTCTATGTAACTGAAGGAGCCAGAGGCAGGATAAGAATGACGTAATCGAATTGTGAAAGTAAGACAAGACAGACAAGAAATTCACCTTTGGCGAGAGGGTTCCTCTGATACTGATGACAACCTTCTTTTTCGCATGATCCACTGCCACAAAAAATGGAGTCTCATAAACCTGCAAGAAAGATGATGAGTGGACAGATAATGATGGTTATAAAGTGAGGTGGTGACATTTGTGCATTGTACAATTACTGTCATTACAGCAAAACCTGCACTTTTAATTTCTTGGTCAAAAATAATTCCTCTTGGGAAACTCTAAGCATATACAGTAGAAACCAATTCATGAGAGAAATTTATAGGCGGAAAGTCAGTGCTAACCTCAGTGTGAAACGTGCCTCTTTAAAATTTATTTCCATTATGTGGCTGAAATGATAGTGTGACTGTAGTGGAAATTTAATGTAGAAGTAGCATTAGGACATTTATGATGCTACATACTTAGGAAACTATTTTAATAACTTAATTATTAAGTATCTGTAGACAATGTAAATGAAATATATGGTTTGCAGACATTACACTGTATGCAGGGTTATAGTCTTCTATTATTTGACAAATCCTTTAGAAATGTGTCATACATTCAAAACAATGGAAATAATATCCTCACAGTCCACCTCTGCCATTCTCAAATTTTTTCAGGAAGTTTGAGCTGCAGCAGGTTTGACTGTTCATTAGCTGGTTGTCAGATTACTCACAGCATCATGGCAGGAAGTGTAGACAATGTGAACTTGCTTGAGGTCCCTGTCCAGGAAGTGTCTGCGGATTGCCAGGACATTACAACCGCAACAATTGTCCTCTTCTACAGTTACTGACTGAGACAACCGAGAGCCAGATACTGATGTACACCTGTGGCAAGAGGAAGAGTAAACGAAAACAGGAAACACCAACAAGAAAGTAGACTTTTTTTGTCAAACATTAGGTGAGATGTACAAGAGAATGTTACAAAATATACAGTATGATACAGTGCAGGCAATCTGGATAAAAGCATGTGATTAATTCAATTTTGCTTGTGTCAGTGAGTGGGTCTAACTAGAGTGGTGTTGTCTCAGTGGATTACCACTTGGCAAGTGTTGACGCATATGAAATCTCATCTGCACTACAGAGGCTCAGGAGATACAGAAGCCAAACAAATCTAAACTGTGTGGTGTGTATATTTTGAGTGCTTACGGGCAGGAGCTGGCAAGGCGGCACAGCCCACAGGCAGGTTTCCTCATCAGGTACATGGGCCACCCGTACGCGGCCAGGGCAAAGAGCATGTAATAGCATACCTCCTTGTACATGTTCATCTCACCCTGGGAGAGGGACGCACAGAGTGAGACAGTCAACAGCTACAAAGGACTACAAACACCTCCATATCCTGAGAAATCCTTCACTCTCGGTCAGAATTTATTCACACGCACACACGCAGATGTTGACCAAATTAGCTTGTGTTGGCTGTGGTACATAAAAGATGTTCTTTATTTTTGTTGTATATAAATTAAGAAGTAAAGGTTTGACTTTACATAAATAAAGGATTTACAATATCATCTAATACCTTTCATGGACCATTATAAATGTAATTTAAGACCTATTCTACAGTCCATCATGCTGGAGCAAGACTTCCATGATATTAAAACCACAGGACAAAATTAAGTGATGGCAAGTTTTTACTGGTGCATTTTTGCCCTCTGAATTTCCACTATTGAAAAAAAGGCTTCAAACAAATACTAGCATCTTTGTTCACTGTCTCTTATCAAAGTCTATGGGTTTTACTGGCGAATCAATGTTATAGTAGATGATGTTTCCATGGTAACTATGGAGCCTCTGAATGCTCAAATGGGTCATATTTAATAACCATGAAAAGGTGGCAAATTGCATTTTACACTAAATATTTACACATTAACAGGATTAGTAGATCAACATGTATTATTACACTGTTTAAATTAGTAGATGTAGGTCACCAGTGGCTGTTTGGGTCTTTATGGGTTAAGAAAAAACACATTTATTATTATTACTAATAATAATAATAATAATAAAATGGATTTATATAGTGCTTTTTTTGGCCACATTCACATTAGTGACCCACTATTCATCCACTCTCACATGCTCCCTCTGATGGTGGTAAACTACATTTGTAGCCGCAGCTGCCCTGGGGCAGACTAACAGAAGTGTGGCTGCCATTTTGTGCCTAGAGGCACTGGAGGCAAGGGGGGTGAAGTGTCTTGCTCAAGGACACAACAGTCTGACTAGGACAGAGTGGAATTTGAACCACCAACCCTTCGGTTATTGGATGACTCGGTCTATCAACTGAGCCATGGCCACCCCAAATTTTATTTTGCCTTGGTGTCTCATGTGGCAGAATACACACAACAGACTGAAGCCTCATCAGAAGGACCCGATTCGATTCCCAACCTGTGTCCCGAGTTGCATCTCAGCTCTCTTACTGTTCCTGTCACTGTCCTCCATATTTATTAAAAACTTTTTAAAAATTTATAAAAAAAAAAAAAAAAAAGCCTAAAAGTCTATATTTGAATATCATAATCAAATACCCTCAAGTCCATATATATTCTGAAAAAAAGTCCATCCTTTTAAAGGGCTTTGTTTAAAATATTTGTAATTCCTTAATTATTGATGCAATACTTGGACCCCTTGAATTAAAGCTGAAAGTAGACACTAAATATCTTAATAGTTTTAGTTCAGACCCAGTGTTAGGGTTAGGGTAGTGGGGGTGTACAGTGGCAAAAGTAGATCATTTGTGTCGCTATATATTGTATGTATGGATGCATTCAAAATGACTGATTACATTTAACAGTTTAGGGAGCCTGTATATGGCATGGAGTGAAATCCATGATTAGTCATGCTCATATTTGTGCCTTCTTCAAGACATCTGCTCTGTATAGTCGATATTAATTGTGCTTGAATACCTCTAATCTCCAATACTTCTATTTAAAAACCACACAGTCTCTTGGTTTCCTACATCAGGTCAGGAAAGGTTTCACACCTGAAAATGTAGACCAGATCAAACTGCACAGTTTGATAGTCCTGACCAAATAAGGTGCAAAAAGAAGATACATTTGTGAAACTTTTTACAGATACAAAATATTATCATCATTCATAAAAAAAGATTCGAATTTATTCCTCTCCCCAGATACATAATTTACAGTTATTAGCAAGACTAATAAGAGGCTTAAGTCAAAACAGTTTATACTAATATAAGAATAATTAATAACTCTTCAACTCACCGAGTTCTTAAGGTCAAGGTATCTAGTATTACGGGTCACGGGCATTCCAGATAAGAAGGCTAAAATATCATTGTTGGCCTGCAAGAGAAAAATATACAATGTTTTTTTTGCCCAGCATATAAGTACACATGTAACAAAAGCAAGTGGTACCACAGTGATACCTGGTCTAGGATAGCAGATCTCTTTGACCTCTGTCTCTGGCGGAGAAGTACCAGTCCAGCAATGATATCACTAGGCACAATGTCCAGATCTCTGAAGAACTCTGCAAAAAGGCTGGCCACTTCTGAATAAGCATCCTGGACAGGAGAGCAACAGATTACCAACACACTAATACAGACAATCAAATATTATTCCATTAACAGTGACCACTAAGGTATTTATCATTTAATTTAATGATCAGATTATATAGAATTAAGTTGTTTCTGGTTGTTAAATATACATTCCTTTGTCATTAATAGGTTTTATACAGAGTAAAATACACTTAGTCGATGGGTAAATATAGCTACCTTATAGATCATTTTACACACTTCCCTAATTTTGTTACCTTGTTTTGTGAAGTAAATTTTGTTCACAAATAGGAAACTGTTAAATATTTATAGTGACTCACTGATTGTGTATCTTGGGCTCTTGTACAGCACATGAAGAACTTCAGTCGTCTGCTCCAGCTGCTAGCTTGGCCTTCCTCTAGCCTGTGTCTAAAACAAATGGAAGACACATTGGAAGTGAAATTGTGTTTTTCTTTTTCTTGTGTGCGTGCGTGCGTGTGTGTGTGTGTGTGTGTGTGGGGGGGGGGGGTGTTTGTGTTATGTGAAAAAGAAAGAGATAAGAATCTTTCTACCTGAGAGTATATGTAGTGAGGTTGCGTTGACGTCTTCGGGTTGCTTTCAGTTTGACAAAAGTTCGACCCGTAGGATCAAAGGTGCACATTAGGGTAATGCAGACGCTGAATATCACTAGCCAGTTGCATGCAACAATCCCTGTAGAGGACGGAGTATTTTTTACTATTACATGAACTTAAAAGGGTTATTAAGTTTTATGTCCTTTCACTCACCCAAAGCCAGGTTTTTGGCAGTGACATCAGAGCATGGCTGGTAATACTGGACAAGCCATGCAATTCCAACCACAGCATACACCAGCTCAACCAACAGAATGGCTATAGATCCAAAGAGAGAGATAGGAAACGAAGCAGGGGAAATAGTGATCAGTATCTGCCCAATCAATGCGAGCAATGCTTACAACTGTCTCCTTCAGCACAGACAAGTACAGATGTTATCCAGCATTAACAAAGAGCTGGGTATATCTTACCCAGCCTTATGTAGAGGACATACTGCACAGCCTCCCTAGGTTGTGTGTACAGAATGCTGCCCCTCATGCTCAGCCACATGATGGCACTCTCACAGATAAGGCAGCTGACCAAAATGCCTAGGTATCCTCGGCCATGGTCCACCAGTGTTACAGAGCAGGACTGGTCTGATCCATAGGGGAGGCCGAACAGAACCACAGACAGAACCACCAACCTGTGAGGAAAATAAAAAACACAGTGATGACATTAAAAAATTTCACCATAAAAACAGGTGAAATCAATTAAAATAAATGCAAAAAAAATACATAGAAACTCTGGCTTACCAAATGCAGTGTAAAAGAAAAAGGAAGAGGGCGGGCAGCACCAGGTCATCACTGCCAACTGACCAGCGCCGCCGAAACATCACCATGCCAGGCATCACTGCCCTGTGGAAACACCGAAACAGAAAAAAAACAACTTCAAACCAACTATAAACACATGACAAATTTAGAGGATACAGGCGCATGCCTCTGCAGCAAAGTATGGGCCAGGCTTTGCTCAAAGCTCAGCATCATCACTGTGAGCAAAATAAAAAAAAAAAGTGGGGAAAAAAAGAGGGCTGCAGGGATTATAACAGAAATATACTTCCAAAGAGGAGAAGAGTAGATGATAATGGTAGGTAGAATAGATGCAACTAAGTGAGTGAAGGGAAGCAGAGAAAATGCACCACTTAATGAACAATAGAATGAAAACCAGCTTTGAAATATGATGGTTCCACACTGATGATCAGCACATAAAAAGCTTCCTTTTACACCACTCTGTCCATTCATACAGCAGAAAAAGCTTTGCGAGTTTACTTGAGATGCCCCTGGGCTAAACTGAAACGAAATGTAAAAGGCAATGAATAAGGAACAGCAGGAAGAGAATAAGCCACAGAGAGGCTGATGCAGGCCTTACGGTGCTCATACAGGCTGATACAGCCTTTATAGACTGTTGTTGAAGTTGCATAGAAAGAACTACTTCCTCCAACTCTGACCAAAATTATGCCAACTGAGCAGAGAAATAAAGTTGCACAATTTAACTTAATGCGGTCATTCAGTCAATACAAATTACTCGTCTGATTCTTTGTACCATTTTACTTTTTTTTTTAAACTTACAGCTTACCCCTATATTTCAGTCTACTATCACAGTATTGTTCCTGCATCAAAGAGCACAAAGAATAATTGCAGTATTGTCTAATAAAAATTACATTCAGGATGAGATATACACATTGTAGGATTCTAAAGGCAGCTATGAAAATGTTCATATTGTCCATATTATTTTTTCAAACTGCAGCAGATTGGTAAGATCACAAAGCAACAAGAATAAGCAGCAATATCCAGGATATTACACTGAGCAGAACAACACAGAAAGTGATGTGTAACTGTGCAAAAAAAGGCTGTTAGTCACATTGGTCCATGGAGCCAAGTACAAATACAACAAAGTACAATTTACAAATTTTTCAAAATTCTTCATTTGGCATTGCTTTGGTACATTTTAAAAATGTCTTCACACTTCTGTTTCATGACCTTATTCATCTCACTCCTTCTGCACAGCTTTGTTGAAATACACTCTGCTAAGTATTTGTGTTTATTTCATTGTGCACGGCAATGCATTCACAGGATGGCATGTTTGTCATTCCTGTCCTAACTCAAAGTGTAGGTAAGAGTCCAAGTTAGTACTAAACAGCAACACTTCAGATGGTGACAAAGCTGCTATATACAGCTGCTCACTGTGGAAAAAAACCCAAACAAACACCTGTGATGCTGCTGGACTTTGCACTTGACAATGTCACAATGTGACATGCATCCTTTTAAGTGCAAATAATGAAGAAATAGGTGCAGTAACAGTGGTTTGGGTTGCTTCATGTACCAATGATAATGAAAGATGCACTTCTCTTATTTAAGACAGACCAAACAAGTTGTGTCTCTCTTCAGCACGAACACAAATAACAAGTATTGTGGTGCTAATATTTATACCCAGGAGGGAGCACAGGTTTTTCCAAGTTAAAACTCTGTAAGACCTCTTTCTGGGTCCAAATTATTGTCATCCATCATATCAAATCATGCATCATGTGCTCAAATCACTACATTTAAACTGATGGACTAATTTAGTGCATCAAACGTATTCAAGAGCTGCAATCTAAACAAACTTTGAGACATAACCTACAGAATACATTAATGATCTATGTGAAAAGACTGTATTATTCTTAAACTGTGTCTGATAAACAATACATTTACAGTAATAATTACATCTAAAGGAAGAATTTGAGCATGGATAAAAGCATTCATTGAGGCATTTCTGCTCCCACCTACATAGCTCTCAGTAAGGATGTGTACAGTATAACACAACACTGGCACTTCGTCTGAACAGAACTGGTCGAGGGGTACTTTTACAAACCCTTTTTACGACAACAAACAACAATACACTGGGGAGTTTGTGTGAATATATTCCCAATACTACTATACCCAGATGTAATAATAATGACAACATCATCTATGTGCCATGAATTTTTATGAAAGTGCTCTCCTAATACAGTGTCTGATTGATATTAAGAATTAAACTAGGCAGTGACATATTCTGTATTACATTTCATGGTAATCCATGGCCAGCCATGCTTTACACCATGATCACTCGGTTTTCATTCAATTTGCTTTGAGTGCTACTGAAAAAAAAGATCTTATAATGCCGATACTGTTGAATAAAAGCAACATTCCCTCTTCATAAAAAAGCCTGATTTATCCAGATATTTCTTAGCCAAATACCATCAATGTGCTTAAACCAAACCATTCACAAATGTGGATCTGGATGGCAGTGCTAGACAAAACAGCAAACAGTCTTCCACTTGAAGCAGTGTGTTATTATATGCCAATAATTCACTAAATCTTCTGACAGGTGATAACTACTGCTGGAACTGATTTCAAATACATATTAAACAGCTAATTGTGCAGCATAGATGGAAAACCATTCACCTATACAAAGGCTATAAAGTATAAAATCATGACCACAAAGGTACATATGTATTTCATAGTCATAAAACTCACATTCATGTTGCAATTAATTTAAAGTGTTTCGTTTCATTATCTCACCCACATTACCAAAGCTGGAAAAAAGCTGTAGGCCTACTTATTTTGTGGATAAAAAAGGGCTCATCCCACTTAACTGAGACTCAATAAACAGTGCAGCAGTTGTCACAATGAAACTGTCACATCCACATGTTGGAAGCTCATGAATACATCATTCGACGCCGTCTTTGAAAATTCTACCCTGCAGATATAACCCAACACTTGGACCCAGTGATTTCATTTATTGGGCGCAAATATTGCAGGACATTTCATGCCCCATTATTACCAATTTTTTTTGCACTTGTTACTATCCACTAACAATAAAATATAAAAAAAAATTAGCCCTAGCTATAAAAACACATGACTGCACATGATTGTAAAAACCAAGGGGTTCATACTCTTTTCAGTGAAGTGACAATGTGAAGGTTTTCCATCCAACCAAAATAAAACAGCAGGTGGTTTCTCTGACTAACACTCATTCAGCCAAAGAGGAGGAACATCAGTAGAATCAGTGGTGTTTATTTGGAAGATGAACCTGTTTATTTTCAGCCTGTGAGTGTGGTTTGACACCCCAATACAGCGCATGGTTACGTTCTCTGATATTCATTTAAAAAAAAAAAAAAAGGAGACAGCACAAAGAGAATGCAACATAAAATGACAAAACAAGGAGTACAAATTCAACCAAACAACTAAGACAATTGTACAGTTTCCAGTTCTTAATTTACTTCATGCCACCCTGGCTTTGCAAAAACTCAACAGAGGGAAAGAACAAGGACATGTGAATGGGCTCACGTGACAGAAGTCCCCTTGCAGCTACTCGTAAAATTTTTTCCAGATTAAATTAACACTAAAGAGAGTAGTTTAAAGAAAGGAGCAGAAAAAAAGGGGGTAGAACTTAATAGAGAATCACCCCCCCCCCACCCCCCCTCTATGTAACCCCAATGGTCAAAATCTCATTTAGGGTAAAAGAATCAGGCCAGTGAGATCAAGCAGATCTTACAGATGAAGAAAGCACACACTAGACCAGCCAGGGACTTTGTTATCAACACTCTCCTCCAGGCCTGTTGGTACGATATGGTTTAAAGTCCCAGAAGAGACCTCAACAGTGGAAAAACAACACTATGACATGATTATTATGACTTCAATAAGACAGTAGTAGTATGTCCTTATTGAAATTAAGGTTGTGATCTAGTCTGTCAGCTTCTTCCGGTAAAAATGGGAGGACTGAGGCTCCACCTCCTCCCTCCCATTCACCCATCCTTTACTAAGCCACTTAATTCCTAGCCACTTCATAAGGAGCCGTAGAATTATTTATAGTTGTTCATCATGTCACAAAGAGTCTTGTTTATACAGATAAGCTTATAAAAAATAAATGGATTTCATCACTAACTGTTGAGACTAAATTCCTCAGTTGGTTAGTTATGACCACTCTGTTACATTACTGTGGTCTGTTTTCTGCATTTGTCAAGACCGTTTCATTTTTAAGACATTCATCACACTACAGTAATCAAAGCAAATGAGGGCAATCAATGTTTCTGATTGATTTTTCCTGAGGTTCTATGGTGATCAATATACCTGATGTGCCAACAACACCACACAAAAATATTCTTTTAACCTTTTAAGAACTGCGACTATGAAACATAATTAAGACTACGTTTATACGGAGACAATCAGAAGAGAAGATGCTAAACTGGTGTCTCATCTGAACCTTTTAATCCGCATTTACCCATGCATTTCCCTTAAGAAATCTTCATGCATACAGGGACGCAAAAGTGTGTGGAATTCGATTGGATATGCATGCTAGGCTGCTAGATGGTGCTGTGATACAACACTACCTCATCAATGTGTAACAGCTTCCTTTCTGTTTGCTGCAAAAATACAACAATGATGGCAGCTACTAAGAAAAACTGGACAGATGAGGAGGTCAAATAACTCAAAGTAAATATGCAGATATACTGTATGTGCCATGTTAATGGGTTAGGGTTAGGAGATATGGAAATAGTCAAGACGTGTTTGTTGACCTTTCTGTATTGGCACATGAGTATGATGCAAATGCGTATGCAATGTGCACAGGGCGCAATATTTTAGTGTTTTTGACCGTAAGATGGAAGTGCAACAGTGGATAGTTTTCAAGATTTCCACTCTGGAATGCATTTTCAGATTTTTGCATTTTCAACTTATAAAAACTCAATTCTCGTACAAACTAAAGGCACTTTCGATAAAATATTTTGTTGATTTTAGCTGCAATCATCCTCGTGTAAACAACTAGTTGTCTAATGCCTGTTGATGAATATAAGATCCACTCATCTATGTTTTTCTGACAGTTGGCAAGCTTATGTGTGTCTGCTACTGGAAACCTAGAAAGATGAAACAAAGAATGGTGGCCTTCCATTATGAGGAAAGATGACTAGCATTTGTAGTTGTGCGTGTAAAATGATTATTTCACATATACTGAAATATCCTTCTCCA
Organism: Siphamia tubifer; assembly: GCA_020466265.1. Lineage (NCBI taxonomy): Eukaryota > Metazoa > Chordata > Actinopteri > Kurtiformes > Apogonidae > Siphamia > Siphamia tubifer. The sequence goes on along the minus strand of CM035785.1, from coordinate 47,569,904 downwards.
CAGCATGGGTTTAAACAGCAGGAATGCAATGCATTTGACACTCAAGTGCCACCACTTCCCATCTCAGCCAATGTCTCTAGAAGAGAGAGTGAATACGTTATAATAACATTAGTGTTGCATGAGCAGGCTAAGCAGATTATTTCATTGACTAAAAAAACCATAGTGGAAATGAATGCTGTACAAATATTTTTCCATTTCATCCACATTGGATGACAGATTTCTTCTAAAGCCAGCTCGATGTGGTCATTAGCTCCAAGCCAGCAAAACCATTTCAGGCTAGTTTGTTCAGACTCTGGAAATCTAACTTGGCCCCCTCATATACAAAACACACAAACTAACACAATAATAACAATAACAATAATAATAATAATCATCATCACTTTCGCACAGAGTAGTTCTCGGAATTTTGTTCTAAGAACTAAATAGTTCTTAGAACTATTTAGTTCCTAGGGAACCTTCAGGTATTCTAACATGGCAGTAGTAACCATGGGAGGAGCTAATGTGACGCTAACGTCCACCACAGTGATGTATTCTTTAAGCACTAAATTCAACAATCACACAACAAAGTAGGAGACAGTGCTACTATAAACTAGAATAGAGAATAAGGAGGCCACAGCATTTATGTTCTGTATCGCAGGAATGTTAATTGTGGTCAAATACAGCGTCTAATGTCAAGGAGGAGTTTACAGAGAGAGTCGAGCAGCAGGTGATACTACGACATATGTTAATTTCATAGCTTTAACCAACACCCCTATTAACCCAAAAACAGAACTGCATCATCAGTCCATTTATTACTTTCTCCATGTTTTATTCCAACATACATCTGACTCTACACAGACGGTTTTAAAGACAGTGGTACTGCAAGTTGAGGAAATAGGCATGATCTCAGCTCTACCAATCATCAAACACCTACATCATATAGTTCATAAAGAACAAAAAAAAAGACCCTGCTGTGAGTAGGAACAAATGGTTCTCGGAACTAAAAAGGTTCCTACAGTGGGAAAGCGCCTACTACTACTACTACTACTAATAATAATAATAATGGGTTCGATTTCTATAGCACTTTTCAAGGCACCCAAAATGCTTTATACTATTGGTCCATTATTTATTCACTCTCACATTGTGCTTCTGGTGGTGGTAAACAACATTTGTAGCCACAGTTGCCAAGGGGATGACTGACAGAAGTGTGGCTGCCAGTTTGTGCCTACAGTCCTACCGACCACCACCAAACACTCAAACGCATTGAGTGTGACTGGCACTGTAGGCAAGAAAGGTAAAGTGTCTTGCCCAGGGACACAACAGACTGACTAGGGCAGAGGGGGATTCGAACCCCCAATGGACGAACTGCTCTACCAACTGAGCTACAAAACTATACCATTAATATTACGAACACTTAAAAAGAAAAACTGTACATCATTGAGAAACTGTTTGAAATAGTTTTTGCCTAATAAACAAAGTTGAAAAAAAAAAGATTAGACAATAGACAAAGAAAGACAATAATGTCACAGGTACCAATAAAATCTCGTCAAAGACCACGGAGATTTCCTGAGAGTTCAAATTTGATACCTATGATTAGGGAAGGGTGATCAATTGATGAACACAAAATAGAATGCAATTTTGATAGAATTCATTCGTCCATTTTTTCACAGACATAAGAACAGCCAATCATAATTAAGCAGCGCTACACTGAACCACTCACGGCAAAGTTAGGTTGAAGCACACAGCACAGGAGCAGCCTTATACGTGTGTGTGTACCCAAACACACTAATGTTTGGGCTGCAGCAGGAGATAATGAATGTTCTTTAAAAAGAAAATTTGACAGAGAACTTGAGCAACGTTATAAAAAATAAAGTAGGGTGTGAACCATTTCCTCTGTGGTGTACAAGAGAACCATAGAAAGTGTGAGTTGGACATTCAAAGTGTGTCAAGTTTCATTTTTGGTTTACACCAGTTATGCTCATTATGGCAGTTACAGAATAAACCCCCACATACAGTATATTCCCTCAGGATTGTTTGATGAAGATGGTCTGATTTGTTTGTGTTCTCTTAAAACTTGAAAGCTTTTATCTGCTGCTTAAATGTTTAATTTTGTTTTAAATATCATGTACCCCTTTTATTTATCTGTAACAGTTGTATAATGTTCGTTAATACACCTGTCACGGTCAACCTCTGAAAATGTATCATACTTAAAATAAAAATAATAAATAATGTCTTCACTTACTTATGAGAGTCATGGACATTTTCAGCTTGACAAAATAATAACTTAATTTCTATATGTGATACATATGAATATAATTTGATATGAAAAAAATTACCCTGTCACCACACTAATCCCACCCATGCTCAAATGTATTCTTAATTAAAAACTATGTGGTCTGCAAATTCAAGTATGAAACATAAGGTAACAGAGATCCTGGGATGGACATTTATCAAGCTGAACAAGACAGAGGCACATATAAAATCACATCTATGTACAAGTAATCAGCAGTGACCTCTGATGAAATGGGCTCTGTCAGCCTCATTGCATGGAAAAGGGCTCTGGAAATCAGCACAAGTCTCGACCCAGCATCCTCACTAATAGCAGTTGCCTCCTCAAAGGCTTTCTCATCCATCACCCCTGGGATGTTAGCCTATTAGTCGGGCAGTTGTTTGGTTGCCGCTGCAGACATTAGCAGATGCACCATGTTTGTCTTCCCACATCCATATTAACACATGATACTCACATTACAGTAAATGTTCCTGTAAACATTTTTTTTTCTGTCAGATATTTTAAATAATATTCCATTTTTGTTTGTTTTGGTTTTTTTTAAGATCAAGAGTTATCACACCAACAGTAAGTAAAATAGTGAGGACTCTGAGAAAATGTGATGCTTAGCATGGGTTGGACAAGTATTCTTTAATATAAACAATAAACCTTTAAAAGCAAAAACACTTTTTGTATTTGCTTTATGGCATTTAGCTTATTTTAAACATAGAACTTCTAATGTGAATCCTAGTCCTATTTGTTTGTACTGACAAACTTTTAGAGAATCCTCTTAATCTTGACAATAAACTATATTGTAAATGTCTTGAAGCAATAAATATATTCCATTCAAAGAATCTGCAAATGCCACAAGCCCAGCTGTGTTTGTAAGCCAACATCAAGAGTAGAAACATCTAAAAAAACCTGACCTTTAAACCAACTTTACTTCACAGATGACTCTAGGCTGAGCTGCTGTCCCATACTCTCCTGTGACAGTGCGCTCTGCATGCAGCATGACTCATGTAAACTCTTCCAACAGATCCACAGCCAGTGACTCCATCAGAGTTCAAATGACATGTGTTTTTGTCAAAAGATTGAGACATATCACTGCACATGAGCAAGGCTTTTGTGTTTTGCAGTGTGTGCTACTTTGTGCCAGGCCCAGGCCCATCCGCACGTGATGCAGCAACAATGATGTAACAACAATGACGGCTGCGCGTCAGTCATTACAGCTTTGTCTTTGACATGGACTTACTGAAACAAACATGCAAAGGCAGGAGTTGGGGCAGGTAGCAACAGCCTGCAAAATGTTTTACTGACCTCATTTCATTACGCTTTGTAAATGTTTGGTGTTTTTTCCATATAAATTGTGATTAAGCAAAATCTACAATGGGCTATTTTACACACTGTAGGCTTCAGGAAATGTAACATTATCTCTACAGACAGTTCCTCCAAACATTTGCTTTATCTACAAACATCTTTGCACATGGCAAACTGGTCTGAAAACAAACAGGCCAGAAACATTAATCCTTTGTCATATAAAGGAATTTGATACTCGAGGTTTCCTCCAGGATGTCACACCATTGAAACAAAACAGTGTGGAATTGTCCATTAATTTAAGTTAAAGTCTAAAAATTGGCCAAAGGTATTTTTAGTAGCATTTGAGAAGTGAAGAGTAAAAACATCCATTAGGGCAGGATAATTCAAAATCATTCAATTCAACAGGGTCTTGCTTTATGAAAATTGTGAAAAATTACAAAATCAAGATAGTTCCTTCGAGGCAACAGCTGCTCAACAAATGAAAAATGCCAATTGTTTCCTTATTGTAATATATTTATTATGGCCGTAACAGCCCACTCTAGTTGCTCATATTAAAGGTGTAACTAATTTTACTCACATATATTTACTCAGAATTTCATATTGTAACCCATCACTAGATCACAGATCATATACATATACACACAAACACCAAGTGAACAGCCTCCCCTTTGTCCTATAAAGGGAGACAAGTTCACACAATGTTTGATAATTAAAGGTCAGGATTAACTGTATTATTAGACACTATTGTTGTTTTTAGGGGTTATATATTTAGACTGATTGTAAAAAAAAAAAAAAAATGCATGTTTTTTTTTTTTTTCAACAGAAAGCTGTGTTGGTGATGCAATGTAATTTTTGTGGGCTGACCCCCTGCATGAGCACATATATCCACTACTGCAATACACAAACCAAGTGCAAAATTGTCACTTTATTGCACAAAGGTGCAGAAATATCTGTGGACATGAGGATGGACAGATCTGTGGTTTAAAGATATCATTCATCTGCCCTATTTTTAAACTGGCCATGTCAACAAGCCTTAAAACATTTTCAAACTGCATAATGTATCACTAGGAAGAACACAAGACATGGGTAAAACTAAAATCAACATGAACTAAGATGTGTCCTATCCACAGAAAGTCAAAGTCATAAGTCATTTGAAAACAATACCTGACATTCACTGCAGCGTACTGGTGCCAATAAGGATATCCTGATCAATTAAACAGTAATGCGATGCTTTTATTTGGTAAATAAAAATGTAATATCTTTAAAAATAGATTTGAAAATTGTGGGTAAGCAGTCTCATAAATGCCATCCTGTCTGTAGATACACTATGGAAAGACAGTGGAGTCAGTTTAATTCCTATGTAAGAAGTGCCAAGACTGCTGCCAAACAGAAGGAGCTTGCATCAGTGTTGTGTGATATTTATGGGAATTAAGAAAGACTCCATGGGCAAATATTCACACAGGTAGACTTCCTGTCCTGTGGGTAATTTGTGCCAAGAATTGGGTATAATAACTGATGACAGCCAGACGAATGAAAATGTCTGGAGGAAGTGGAAAGGTTTCACCAGGTTGACTGCACGGCTGCAGTACAGTCCCAAATCTCTCCATCTCCACTGCTCTCAGTCATGCATCCATCTGCTCCCGTCTCTCTTTTTCTGCCTGGGTCAGTGTTACACTCTGCTCAGATCGAGATCGTCTTTGGCATTTGCCATGTCCCTGGCTCTACTCCTGCTGATTCTAATGATCCTGCCTCTCCTTATACAGTCACATAATAGTGGATCTTGCCCATCCTCTCCTGCCTCTCTCACCCTTTGCCTTTCTTGTCTTCTATCTTCCCATCCTCGTGCACTCTTCTTCTCCATCTACCCACACACTCATTCAGTATTCATATTTTAGAGGACATGTACGAGCATGAAACTGAGCGTGTGCATCTGCACCATTTTTGGTGCAGAGGAACCTACATTTTCTCCTCTAGCCTTCTCTTGCATCTCTCTGTCCCCCTCCTCTTCCTTATCTAGCTAATCCAGATTCTGGTTTTGGTTTCGTGTTGCTCATCTTTTTTTAGACTGAAAGCCATGTGCCACTCACTCCTACTCTCCCTCTGCCTCTTTCTCCATCTTTTTCTCCCACTGCCACCCACTCAATCCCTTTCACCTCTTCCCACTCCATTTTCTCTTCCTTTGGTTGATGTGATAGTATGTGCACTGACAATTACATGTGTGTTTGTGTATACATGAATGTTTTTTGTGTTGGGGTGTTAACATATGTGCTCTGCCAACCTGTCTGTGGCTTTCTGCCACAAACCATGTGTTCGTCATTTTATCTGGTCAGATCAGGAAAATAACTGTAGTTGTTTTATCCATGCAGCTACTGGTTTCATCAGCATGCTGAATGTGTTGTTACTTTAACAATTAGATTTTTTTTTTTTTAAATCTGATATTGGGCCACTAACTACAGATGACTGCCGCAGATACATCTATGTATGCAAGAAGGGGTGTAAATGTACCCACTAGCAAAGCACCTGCAGTGGTAGTCATCAATATTGTCAAAAGTATTCTACATAACATAGACTTTTATAGCTAAATATATGGCTTATTTGATGCCTCTAATTAAAAGACATAGCATAATTCAGTATACAAACTTGTATTTGTGTTACTTTACAATTAAACAAATACAGGTCCAGATATAAATAGACTTTTCTAAAATGTTCTTAAATGTCAAAGTTGTGTTTCTTTTTAGACACAGCAATGTCTAGTCTCCTCCTCAAATCATCCTGCCTCCACTATGCAGCCTATGCAAACAGATCATGCATTTAATGTGACACTATATTTACTATTTAAAAGTAATGACAAATACTGTGTTGTGATTGACAGAGCTGTCAATATTGTTGTTTGAAAGTATTAATTGAGATATTTTACCACTTATTAACAAGTTATTCAATAAGACATCATAAAATTATGAAGTAACTACAAAGCACTCGGAGCGCAGACCTCCACAAAAGGTAGGACACCCCCCCCACCCCCCGGATCACCACCAAAATCTAATCCTTTCCAGAACTCCCTATTACCAATTTACCCTGAAAATTTTTATCAAAATCTTTCCATAAGTTTTTTGTTATCTTGTACACAAACAAATAAACATCCAAACCAACCAACGCTGGCAAGAAGATAAGATAAGATAAGATAAGATAAGATAAGATAAGATAAGATAAGATAAGATAAGATAAGATAAGATAAGATAAGATAAGATAAGATAAGATAAGATAAGATAAGACTTTATTGATCTCACACAGGAGAAATTCACTGTCACAGGAGCTCACAGAAACACACAGTGGGGTGCAAAAAGTACGAAAAGGTGCAAAAAGGAAGTAAAGCAGTGCAAATAATCATAGAAGTAAATAATAAAATTAAACTAGGAATAAAAAAAATATATACTAGAAATAAAAAATACAGGAATACTGTGTCTTATGTATAAAAAACAGCTTTAGAGAAAAATAAACAGATGCTATATACAAATGTACGAATACTAGTGCAAGATGGAGTGATCTATATGAGGTAGGTATGAAGAGGATTCAGGTTATTGCACATGATAAATCTATAACCTCCTTGGCGGAGGTAATGAAAAAGCAATGTGCTCTAATTGACATTAACCAAAACTTCTTAAGAAAGTAATTGTTTAGGTCTTTGGCCTTAGTCTAGTTTCCTCAGAGCCAAACATCGATTAAAAATAACTATGGCTCTGTGTTTTCAGTATCTATGCAACAAAGTTTCACCTGTTAAAAAATATTCCTAATGAAAACTCAAACTAACCCTGATTAAGATGACTGCTCCCTTCCACTGAAATCCTTTGTCCTGAATAGAAAGGAACAAAGCTTGATTATTTTTAATCTGTGTTGCGAAAAGACAATGTTATAAATAAATTTGTAATTATGTTGATTCATTGAAGAACACAGCAATCCAACACTACTTTATGCAAAATGGTATGATTCCTACCTGTGACATTCAATCACCAGGTCCATAAAGTTTTTGTTTTATCATAATAAGAAGTCATTAATGAAGCAGAAGAGCAGACCATTTTGACACAAAGAGGGAGGAATGAGAAACCTGCACTACACACACTGAACAGAGTAAATACAGAGACAATATATGCCAGGACTCCCTGGTGGCAAGTAGTTTCCACAGAAGTTGTAGTCTACAGAGATACCACTGAAGCAAATGTAAACACAGGACCTGGCGCAGCCTTATATGGTTGGCCAAAATATTAAGATGAAATGTATTTTTTGTCTTTCTCAACACAATCCCATTTAGTCTAATTTTCTATCATTCTTTGATTAACTCAAGTCAGGACAGTCTATGCACTTAGTACCCAAAAATCACATCACTAAATGTCAAGCTCCACATAATAGCCATTAATGACATGAGGTTGCAAGAAGGATTAAAAAGTTGCTGTACACTGGCATTTGAAAGTCAAATGTTTTTTGTTTTGTTTTCTTTAGTGTATATATATATATATATATATATATATATATATATATATATATATATATATATATGCAAGCGCGCACACACACACACACACAGCTTTTTTAGGCTTTTGGTAAAACAACATTACATCAATATATGTACAAATTAAGATGTACACAATTAATTATGCACACAAATTATCTGATGATTTGGATGGAAACAGAAAATCAAAACAACATACCACCTTATATCAAATACCTGCTATTCCCAATTAATTCTGGTGATGAAACATTGCTCAGTGAAGGGATTCACACTTGTACAACTTAATAATAATAATAATAATAATAATAATAATAATAATAATAATAATAATAATAATAATAATAATAATAATAATAATAATAATAATAATAATAATAAAGTAAGACAGGAGGGTACCAAAAATATCTATTTGGTAAGTTGAGTGACAAACAGATGTGACATTCCCCTTATTGTTGCTTCTTTTTTCAGTCAGGTTATAGTTAAGACTTCTTGTTATTTAAAGTCCAGTGCACTTGTCAGTTAATTCCTGAACAACCAGGGAAAAAAAATAGTCTGCAGCAATTCTGGTAATGTCTGGGTATGTCATCCCTGAAAGTGAATGATTCAACACAGTTTAGCCTCTTTTACTTAGAAGTAACCTACAGTAGAATGTGATTGACTACTCTAATTCATTACATTCACTTTAGGAAATGACATTCAGTATGCGAGGACATAAGTACTGTGTGTGCACTTGTGTGTTAGTATGCAACAGTATGGAAATGTGGGATTCCAACAAGTCGATAAGCAGTGGTGATAGTAGTATCTACAGTATGTGATCTCATTTTATCCAGATAAGTGCTTAAGGTGGCTTCCTGTAGGCCTAGCTAATGGAGATGTGGCCTATATAAGACTGTCTCCAACCTGTGCTAAAACATGGGGTAAAAGCCGGGTCAGAGCGTCCAGGCTGGCTATACTATACAGCTTGACCAAAACGGTTGTCTGAAATCAAATGTGTCGGGTGTCATTCAGTCACTGTCCTCAACCTGCTCACCTGTATTTTGACGATGTCTTGCCAAGACCCACTGCATCGGTTCCTCTCGCTCTCCCATATCCCCCGGACTGCCGACCCGCCTCAGTCCCACTCCCCGACACCGGCTCAGGGGCTGGTGGGTTGTATTCTCAAAACGCTTCGCCGATGGAATTATAACAACCGTACAGACGTCATTACAACAGGCGGGTAAACGGTCCCCAATCCGTGAAAGAGCCGGTGTTTCCCTGGTTCTCCGCCGGGTGTCAGGGAAGCCTCGTACATGCCATCGAAGCCCGGTTGATTTAACGGTGGTTTCGATGAAGATGGGTCTTTCTCGCGCGGCTTAATTGCAACACGTCGTCGGCTGTGGCACCTCACTCGCTCCCTCGCTCGCTCGCTCACTCACTCACTGGCTGGCTTGCTTTGGGTCATTTTCCTGTCTCTCCGTTGGTACTCGGTGTGATGATTTTCTATCCACAAAGCTCGCGGTCCCTTCGGGTTTGACTGACGATACGAGCCACCCGGTGCTCGCGGGTTCTTCAGTCGCTTACGTGAGCCACGAGCTGGGATACTCCCGAACCCCAAACACGGATAGTGGCTAAACGACAGCAGCATTCCCCGAGAAAGTGGCCCATCCCCTCAGATAATTCTCCCACAAAAACGATACGTACGGATTTGCTATTCCCCTTCCGTATTCTCCTGCGCAAATTCCTTAGTCCTTTCCTTTTACGCACACCTGATAGGCTTTAGTAAATGGCAGGCACTTTGCGGATCCTGCGGAGGAACGGCGCCACTGGTGGTTTGTGAATATCAAGGAATCGGCAACTGGTTCAAAGAGACTCCTGTTCTCCAAGAGGTTGCCACTCCTGGACGTCAACTGAGATTTTACGCATTTTTTCCGTGATTTTTTTTTTTTCATGAGCAGCGTCTTGCGCCGTTCTGACGTGGTTCATTAAACAACATGCCTGTCTGGATACATTTTAGTCAATACGTTGCTTCAAAGGAAAAACTACAAAAATCTGGAGCATTTCCTGTTCCAAACGTACCGTCATTTGCGCATGCGTTTATCCAGATGTACAAAAATCTGTGCTCCCAACAGTTTACGGTTACCACAGCGACGCAATAGTGATGCAGAAAGATTTACTCAAAGATGACCTAAGTAAAGGTGGTTATTAGTCATCTGTATTTACATCATCGTTGGCTGCTCTGGGAATTGATTGTTAATCGCATAATAAACCAACCCCTTCAACAGTGCGATTCTTTTCGGATTCTGTCCGGGTTGGACAGGCTTACAATAGTTATTAGACTTAGACTTAGACTTAGACTTAGACTTAGACTTCCTTTATTGTCATTGTTACAATAAACATGTTTACAGAACAACGAAATTGTATTTCCGGTTCTTCCTTAAGGTGCACTTCAGATTTAAATATTAAAAAATAAAGAGTAAACTTTGTAGAATACAAATATATATATTAAAATAATATGTTTGTATTTCTATCATATGTTTGTATTTCTATCATTTAAAAACATCTTTACAACATGTTTTGGTTTAGTATGTGCATGGCTATTGCTGAATAGAAAAAATAGCATTATGCAGAAGTGTGCAAGTAATTTGATTTCTTTTCACAACAATACGTGTAGGGTAGCATAACGCATTAATAGGGCAATAGAAATAACACATCAAAATACATCATTTTAAATAACAAAAATAAACCTCCCAATCAACTAAAAGCTTATGAGGAGACTTGAAACCCTGTCTCATTCTAAAATGAATATAATTATGACCATACTATACACCTATATTTTATTTTCTAAAACGGACAACAGCCGCTATACATTGTAGGCCTGTTTACCAAACAAATGTGTTGTACAGGTACTATCTTGGATTACTGTGCTTCTCTTTGGATCGACGTAGTCTGGGTGTGGATCAGCGTCACATCATAAATGAACGCATGAGGATGAGCGCATGCTGTAATATCATTTTTTATTAATGCCGCTGAACAACCAGGAGATGCATAAAACAACTCTAGATATATATAAGAACACTGAGGTGATTAATGGTATCAACAGGTCCAGTGACAGGATTCCCCCAGATTCTTGACCTCGAGGTAGAGTTGGCTGACACACATAGCCTACAGTGTGTCTGAAAATAGACTTAAACCTTAAACTAGTCTGCCAGCTGCAGCAGGAGTCACGTTTTTATTGTCACATATCGAATATACCTTGGGCTTTAATTAAAAAAAAAATCCAGTAGCTATATATAATATATGGTGTTCTTGATATTTGCAATGTGGTAAAACAGTCCACAATTCTGACTGAGAACCATTGTATAATTCTGTAAATTTTTCACACACACACACACACACACACACACACACACACACACACACACACACACACACACACACACACACACACACACACACACACACTATATATATATATATATATATATATATATATATATATATATATATATATATATATATATGATGAATATCAATATTTGATTATTTAAAAAAAGATTACACACACACACACACACACACACACACACATATATATATATATATATATATATATATATATATATATATATATATATATATATATATATATACATACATTTATTTGTTTTTTTTTTATTTTATTAATTTATTTTTTTGTATGTATGTGTGTGTGTGTGTGTGTGTGTGTGTAATCTTTTTTTAAAATAACCAAATATTAATATTCATCCAAAAAATGAATCCCCCTGCTTTGAGGATCATATGGTATATCCCAGTCTCTCCTCCTCTCCCTCTCTGATTCTCCTCCCTCTGGCTTCCAGTGTCCTCCATCTCTACGCCTTCTCTCATTTTCTAATATTAAGGACATTGTTACTTCCTGCGACTGCTCTGATTTCTCCTCATCTCCCATTCTCTTCATTTCTGCACAGCTGTCGGAGAGGTATGTACGTAGTTGCTGTATTTGATCTTATTTCATCAGTGCAGGATATAATCAGCAACATTTCTGTAAAGACATATTCTGCTTACATTCTGTCTGGTCCAATCTGTTAGGATGCATCCATATCATCTAAGCAGTGTTTACCCTTCCTCATTCCTGTTTTTCTTATTAGCATTTTCCACTGATATCCTCTATGGCAGCCTCTGTAGTCCTTATTTCTCCCCTCCATCTTGTCCTTCGTTTATAGCTTATATGACTCATGCAGCTTTACAGTAATACAAGAAAGAGAAACAGATTAAATGTATAAATTACTGCATCTGGATTAAGGGTTTCAAGATGAAATATTTAAAGAATAAATCCTTGAATATTGTCTCTACTGATACTGTCCCATTCCCCCTTCCTATATTACAAAAACTAATGGATTGTTTCAAAACTGTACATTGGTAACTACAGTTAACAGTATTCATGAAGTGGAAGGTTATGTCACAGCTGCTGTGAACAAAATACACAATTTCCTGTCTCTGTGAGCACTGGAGCATTCCTATCAATGTCATCTTTTTCCAAGGTCACATTTAAGGCCCTGCTGCCTCATTGCTGGAAAGAGAATCCATGGGTTTTGAAAGCTTGTTCCTATGTCAGTGCCTCAACACTCACCAGAGCAGATAACATGGTGTCTGTGCCTAATTTAGAGGGATAATCTGGTAGTGTCTGTTTGCTGTTTTTTCTCAGTGAAGCAGCACAAAGCTGACCGAATAAAGCCTCCCCCTGACCAGACCACACCTCTGTCCCTGTGTCCATGGAAGCCAAGGCCAAGTCTGGGGCTCCAGCGCCCAAAGCAGCTTCTAAAACAGAAAAGAAGGACCCAGCACCTCCTCGGAAGGCAGAGCCTGCTCCTGCTACTCCTGAACCGGAGCATCTCCCCCCTCAGGACGGGGCAGCAGAAGCTGAGGCAGTGGCTGGTGATGATGCTGCAGCCTCTGGCACAGACTCTCTGGAACACCTGAAACCATTTCTTATTGGCGGTGCCATTATTGCTGCAGGAGCCATTTTGCTGGGAGTGTTGCTACTCGCAAGGAGAAATTAAAACCAAACCCTTACTATATATATATGTCAAGTTAAAATATTTAGTTGATGAGTTAGAGCATCACTTATCAATTGGTTCACAGACTATTATGGGGATGGGGGAGCCACTGTGCATTTTTTTGTTTTATTTTTTGGCCTGTTTTCACTTGTGACTTCAACCATTGCATTTTCATTAAGGCTGTATATGGACCAGCATTATACATACTGTTTGCATGAAAATGCTTTAATACCACACCTACACTATAATCTAATTCATAAGAAAACTGTAGTATTAGTGTACAAGCCTGAACACTCAGTTCATTTGATGTATATTCTTAGACCAGAAATGAGCTTGGTTCAGTTTGCTAAGAATTGCTAAAGCTGAATTTGAGTATTAAAACTGGTTATGAGATTTTTCATAGGATTTTATTTTTATTTTCAAATAAGTCAAACACAAGAGCAGGTCAAAAACAGGTGGAAATATGCAATGTGAGGAATTGTACATATTTTGATGAAATTAATATGTTCATTTTCAGACAGATGTCTGAAAAATGTTAAAAGAAACCAAACAGAGAGCAGAGACAAATCAAAATAATGTTTTTCCAGAGAGATGAGAAATTGGACTATACAGGGGTTTAAATAAGGGGTGGTGGTGAAAGTTTAAGGTACATTATGTATGTAACAGAGAGGATTAGATAGGCTACTTCATGCTGTAGAGTTTTATTTTATGGTCAAATTATGACACAGATTAATAACTTTTCATGTCTTATACAACTATCAGAGTTGCAGTTATTCAATCTGTTTGCATCTATCAGTAGATACTTAGCTGTAGACAGTAGTATTATAGTATCCGTTTTAAAACCTGCTGCCAAAACATGAGAGATATTTTTATCCTCACTGTGTTTCTCTTATGCGGCAATAGGATTTTTTTCACACAGCTATCAAGAACTAGATTTTATTAAATTCATGTTTAACTATTTTTTGATGAGAGAATCATAGATTGTTTATATAGTGAAAGTTGGATGTAGATGAACCATTGTTGTGTAAGAAAACTGTTAGCCAAGCAGTCACAGTTTTGTGGCTACACACACTCACCTCCTGTACAGCTGTACTATGTATCGTCCACTCATTTGTAAAGCTCATGGGGATATTACTCTTACATAAGTAGATAGCAGACAGACAGTTCTGGCACCCACCATTACTTGGTTTTTGTTACAATGTTTATGTGGGCATGTTATAACACATTACTAATATATATGAGCATATTCTGCCACTGTTAGTACCCCAAATGCATCTAGAAGATATTATGCCAACACTAAAACAAACTTCACCTTACATTGTATAATACAGTGTACCAAAAAAAGAGAAAGACTTATTTTCATAATTTCAACAGCGTATAAATGCAATAATTCAGATAGGACTCCTCATTTAGCACATGTATTGTAGCAAGTCAACTGACCTGAATGATGATGTTATAAGTGATAATGATGATGTATGAAGCTGATGATGACATGGAAAAGGATGTTATGGTGTTAGAATGTGATGATAATGGTATGTTTTAGAAAAGATGTAATGATGATTATGATGGCTATGATATATTTTTGATATATTTGTATTTTTTTTCCTTTATGCACAATCTCTTCTGCTCCCAAACTCCAAAATGTGAAAAGGAGTTATCAAACCTTTATTAAAGGCAGTGAACCAGCTAAAATGACAATTTGTTTGATAATAATTTACACATTCACCTTTTATGTAAATTGTCCAAAATAAAAGATTGCACATGTGCCCATATAATGAAGGATAGGTTAATGAAGTAAAGGAAAAATGTCCTTTTTTTATTAAAATCAAACAATGTAAGAAAGAGGGTTAACATACAGTACATTCAGAGCATTATAGAATACAAAAACATAATTATTCTAGTTTCAATTTTGTTATTTATTTATTTTTCTGTCTAGAAAACATTTCTATATATGTCTATATAATTATTTCCCCAAATGGAGTTTTGGGGATATTATGTTTTTGGTCCAACCATCACCACTGGCTCTGGATATCCTTTTTGTGAATGCAATAACTTAAGAAAGACATATTCAGTTTATAAATTCCATGTTTTCCATATCAATAAATAAAATACAGAGGAAGAAGGGATTAAATTTTGGACAATGCCCATTGGGTCACTCAAACGTTTAAAATCACTAAATACTCTTTTGTTCATATCTTTGGAACTATTTGTCTAATAGACTTCAAATCATGACATCATAGCTGTCTGGTTAAAGATTGGGGGCGTTTGGGGATATAGGCTGACCCTAGCAGTCGCTTCTAACAGTATAATTCGTTTGTACTTTTGCATCACTCATGCAGAATACATAAGTGTAGCATGGAGGCACAACTCAAATGTCCTCTTAATCTATAAAGGTCTGTTAGGTTTTAATTTGAAAGGATTTCTACCGGAAGTGTTATTGAGTGTCGTTGCGTTTGTACCAAGACTGTTGTCGTAGAAAGAGGGAAGCTTTTCCCATTGTGCTGCTCGTTTGTCTCCAAGAGTCTAATTTAACCAGCTCGATTAAGTAAGAGCCGTACCGGTGAGTAACTGAAAATTAAACAATTATCTAAAGTCTCGTATTCGGTACTGAATGATCATTGTATCATAACATAGCTATGATGGCGGCATGTTGCTAACGCGTGGCTAAAGGATGTAAAGCACGTTACATTAATTAATCACTTTTAGAGACTATATCATACGTCTGCTTTCATAGTCGTGTTTTACGTTTAGTTAATCAGTTTTAAGGATGTTGATTATCAAAATTCCCCATGAGGCATTTATTTTAAGTAGGTAGAAGGACCTACTTGGTGTTACAGTGTTACTTACCATCAGCTTGGATTTGTGCTCAATTACTACTGTAAGAAATGCTCTTTTGTTTTGTCTTTGTGGTACACTGTGCAGTAGGTTAACAGCACAGTTTATGTGAACATATCTGTGCATTTGTCCACAGGTAACCCAAACATGATCATCCCAGTCCGGTGCTTTACATGTGGAAAGATAGTGGGTAACAAGTGGGAGGCATACCTCGGCCTACTTCAAGCAGAGTACACAGAAGGGTGAGTGGGCTGTCACTACATTACCTCAGAGGATTGAATGCTAGTGTTAATATCTGCACATTGTCCAAATTATTTATTCATATATATGAATATGAGTGGATGAATTTGTAAATTCCACCCACAAGCATGAATGGTATATGCATGAAACATTAAAGCATCCCAACCACTAAGTTGCCAAATGGAATATTTAAGTCCTCTAAGGTATAATAAAAGTCTCTGTTAATGTATTTTCAAAGTGCACTAATGCAACAAATGTTAGCACTTACTGGAGGGCAATGTCTGCCCATATTTTACTTGATTTTGTGCAGTGATGTGAATGTTCATAGTTCTTATTCATTCAGTAGTCTGTATACCATGCATTAGGGCTAATATTGTGTTTTTTTTCCCATTTAAGTGATGCTCTGGATGCTCTGGGCTTGAAGAGATACTGCTGTCGGAGGATGCTTCTTTCTCATGTGGATCTTATTGAAAAGTTGTTGAATTATGCCCCACTGGAAAAGTGATTGGAACTGGTTACCTCGAAGAGCTATAAGGACTTTGCAGATTGTTGGCATATAGACACACTTGTATTACCGTTTTGTTTTGGTCAGCAAAGGTGTAAAATACTATCCATGATGGAGGATTTATCATTGATTTGTGCTTCTATTTTATTATGTAGCTTTTATTAATAAAACAGAGGAATGACTTGGTTGCTTTTTTAATGAATGCTTTTTTTGTTATTACAGTTCTGAACTTTACTGTGGGTGTAAAAATAACCTTTTATCATCACATAAATCTAATGTCTGAAGAATCCAAATTTGGTTTTCAAGTTGAAAATGGACACCATTTTTGAATTATGTTTTTTCAGGATTCCACTAAGAAACTTGTTCAAAGGATTTAAAGTGCTTTATTGTCATATGTACGGAAAAGAAGCAGGCTTTTCTGTACAATGAAAATCATACGTTGTTGTCCACACTGAATGCCAAGAGAATTTAAGATGCATTTAAAAACTAAAACCGAATAAATTAACTTGGATATAAAATTAAGCAAACTGGCTTTTTAAAAATAGCATGCAACACAAAATGAACATAAAAATATGAACTATGTATTTACTTCTATACTTCGGTGATGCAGCCAAGTTATAATGCAAGTTTTAGCATTTGTAACAGACCGTGAAAAAAAAGTGTCTAATTGTGGGTCTTTACTGTGCTTTAAGCAATTATGTGGTATTAAACAAATGAGACACTAGAATTATTTTAACTGCTTTTAATACAAAAGAAACATTACATCTAATACAAGTTAATAGGTATATAGAGCATGCAAGCATCAAAATCAGATGTCTCTGCAATAACTCCAGTTCCTTTTTTTTTAATGTTACAGTCCAAATATATACAGATGGTTAGAGAAGGAAAAAAATCATTTAGATTTGTTTTGGAGGCACCCCAAAACATTCAGCTTTAACTTCCATAGATTTGTGTTCATCTTGAAGAAATAAAAAGTCCTGTCTTCATTCGGTGTTGCCTCCAATGAAACTGTAGGGAGAGAGAAAAAAAATATCGGTAAGATTTAATGCTGTATATACACAAATCCAACGGTATTTTATTCCACAACAGTTGTGGACAGAATCCACATTGAGTATTGAGAGAAATGTTTGCCCTGCTTTTAAAGATCTAACAACTTCATGAACTACATGTGAAAATCTTTTCGAAATCACATGTCAAACTGGTTTGTCATTTTTAACTATTTATTAAATTCACGACAAAATCTAAAATTAATCCAGATTGGGCATAAGTGGTACAAATACAAATCTCGAGGCCAAATACACATCAATTACCCATGACAGCAATACTGATAAGGAAGTTCATTATTCATAAGGAACCTGTTTGTATTAAAAGAAGTGTAATGTTAAATGGGAGCCTACCAAGTTATCGATGTCTGTCTCTTTCATCTCTATGCCTGTCCCATTCTCTCGAGCGCTCTTTGTTCCTTTCTCCACTCCACGATCGCTCTCTGTGTCTTCGAGATGTTCGTGGCCCTTCCCAGCCAGAGGAGTCCTCTCGGTCCCACCTTCTGTTCCGGTCTCTATCACAATCCCGGTCTCGGACTCTGTCACGACCCCTGTCCCGATCTCTGTCCCCTGAGCTGTTACTCCTGGGAAGCACAAATGTAGACCAATAAACATTGCAGTGTTAAACATCAGTACAGTAGAGAGACGAAAATGCATCATCAGTTGAAGGAATACATCCACACAAACCTGTAGCCATATTTCCCCTGAATGGACACTAAACAATCTTTGAGTGAAGTGACCAGGGCTTGGCAACGATCGTCTCGGTACACTCTGGACTGCTTAATGATGGCAATGGCAGTTAGAAGAGTCTCCATGGCCACTCGCAAGTCTCCTGTGTTCGGAACCATAGAGGTCAAGGGTTAAGATGGCGGATATTAATTATTAAAGCTCTACTAATGTGTAAAAATAAGGAGAGTAAATAAAAAAGGGAAGAAAAAGACACTTTTTTTTGGAAGGGGCAGCACAGCAGAGCAGTGGATAGTACTGTCACCTCCTAACAACAAGTTTCTCGATTTGATTTGGTTGAATATTCTCATCCAAAGACATGTCAATAGATTAATTGGTTACTCTAAAATTGCCCATAGGAGTGACTGTGTCAGCTCTGTGATGAAACACCCCCTTCACCAATAGGCTCCAGCACCCTCTCCAGGATAAAGTGGTTCAGAGGATGACTGACTTCTGTTCTATGCAATTTGTTTAATCACAATGCTTACAGCTGCAGGGATACACAAAGTCTAAATTATTATTACAGGTATAATACATAGAGACAACAAAATTCAAACTCTTTTTCCAGTCATACTCTAAATAAGTACAGAACCTCTTTCATGTTGAGAATCATTCCAAAAGTGATTCCACTGTAGCAACAACTAACATTTATTATTATTCTCTCCTGATTAAAAAATAAGTACATTTCTAAATGTCTACATGAATATCATTAACACTCACTTAGGTTTTATTGTACCTGAAAACTATCTGGCTTCAGTAAGCAGGAGGAAGGTTTTAATTTTATACAAATTTAGGACATTGACGACATGAACAATACACAGAATCAAAATAATTCATAGGATGGTACTGAAAACAGCTGCTTTGAAACATACATGCAGAACTTTGGATGATAATGACCCAAAACACAGTGCCAAGATTTGTTCCTCGAGTGGACCAGCCAAAGCTCGGTTTTGAACGCCACTAAATTAAAATGTAATTGAAAAATTCTAAAATTCAGACAGAGCTTGGGGTGGTCTACAAGGAGAAAACAATACCCAAATGCAGATATTTGAATCCTTAGAATAATGGTAGACTTAAATGTTCTAGAAAGGAATCTGAATGTTAATGCTAACTTCACTTCATCTCTAATGCATTAAAAACACAGTACTGTGTTGAGAAAAAAAATACAAAAGTAAGAGTATTGACTTGACTCATACAGGGTGTACCCCGCCTTTACCCATTGTAGCTGGATTAGGCCCCCAATGACCCCAATGACCCTAGTGAGGATAAAGCGGTTCAGATAACGATGAGCATCAACATTGTCTTATTGATTTAGATAGCTCTCACAAAACATGTGAGGAACAATTAGCAAAGTGTATTTTATAGTTTATGTCCATCAACGATAAAAACAAAACAAAACTGATTGTCACATGGCTTAAGCTGCTGTTTTCCCTTTCATTTCCAAAACTAAACAGCTGTACTTACCAGTTGTTGCTCCAGACATAGCCTTAGTGATGGCACCACTGGCAATGGCTTGGTTTCTGTTCATGAGCTCCTGAAAATCTACATCTGTCCTTTGAGATGTAGGGCTGCAACACACACAGATTATAGTCACATTTAGAAGGACATTGTAGCTTTAGTGTGCACCTTTTTTTCTTATGTGGATCATCATCTTTAATCTACAGCAAGTTTATTGAGCGTATTCTAACAGTTGGTTCAAATTATCCCACGGTCAACCACCTCCAACAACACTGGGATGAACTGTATTATTGACGTGCAGACACAAAAGAACCAGAAATGAGGACACATTATGGCAGCAAATTATTTAGTGTACTTAAGAATCAAAAGTAATGACATGAGATTTCTTTAAACTGTCCCCATATATTTGGTCATACAAGTTTCAGTAGCCTATGTTTTATTGTAAATTGCAACATAAAACATGTAAATTCACTTTGCTTAGTAGAACATTATTAGGTATAAAATATCATATGCTCACTTTTGGTGGCTGTAAGCATTGCTGCTGTTCCTATCCTGTGTTGGGTTGACGAATGCTGGATTTATGTGAAGGCTCGAAGGTGGCTGGCTGGGAACATAAGGTGGACAGGCAGGGAGAAAAGGGGGTGGTGGAAATGTAGGGAAAAGTGGTGGGGGCTGAACAAGGAAAGGGCTAGGTGTTTGGAAACTATTGCTTGTAAATGGAAGTGTAGGAAAAGGGGGTGGTGCAGCAGTGTTTGGCCTGGTCTCTTGTGATAACAATGAGGGAATGTTTTCTGTAGAATCGGAGTCCTTTGACTGACCACGCATGGGTATACCTGTGGAGAACACAGTGATTTTGTAAAAGGCAGCAGACACAGAAAAATTACAACACATATTCAGTTGTATTTTTTTTTTTTACAATGTTTATTGTGGTGTTCTTACGTTTATTTGCTACACCCTCAAACACATTGAGGTTTTGACGGGTGGCAAAACGACAGTCCATCCTTTCTCCATGAAGTGTACATAGTGGTATTTTCTCCAATAATATTTTCATCGACTCTTGTGACATGACTACCACTTTTGCATAGCTGTATTGAAGAGTAGAAGAAACAAAGCATGCGAGTTAAAATCAAGAAGTGCATCTACAGTTTGAAGTTTAGACATTTTTGATTTATAAAAACTTACCCTCGGGACTGGCCATTAACTTTGTTTTCAGCAAACTTGATATGTGCAATGTCCCTCACACTCAATGTTTGGGCCATGGCTATAATATCCGTGTCAGTTGTCCACTGTAGGTATGAGACATAAACTTAGAATTTCTATTGTCTTACAAAAAAAAATACTCATCAGAAAATAGATTATCAATGTTAAGGTTAAAGCTTGGTTTCATCTATGTAATAAACATAACGGCCCTGATAGGGAAATACTGTGGCAGTAACATTAAGTCAGCCTTTGAAATAGCACACAAGTTTCATTACAGGACCTCTCTGCTGTATAATAAGGGTTAACTTAATGTACACATTGAAATATGGAGATACGTCTTCATACAATTCTTACTTACACATCAAACAAAGTTGCTCGTCAGTTTTCCTCATAGGTCTTAACACTATTCTCTGGCTATTATATGTGCAGAAAACAGCTTGTGTCTGGCAGTGCAGGTTTATTTCAATATTAATCAATTTTATTTACTTTTTGAGGTGGAATAATCAAGTCACTTAATATTTATTAATTGTCGTCAGTCATGACATCATTAATAACATTTCCCCTCTACTGATGCCAAAATAAGAACACAATACAACTGAACAACCAAAGAATGGGTGAAACAAGTAACCTAATGGTTAAATATTTTATATTCTCTATAAAAGAGAGAGAGAGAGAGATTTGCATCTCAATGAAGTAAAACCCAAATCTTCTCCTGACAAAAACAAAAATGAGTTGACTCTTGAAAAATTTTGTCAAATATGTTTTCTCTTTTGACTATTTAGTTGATTGATTATTCATGGACCATCCATAATATTACTAGATTTTAAACTTATCAGCTCAATTTGGAGGAGTACATTTTCAAAAAATAATATCAGATCCATGTTTATTATAACAGGAAAGTGTTATTGTGCCTATCTTTAAATAGGAAAGAAAACATTTTCCTACTTCAAAACATCTGTCTAATTTGTTTCTGTCTATACTTCATGGCAGACCTGTCTCAACCCAAAAACCTAAAAAGTGTACATTTTAATTGGACTGATGCCTCTATAAGATCGACCCTATCAGAGATAAGACAGAAGTGACTCACCCAAGGGAAATTTCCAATGTATAAAGCCACTTCTCTGTGTTGGTCATTGTGTTTTGAGGCGTATTCTTCTTCTTCTGGCTTTACATCCTTTTTAACTGCTTTGCCCTTACCACGAGAACTGGACGCATTTGTGGTATGTTTCTTGTCTTTATCAACTGAGCCAGTCAGAACTGCATCAAAAAGTTCATTTGCTTCTGCAGTTCTTTTCAAATCCTGTGTAGAGCAAGAAAACAAGTCATCTTACACATTGCTCATCGCTATAGTGAGGTCTCAACAAAACTGCATGTACTATGATTTGTTCACTAGTTACTTCTATATAAGTTGACTACATTTGCAACCTCTGCTTAGTGTCAAGACTTATTTCACACAGACATATGATGCACACACACCAACCACCACCACACATCAAACCCATTAATTCAAAAACAATCAGATGAAGATTACATAAGCATATCTCCTTTTCCAACTCAATGTGCTGAATGGTAAAAAGTTTAAATTGTTTTTGCGATTAGAAACAACAGACTAACCTCATTTTCATCCAGGTCACTGTACAAATCAAGGAACTCCTCCTTGGAGGTACTGTGGTCGGCTTCGGGTTGTTCGGCAGCCATCCCGTGTATGCAGGTACAGATCAAGCAAGTCCAATTGAGTGCGATACAGCTATTTTCTTTGTTTATTTGTGCAGGTCTCACCTAAAAGCGTACGTTTTGCAGAATATGTGTGCACCCAATGCATTCAATATTTTCTATTGACGTTACGTCTGGTGTCTAATGTTAGCCAGTGTGATCAAACAGCCTGATTTAGAATGACTAAAGCTACAAGAAAACCGTATGACGAACCGAGTAAAACCGGTCGCAAATCACATTTTAAAATATTTGAAATAATTTGACTCGTTTTCCTTTGTGAGTGCATAAACAGGTAGACTGATACCGTCATCAAATGCTAATATTGCTAACCGCTGAAGTTGCTAGTGCTGCAGTTACGTGAACGTAAGCGTGTTACAGAGATATTCTACCGGGTTGAAACAATAAACATATTAGTTCCAATAGCAAAGCTTAGTTTTGTTCAGTGTTGACATCATAGAAGTATTTTACGTTAGTACATAAAATTATACTCGACAACTGTAGATTAAATTGTTACTCAATAACGACCACACATCACGTCGATGCCATTTGTCCAATTGATTATGGATAATAGTGGGTGCTTCGTCAACGGTTCCCCCTTCAGTTTTCCGTGTCCTGTGACGTAACTGCTTGTATAATTTCACTGCATGACATTTAGACATAAGTAAGGTTTTATCACGGTGGAAGGGACATTTTGGCTGGAATCGTCTCAACTCCGCATAAGAAAGGATTAAGATGTTGTCTTCTTTTGTTGCGAAAAGAGTGAGTTAATATTTCCAAGGCATTATGCTTCGGTTTAATGATGTGAAGTTAAATGGTACTGTTTGGGTTTTCATAAGAGTACAAGCTTTATGAAAGACAATACAAAGTGTTGTAATGAAATGTTTTAACTTTTATTGTCTACTTTTTTCGAAAACCTTTCATTTAATCATTAGAAATGGTAGTTGTATCCCTGATCCAGACAGTGTGTGTTGTTAGAGAACAGTTGTGTAAAATAGGGGGTAGTGTGATGTAATGTCATTGCTGTCACAGACTTGTCCTCTGCTTCGTTTCAGTGTTGACTCTCAATATTATTGTATATACATGTGTGCTTCATTTTTATTGTCTTCCATCTGTTTTATTCTTTGTTTTTTGTTTTTTTTGTTTTTTTTTACTAAAAGGTATTTGAGCCTCACCGTTCTGTCAAGATTCAGATTATTTATGGATGTCATAATTCATGTTTTTGTATAGTATTATGTTCGACTGAATTTCACTGAGATTATTTTGATCATGTATCCACTTTCTTTTTTAAGCAACTTTTGTCTCATTTGATTATATTTTTTTTACTCTTGTAATTTTTTATAGTTCATAGTTTTACAGTTTATTTTGACTTATTAGCTTATCTGAAACACATCTAAGAATATTTTGACTGATCCATTTTGGATACCATACAATTCAGTGACAGTTGACTATGAAAATAAAGCCAAATACACATATACAAGTACAAGAGAATAAACAGGACATAAAGGATATCTCAGTTGTAGTTTTGTGTATGGTATCTGACCCAAGGTGCTACCATTCGTTCACATGTATGCTTTTTGTTTGTCAGCTGGTGACAGGTGTGTGCCAGGCTGCATGGAGGCCAGCAGTGATGGGGCTGGTAAGCTTTCGTGGATACCGTGGTGAAGCACCAGATGATACCAGGGGTGATTTGATTGAGATTCCCTTACCACCTTGGGAAGAGAAAGCTGGCGAGTCCATAGATATCAAGAAACGTCGTCTGCTCTATGAAAGTCGGAAGAGGGGCATGTTGGAAAATTGCATTTTGCTCAGGTTGTTAACCAGTTAACTAATTTTCCCATGTAAACACTGACAAGTTTTTGTTTGTTTTATATCTTTGTGAATGTTAGAGAGGGAACTAGTTTTAAAAAGTCATCCTTGAGGGATGAACCAGCGATGAATCCAAATGATACTCCTACAATTGGTGTTTTGATGATGGTGGTGGAAAGTCTTTTCTAAGTCTTCCGTCCAGAAGCCTCCATCTGCCAACTGCACAGGCCGATGCATGATGTGAAACCATTCATTGAGGCCATGTATCTATGGATGTTGTAATTTTTGTCCTGCTCCCTGAAAGGGGAGAGGGGTATTTTTTGGGAGTCATTTTTGTTTGTTTGATTGTCCGTATGTTTATGCTAAAACTACTGGACCACTTTCCAGTACATTTTTAGGAAACGTGCAAGGTAATCCAGACTAGATCCCACTAAATTTGGGTGAATGTTAGTCAAAGGTCACAGTCACCAAAAATGTGTTTCCATAATGATAACAAATGGGGCAAATAAAGTAAAATGTGTGTGAGAGGGCAGGGTTTGTTGTGCCTGGCATCACTTGTTATATTAGTAGAGACTAGTCATGCAGTTTGAAGTAAAAAGTTTAACAAAGTAATGTAATGGGCAGAGACTTAATTCAGTCTTTTGTTTGAAGCAAATGTCTCCACATTTGGTAAAACCCTTTTTTTTTGCCATCTTCTCTGTGCTTTACAGATTTGACATTATGTTACTTTTCCTCCTTTTTGAACTCAGTGTGCAGATTAATCACATTTTCACTGGAAGCAGAGACTCAGACTAAAAATAATCCTGTATCCGTCTTTCAGCCTTTTTGCAAAGCGTTACCTGAACACAATGAGTGAGACCCAGCTGCAGCAGTATGACAGGCTGATTAATGAACCAAGCAATGACTGGGATATCTACTACTGGGCAACAGGTGAGATGAATACTTCTTGTTCATTAAACGTGACAGCAGCTCAGACATGAGATATGACCTGTGTAATCCCATACAGGTCTGTCAAATTAAAGGATTAATGGGAAACTATGAGCTGCTTTTTTTTAGTTACTGGTAACATAGAAATCAGTCTTTAGTACATTTTAAAATCAGGCTGTATCACAACAAATTGTGGCAATTCCAGGCTCATTTCTAATTTCAATCTTTCATGGCTGCTAATGCTGAAATAAAGAAATCAGTGCCGTTAACAAATTAGCCTAAATTATTCTGTTTTTTTTTGCCATCCAGTTTTTGGTTTGGGAATGTAAGCAGAGAGCTCATTTATTTCCCAGGGATGACTCACTGTTTAATTTTTGTAATTTTCTCAAATTTAATTTAATTATGCTTTTGTGATATTGTGCAGAACAGTTGAACACACCATTGGTGTGAGTGCAGCAGTAACTCATCCAACTGGCAACACTATTTTGGAAAATCAAACAAAGACTTTTACATACTGCCTAGTTTCACAAAAATAAACATTTACTAGGCTGCACACGTATTTTCAAAGTCACATTTAAGTGATTTGTTCATGTGGTGTCATATTGAAATTTCCAAAATCAGTCAAAAAGTAAATCACTGAGCTCTAAATGACGTCTAAAGAGTCTTTAAGTGGCATGATTGCTCAGTCACTCACACAGTCACCTCACAGCAAAATGGTCCAGAGTTCAGTTCCTGTTTGAAGATGGAACTCTTATTGTGGTAACTTACACATTATAGCAGTATCTTACCTGCTTAAAAATCATGTTTAAAAGGTTAACTCTCTTCTTGTCATTGACTTTCACAAAGGTGCAGTGGCAGCCCCCTGCTCCTTGTATGTATACTACAGTGGTTTAAAGAGCTTATATATATATGATTTTATGTACCAATGCAATATTTGTATTTATTTATATATTATCTAAGCTTAAGCACTGTGATACTTTTACATTTTTTAAAATTGTCTGCTGGTCTACTTGATCACTGTTGTAATGGAGCTACTGTAATTTCTCTGCCAAACAATGGTGAAGTTATGGTTTGGTTGTTTGTTAGCAAGATACCTCAAAAAAATTATGGCTGTATTTGGTTTAAATTTTCAGGAAATGTTGATACTGGTATAAGGAACAAATTATTATATTTTGGTGGAGGTGTGTGTGTGTGTGATCTGCCTTGACGGTGTCTGTGCTCTCCGAGTGCTTTTCTAGTTTCACCATGCTCTAAATATGATGACAATAAAAATCTTGATTATGATATAGTCTTGATATTCCAGACTATTAAGAGTAAGGGAAAGTAACAGAACATAACACTAGTGCCTTCTAAAACCACCCAAAAATAAACATTATGTTTATCCACAGACACCGAATTATTATTTGTCTTAAATAATAATGGCCATGGCTCAGTTGGGAGAGCGGGTTGTCCATTGGCTGAAGGGTTGGCGGTTCGATTTCCGCTCTGTCCTAGTCAATCCGTTGTGTCCTTGGGCAAGACACTTTACCCTCCTTTCCTCCAGTGTCACTCACACTGGTGTATGAATGAGTATGAATGTTTGGTGGTGGTCAGAGGGGCCATAGGCGCAAAATGGCAGCCATGCTTCTGTCAGTCTGCCCCAGGGCAACTGTGACTACATATGTAGTTTACCACCACCAGAGGGAGCATGTGAGAGTGAATGAATAATGGATCAATAATGTAAAGCGCTTTGGATGCCTTGAAAAGCGCTATAGAAATCTAATCTATTATTATAAAATTAATTAGTTAATTAATTTAATAAATTCATGTATTTATTTTTTACACATGTCTGTTGTGTCAAGTTTTTTTCTCTTTCGGACAAAAACTCAGTTCCTCAAATAACATTTGCTGCTTTCTCCTGTGCTGTGTCAGCCAATAGCTGTCGTTATAGTTCTGTTCACTTAACTCTGTTAGAGAGAGAACAGTAACACATCACCGTGTCTGTCCGTAGGGTTTTTATTGTCAATATCTGCACAAAAGGTCAGTGCTGTCATAGTTCAGTTTGAACTATGTGTCAACATGATGTCAACATTCTTGATTCTAAATACTCTGTCACTTTTAGGTCATTTTTGTTGATTTTTAAAGTAGAAATAATACACATAGTTCTTTTTTTTATATTCAGAAGTTTCTTTTCACAGGCAGGAAAAAGCCAATTCAAATTCCAGATGAGATTTTAGAGACAGAATATCAAATGCTTTACAGAGGTTTATCATTCCAGGAGGGACTGTCTCATTACTCACAGTGTTTTTACTGTTTAATAACTTAGCCTGATGACTGATGATTACTTATTTAATTTTATTTTGATGTGGTTTTGTTTTAGTTTCTTGAGGTGGTGGAAACCAAATGGGGCTAAATAAAAAAATATTTGGGGGCAAATTATTCACTCTTATCATTTTTGCCAACACAGAGGCCCTTCCCACCCCTGAGGTTTATGATGGAGAGGTCATGGACATGCTGAAGGAGTTCGCAAAGAACCGCGACCAAGAACAGAGATTGGATGCACCCAGTTTAGACTACCTGGAGAAGGACAGCCAATGAGATCCATGTCTTTTTTTTTGGTTTTCTCACAAGACTATGTGGGACATTGAGTGAAATATCAGTGGTATCACCAACATAAAACATTTCCTGCCACACCATCAAAAAAACTGTATTGGTGACACATGACATGTCGATTTTGATCAGTGTACTTTGCTGAAACACTGATTTGACTCTGTAAGGTTGTCAGGTAGATGTTCTAAATATTAAATGTGAATTGTCAAGGGGAAATCATGGAAAATATGCTGAGTATGGCAGCTTCTCAACAGATTTAAGGCACTTTTTGACTCTACAGGATAACAAATATTGCATCATGGCTTGTTTTACTGGCATTTATTCTGAGTAATAATTATTCAGTGCTGATTTTAGTTGTTATGGGTTATTTAATAAATATGCATCATCTGTTGCTGTTTGTTGATCATAGTGTTTCTGTGTCAAATTATTTTACTCACACCAGAGGTTTCAATAACATACTGGAGGATTTCACAATGAGAATTGTGTTTGTTACATAATCGGTGTGTGCTGTTTCCTGCTGTATCAGTACATGGACACCAGGTGGAAGCAAATGGCCTTTTATTGGTGACTGGGAACTGATGCACCTGCTCTCCTTTGACGTCTCTGACAAAGGGTTTGCCTTCTGTAAACCTCATACAGTGCATCTCCTAATACTCTAGGGCTTTGCTGCACATATATAATTTTAATGTTATCCCACACTTGCTTTTTGATTATTATACTGTAGTGAATTATCATCTGTTGAACATTTACATAATGATTTATGCTGGTAAATTCTGTCTGAAAACAAAAACATCTCTTTTGTTAGGTGGAGATATTATAGTATTTTATGGTTATGGAGGATGGAAGTCAGAGAGTAGGCAGTTTGTTTTTATTACAGCCTTCAAAAGACACAGCATCAGACATGTTTTTTTTTTTCTGTTGGAATGTATCAACACAGTTTTACTCAGAGCCAAATAAACAAGGTTATTTTTTTTCTTCTTTCCTCTTAATCAGAGTATATTGACTATAGTATTTCCACTATATGATTCATTTGTGTGTGTGTGTGTGTGTGTGTTTACCTGGCTGTGTATCATGCCAGTTCAGTGAAACCTTGTATTGAGAGCAGAAGGGAAATGCCCTCTGGTTAAGATATGTGCAGGGAATCTCAATACAGATAATAAGTCTGCTTGTGTACGGCCATAGAATTATAATACCCACATGATCCCCTGTCAATATACAAACAAGTCACTGAGACACAGACAAATGATGTGGATTTTGTTGCTCGTTACCTCAATAGAGAAACAGGTTGTGTACGATAATAATGCCAGCTTTTTTTTTTTTCTTTTTTTTTTTTCTCCTTTCAATCTGTTTTTCCTAAAAATAGACTGAGGTCATATCAAAAGGATTCCCCTCTGTGTTTGTTTCTCTTTTATGTCAATATATCACCAGGGAAAAAAAAAGAAGCAGAAATGAGGAACCCTAAACAATGTCGTTGTTCCACCAACAGCAGGGATGTACAAGCGCTTAGGAAAAAAAAAATTACCACCTGTGGATTCTTTGTGGGCAAGGCATACAGATCTTTAAACTGCAGATTGTTTAGTTTGTATACTCCTCAGTTGCCAACACACACCTACTGAGGAGCCTATCTGCTACCCACTACTCCTGTCATCCTCCACTGCTCCTGCTTCCTGTGTCGTGACAGCTCTCTGTTTTATCCTTATTCCCGTCGTCACCCTCTGCTCCCCTGGAATTTCAGTCTCATGTTCTTTTGTTTCCTTTATTCACCACCAACACCAGCCTCTCAGCTTTCACTGTGTCCTCATGGACTATGGACACAGCAGCACAACAAGACCAAACTCCTATTAATGGTTAAAAAGAACAGCTGTCTGATTTGAGTATGGGTATGTTAAATAAGTGAGGAAGATAAAAATATACTAATAATTCACACACACACACACACACACACACACACACACACACACACACACACACTGGTTTCCATGTTTTGTGTTTGTGAGGACCAACTTTGTAATGTAAAGTAACTAAGTAAAAGTACTTCATTACTGTACTTGAGTAGATTTTTTTTTAGGTATTTGTACTTTACTTGAATATTTATTTTTCTGGCAACTTCTTACTTTTACTCCTTACATTTTTACATAAATATCTGTACTTTATACTCCTTACATTCTCAGAATAGACGCATTATTTTTTTAACAAACTAAACAGATGTGACAGTAGGAAAAATCAGTCGCTTCAGAGAGAAAATCAGTAGAGGAAAGGAACTGTGATTTTATATGTTATAATTATATGACTATTATCTCTTAATTTGGACTTTTTCTCTTAAAATTATGCATTTTTATCTCATATTTATAACTTTTAAAAAAATTTTATGACTTTATCTCAATTGTGACTTTTCTTTCCCCATTTTTCCTAAATTTTTGGGGCATATCCACAAAACTGAGTAACTATGACTCGATCAAACACATTATCTACACAGTAACTGACTTATTAAGGCTTTATTTTAGATACTTTTGCAACTTTTAGACTTTTATTTTCCGAAGTATTATTGCGTTCATGACAAAAAAAGCAGTTTTACTTTTTACTTTTGTACTTCATTATAATTGAGAAGTTGTACTTTTGTACTTTTACTTAAGTAGAAGAGTTGAATCAGTATTTTTTCACACAAGTAGTTGTACATCTACCCAAGTACAGAATGTGAGTACTTTGAACACCTCTGGAAGTAATTAAGTAGAAGTACTTCCTTTACTGTATTTAAGTAGATTTTTTTAGGTATTTGTCTTTACTTGAGTATTTATTTTTCTGGAAACTTTTTACTTTTACTTTCTACATTTTTTTTTTTATAAATATCTGTACTTTATACTCTTTACAGTCTCAAAATAGACTCATTACTTTTTAAAACTAGACCAATGTGACAGTATGAAAAATAAGTTGTAAATCAGAAATTGTGACTTACTATGTCATAATTTTGACTTTTTATCCCATAATTATCCATTTCTTATCTCTTTAATATCATAATTTTGACTTTTTAGCTTGCAATTCCATTTTTTTCTCATAATTATCCTTTAAAAAAAAAAATCAATGACTTTTTCATTTTTCCTCAATGTCCTGTTCATACCCACAAAATGGCCCAATAAAGCACATCATCTACACAGTAACTCACTTTTCAAGGCTTTAATTTTTGATATTTTAAATGTTTTTCCTGTTTTTTCCTGCTTTAATCAGTATTATTTCATCCATAGCAAAAAAAAAAAGCATTTTACTTTTTACTTTATTACAATTGAGAAGTTGTAGTTTTTTACTTTTACTTCAGTAAAGGAGTTGAATTAGTACTTCTACTTTTATTATTTTTTCACACCAGTAGCTGTACTTCTACTTAAGTACAGAATGGGAGTACTTTGACCACCTTTGGTGGGGACCACCGTTTGCAGAGGTTCTAGGTCAGGGGTGTCAAACTGCAGTCCTCGAGGGCCGGTGTCCTGCATGTTTTAGATGTTTCCCTCTTCCATTCCACCTGGAGGCCATTGCATCATTATCAGTCTGATGAGGAGCTGATTATTAACTCATTAAGTGTCAGTGCTGATGCGTTCTGAATGGATGATTTAGTTTAAATATTCAGAAAAATTCAACCATTTTCGTTTTAGTTTTGTGCATGGAAAAGGTGCCAAAAAGCAAGAGTTTTTTTTATTTTTTATTTTATTTAAACATTTTTAAAGGCAAAATTAAAATTGCTGGGACCAAATTTCAATAGTAGTTTTCTTTCCATATAATAATATATTATTATGTTATTATTATATTATTATTTCTTTATTCAGAAAAATTCAACAGTTTTACTTTATTTTGTGCATGGAAAAGGTGCAAAAAAATTTCACCTTTTTTAAAAAAAAATACTAGTTTTCTTCTTTAGTAATTTTATTTCCAAAATGTTCAACATTATTTGTCATTTTGTAAATATTTCTTCATTTTTGTTCATTTTGTTTATTTTTCTACATTCTGGTTCTTTTCATTTTTAACATTTTCTTTAATTTTCTGCCATTTGTGTCTTACTTTGCTCATGTTACCAGTTACTTTGTTAGTTCTCTGGAGTTAAAGGGTTAAACTGAATCACATGAAAGAGGGAAATATCTAAAACATGCAGGACACCGGCCCTCGAGGACTGGAATTTGACACCTGTGTTCTAGGTAAAGGTATCTATCGAGTAGTAGAACCAAAACACACCTTCAAACCTTTGAAAAGTACAAGTTTCCCTTTGCATCTGTTTCCCCCATATTTTATAAGGACTTCTAGAAAAATGAGTTAATGTGTTTTTAGTAGGGCTGTCAAATGATTCAAAGTTTTAACCAGGTTAATCACAGGGTTGCTTTGGATTAATCACAATTACAACACTTTGTCAGTTGACTGTTTTGTCTCGGGCTAGTTTGTACTCAAATTTCCCACAAAATACACCAAGGAACAAAAAATGTGGACAAAACTCCACAAAACAAAACATGCAAAAAAAAAAAAAAAATCCACTGTACTGTATTTCACAAAAAAGTAATGACAAATCCAAAACATTCAAAAACTCTTCTAAAATACAGAAAAAACACCATAAATATGGGATAAAATATCCAAAATATATGCAAAAATATGAATATATATATATATATATATATATATATATATATATATATATATATATATATACATATAATATGTTAATTAATATGTAATATGTAATATAATATGTTAATTAATTAATATGTTAATTGCATATATATGCAATTAACATATTCTTTCAACAGTTTTAAGAAAACAACTGTAAAATAACTGTTTATTTATTTGTGTTAAAAATGTTTGATCAGATTAATCATCATGATGGATTAGTCTGGGTTAATGTGTTCTTTTTGACAGCCCTACTTTATCAGGGACATCATTGGGATACATTTCCATATTTCACACAGATATATATTTTACTAGTGGGGACCTACTTTTATATTTAACTCTCGAGGGGACGTGAATTTTGGTCCCCATGGTGTTAGAGGTCCCCATGTTGTGACTGTGTAAACATATCAATGCACCCAGAAAGACAGGAATACACACACACACACACACACACACTGTATTTTCTTTATCATATTATCTTGTGCTAAATCTGGTTTGAAGGAAGTAGTGCAAGCAATTTCTTTAATTCTAGACAGCAGCACCAATTATAAAGATTTACGTTAATTACCCTTAACATCTAGATACTATTTCTGCCTGAGCTGGGACAAAGAGGGAAACTGAGAGTGAGCATGGCTATTTATTTCCAGCAGTTTCTGTAATAATTATGGCTTTATCAGTTGGCCCATTGCAATTAAACTTCTACAAAAGAAGTTGATGGTATCAACACCAAAAATCAAAATGAACTCAGTTTGACTTGGTTAGTTTCAAGTGTGTGCTAAATTTAAAATGTAAGACTCCATATTTAAACTCAGAGGTTCACGGTTCTCCTCATTACCTCTGGGAGGCGGATTTCTTCAGTCATTGAGTACATTTAGAATGAGAAAAATAATCAGAAATAAAGATGAGTTTTGGAAAAATGCATAACAATACCAGAAGTACCTTGTTTTATATACACATTTATATTTTTTATATACACTGTACAGCTTTCAAAAAAATAAATGGTTGATATTAACATTGTGCACCCCACGGATGTGTAACTACAAAGAGAAAAGAGAGTGAAAGAGAGGGTTGAGTGATACCAACGACAGACAGATATCAACAACCCCAATAAATACTGATGATTCTTTTTTTCACTTTTTTTTTTTTTTTTTTTTCATACAGGACACTTCACAATTATTTGTACAGTATATCAATTAAATGTTGCTGGTTAACCTCTCTTTGTCTCAAGCAGTCTTTCATAAGAATGCCCTAGATCAGAAATATGAGGAGTAAAATTGTTGGTATTTGGCCAGTGACTGTATAAGAAAAACAAATGCAGCTTAATTTCTATAAATAAATAAATAAATAAATAAATAAAAACACCAAACCCTGACTGTTAGTTATTAAACCAAGTTATATTAACGTGACTTTCATTAAGCCTTTGGAATGTAATATTTAGTTTAACACACAGTGCCATCAGGACAGACAGATGACTGTGTTCCCGGGTTATTTTGGGACGCTCCAATGCTCTGACCTGAGATGTAGCTAACAGTGATGCAAAGAGGTGATGATTATCTTCTCTTTCACCTTTTTTTTTTTTTCTCCTCCTCCCTCCCTGACACGTTCAGAGGGAGCACATACGGTGAAGAGCAAAGGCGTGGCAGGGTTTATAAGGCACACACAGAACACTTTGTGCCAGAAAGCATGTGTGCACGGCAGGGTGGTTTTGGGAAACGTCAGCTGTGATGTTAAAGTGTCACCCTTTTTCCTTATTTGGTATCGGTGAGTCCGGAACAGAAAGGACAAAATGTTAGTAGCTGCTTCTCTTTGAGCTCCAAATCTGTTACATGACAGCCATAAACTGGCTTTGTCTAGGGTTGCAAAAGCTTGTTTGTCACAATTTTCCTCTAACCTTCATGCTCAGATTACTTATAACAGATCCGCTGTCTCACAAACAAACATCTACAGCCACACGTAAAGAAAATAACCCTGCTATGAAGAGAGGTTTGTTCCAGCATTGACGTCAACAAGTGCAGTGACTCTTCAGAAGTGACAACTTAAAAAAAAACAAAAAAAAAACACACATTTCTTTGTACATCTGGATCATTTCATACAGAATAAAAATGGTAAACAATGTTGTTCTGTATTAAACTGGCAAAATAGAATTCAGTGCAGATATACACAAAAGGACCCACAGTAAATACAATCACACAAAGTAAAGTCCAAACATTGACAGTCACACATACTGCAGAAACACACACACACACACACACACCCAGTAGACAAAGACAAACAGTGGAATGTAAAAGCCTTTTCTCATAGATATTATTACTTTCATATTATGTTTCTATTCTATCTTATATGACTTGAGGGAGGTCACATTTTGTTTCTGCTTGAAGCTGTGAAACAAATAAAAGGAAAACTGACCTGCAATCAGTTAAATGTTACCAAAACAACATTCAATAAAATTTAACAATGTCCTTAAAGTAAAAATCTTATGGGATATATGCTGTAGGTATAGATGTTTAAGTTGTATTTAACCTCTTGAGACCCAGCAATGCAAGAGTTTGACAGATTACAAAATAAATTAATTAATTTAAATTTGGGGAGGGGGGGGGGGGGGGGGGTCAAGATAACTCAGAACTTATGGATGTTTTGGAACTTTTCAGGATGTGTTGGGAGTGTCACAAAGGAACAAATGATTATCCGGAAGAGATCCTGTATCCTGGATCAGTCAGAATATACTATATTGCAAATTGTTCTGATTTATTTGGTCCCAATGCACACTGTTTTTTGTGTGTTTAGTGGTCTATCCTGGTTAAGGGTTTTGTTTGTGCAATAAAAAAGAGCTATTTGAACTCCTTTAAATGCTATGAGAACTGAAATAACATCTAAGTTAATTAAAAATTAAAAATGATGACATACACTGTAAACGTCCTGCATTGGGGTTAAATTACAGAGGTGGAATGAGGACTTAAAGTCTTTTCTTAAGTAAAATAAGAACTGATACTACATTGAAAGGAAAATGCAAAACAATACAACTGTTACTCAAGTAAAAGTACAAAAGCTTTGTTGGTAAAATATAAAGGTTTATTCTGGTTTTCTATTGCTAACAAATAAAGGGACTACATAGTATTTTACTTTCAGATATTAAATATTATCAACTGAAATTCTACGATAGATGTAAATATATATATATATATATATATATATATATATATATATATATATATATATATATATATATATATATATATATATATATATATATATATATATATATATATAAGTTGAAGTAAATGTTAAAAGTTAGAAGCACCATTGTTGTTTTCACAACTGGACACAGCTTGAAATTAAATGTAGTTTGATGCTAAAATCACATTGTTTCTTCTACACAGGTGAGTTTATGAGTCTTATGAAGGTATAAAGTTATTATGTGATGTTATTACCTTTCAAATATTGACAACAGAAATTATACAAAAATATGAGAGATTTGTTGGTTTACTGTGGCTGTTTTGTGTCTAAAAACTAATTAAATGTCAACTATTAGCTGATGTATCAGCATGGGAAGATCAGACAATGTTATTTTAACTCACTATTAAAGTTATCAACTATCAATTTTTTGTTTGAAGAAGAAAACTATAAGTACACAATACAGATGTGTAAACACAACTGGTAGTTTTAGTCTTAAATATGTTCTGGTATACAGTTATAACAAGCTGTTGAGTTTGAAGTGTTTATATATATATATATATATATATATATATATATATATATATATATATATATATATATATTAGAATACCATATATAACTCTTTTAATGTTTTAATGTTAAAGTTGGTCTGTCTTGAGTCAATATAGTTAATTACTTAATTAATAGCCTTGTACTACACATGATATGTTTTTATGTAACGAATAAAGCAATGTTTCAGATAAATGTTCTATCTGTTAATTGTTTCTGAGTTGGTTTGTGTATTTCTTAGTCTGTTTGTTTATTTGTTTGTTTGTTTGTAAGCAGCTTTACACAAAAAAAACTACTGGGCTAATTTCTATGAAATTTTCAGGAAAGGTGCGATGTCATCCAGAATAGATCCCATTACGTTTTAGTGAATGTAGGTCAAAGGTCACAGTCAATAAAAATGTGTTTTTGCAATGAAAAGAGAAATCAGGTCAAAAATTGGGTAAAGGGGGGCAGGGTTTGTTGTGTCGGCCGGACACCACTAGTTTGTATTGAATAGAGTTATAATGTCATAACAGTGTCATAACAGTGTCCACTTTCATTAATTTGAGTAAAGACTTAGTTTTATTCTGTCACTGGTAACTGACCGTTTCTTATTAACATAAGTGACCTCCCCAAGTCTTCAGTAATCTTTCACATAATAGAAAATCTTTTTCTTTAATAATCACTATCAAGGGCAATGCAGTTTTTAACGATGTCAATAGCTGTCCAAGTCCAAAATACTTTCTCTCTCTGTCTTTCACTCACTCACACACAAACACACACTCCATTAACCCACACTTCCACTGTTATGGAAGCTGGCTTTTTGCTTATTTTCTGGAAGAACAGGTTGATTTTTTTTAAAACATCATTTTCAAACAAAAAAAATATAACACAACATTAATCACTTCCGATCCATCTGGGTTTCTTTTCCAGGAAACGAGGAAGGTTTTTTTTTGTTTTGTTTTTTTTTTACACTTGCCTTATGGATCGGTGTTAAATGTTCAGTATTTTGTTGTTGTTGTTTGTCTTTTATTGAGGATTTTCATTTGGGAGGTTACAGCACATCACCCACAGCACGCACAGACAACAAAGGGTTTCCAGCCAATGGAGAATTATTACAGTGGTGCCAGAGAAAGAGAGAGTGAAAAAGATCAAACATGAGTTGAGTGGCAGAGTCAAATCCCAGCTCAATTCCAGTGTAAATACAGTCCAACACTCTTCCATTACCTGTGTCGGTTTTCTTGATTTTTCAGGCTTTTTATGAATATAGAGGAATAGTGGCAGTAAAGGAAGAGGACTTGAACGAAGTAGTGATGAAAGATGACAAGACCAAAGGAGGAGCGGAGTGAAAGGTTCCTCGATGCAACACCTGAAACTGAATATGTTGCACAGGTCAGCGGCGTTCACACACGTGCATAACATATTGAACACACAGTCCATCTCGCCACTGTAGAGGAACAACTGGTTGGAACACCAGTTTGATCCATTTTTGGTTGACAATTCCTATTCACTGGTGGCAAGAGGTACCGCTCTGATGAAAGTGGAAGGTTGTCAAAGGTGAAGGAAAGATTTAGGGACATCTTAAAATAACAAATCTCATAAAAAGATGATACAAGGAGGAAGTTGGAAAAGACATCAAAGAGATTTTTTAATTTTGAAGGGGGTTCAGGTGGGACTCGGAGCTTGACGGGTGAAATTTAAGGATTGTGGCACGAGAAATGAGGGCAAGGGATATCAAAGAGGCCTGAGAACAAAGAGATGACACACATCATCTGCAGCCCGAGACTACAGTTAGCGAGTGGGAGATATGTGCTGAGGGCAGGGGCCGAGGGGCTGATGCTGAAATCTGGGAAGGAAACGCTGCAGACAGGTGGGTCGGCCGCTGGGTCTCTCAGGCCTTGAGAGCGTGCCACTGGGCCACAGCAGCGCGAGGATGGCCCATCATGTCTTTCCAGTGTTTTACCTCTGCAGGGCCGCTCTTCCATGACAGGTATATCTGTGAAATAGAAGGAGACAAGGGAACTAATGGAACTAAAGCCGCACAGATTGACCAAATTTGTACAAATCCTTGTCATAAAAAAGACATTAAAACAAGAGGAAAACACACGCTGTGAGGCCTGCTTTGATCCCCAAGCCCACTAGGCTAATCAGAACTTAACTCAAATCTGGAGCAAAAAATATCCATTAGAAATTCACTGAGAAAAGCTAATGCTGACACTAATGAAGATCCAACATAATTGTTAAAGTGATGTGAAAACACACTACTGATGTACACATCATACTGAAGGCTGTGATTGGTCCTCACTGTTCCATCCATACAGCATAGATTAATAACTAAAAGACCACACGGTTATTAAAATCGAATATAAGATATGTCACACGTCAAATTGACCCATTTTTAAGCTTTAACATCTAGGAAAAATCCTTTTTTTCTCAATATGAAACTTCTTCTGCTTGCCTTAATGATGTATCAACATAATGTAATCAACATATAATATGTAAATGTTTCATCGCACATATTTCTGATCACTCCATTCATGTTTATATCACATATAAACTGTTCGGTTCAATTTGATCCAGCAGTCAAACTGGAGTTAAAATGATGTCAGAAATGTTAGACTATTTTTTTCTTTATAACTGAGACATATTATGTTATGTTTTATATGTTGGTCTATCAAATGTAATAAAGTGGTGAAACATTAAAAAAAGTGTCAACATGTATTTTTTTAAAATGAAAAACAAGTGAATTATCCTAATTCAAACATTACCTGTTCCAGATAAGGAAGGCCGTTACACTAATATTGACAGAATAGTTAGTAATAGAATTAGTAATGAAATATGAACAGTGATTTTTTGTTTTGTTTCGGACATCTTTTGGATAATTAAACATGCACTGGGTCAAATTGACCCAGGAAAAGCAATGGTGTTCCTGATACAAATGAATATAACAGGAGGGTTATATTTATTTTTAAGATCAGACCAGATAAGACTAGAATCATCCAGTTCAGTTTCCCAAAACTCATGTAATGTATATTTTCATACTTGTTTTGGTGTTTAGTTAACCAATAAGGAACCAATGTGACATTTGTGATAATTCCCAAATTAATTATTCTCTATATTAAATCACCCTAAGTGATTTATCACCATTCATTGTAATATTATCTTCAGTATCAACTTTTAAATCAACTTTTTCAGCAAAATCTCTCATTAACACAGGCACAAAAATACAGTGTCTCGATCCACTGACATACTGTAGATCCAACTCCATGGGTTTTACTGGTGAATCAATATTGTACAAAATAATTGTGTTTCCATGGTAACTACAGAGCCTCTAAATGTCCAAATAGGTCATATCTGATGACCATGAAATGATGAGGAATTTCACACCAATTATTTACATGTATTGATAAGATAAGTGGATCAATAGTTATTAAACAGTGTACATCAGTAGATATGTTTATATGGGTTAAATCCATCCATCCATCCATCCATCCATCCATCCATCCATCCATCCATCCATCCATCCATCCATCCATCCATCCATCCATCCATCCATCCATCCATCCATCCATCCATTCCATCCATTCCATCCATCCATTCCATCCATCCATCCATCCATCCATCCATCCATCCATCCATCCATCCATCCATCCATCCATCCATCCATCCATCCATCCATCCCCTAAACCGCTTTAACCTTGAGAGAGTCCTATCCCAGCCAGCGTACTCTGGATGTGCAGAGACAAACAACCAATCACATTTCAACCACTCTAACATTCACACCTATGGGCAATTTAGCTGAACTATATTGACCTATTAAGTACATGTCTTTGGATGGAAGATGGTCCCCGGAGAGAACCCACACAAACAGCTACACACAGAAAGGTCACTCTGGGGAATCGAACCAAGGACCTTGCTGTGAGGCAACAGTGCTAACACAGCACCAGTGTGTCACCCGGCAAGGACATATTCAAGGCAAATATTCTGATAATATAGTTAAACAAAACTGTAGACACTTTGATTCTGTAATATTCTAATTATTTCAAGGAAACCCTTTATCTCTCTTTTCATCATAATAACAAATAGAGCCACTGTCTTTTACATTAGAATAGTTACCGTTTATCTATAAAATAGATGATAAAATACATGACAGTGAAAGTGATAATACATATAGAATACATAATTTCATTATTCTGGTATTTTCTCTATATTTATTTGTTTCATGGTAGTTATTGTAGTATTTCCTGCAACATGTTCTTGAACTAATTTTGTCATTGCATAAAGGTTTCCTGGAGCAGCCTTTCCCTCTTGGACACAGGACCTAAAATGAGTCACAAAGCAGATTTTATTGGGTCAGAGGACAATACTTGAACATAATATAATATGTGAATTAATTTTCCAAATTAAACATAGAAATGTTGAAACCAACACAACTATATTAAATGCAGAGCAGGAGTAAAGAAATTTAAAAAAGAAAAAAAAAATACATAAGAGAAAAAGATGAAAAAGGCAACAAGATGTAAAAGCTAATAAAAAAGGGTGTAAAAGATTCAACAACACAAAAATGATACACGGGAGAGATACATGTTGTTTTGACAGAGGAAAAGTCAGTAAATATATGGTTTCAGAGGATACATAAAATACATTTATTGGCTCTAAAACTGAAAATGTTTAGGAATCAGTCCATTACAACTACTTATCTCTATCTACACACAAACTGAAAAAACAAAAACCAAACCCTACAGTATCCACTGAGACAGCACACATGCACACGATGGTCACTTCATGCTTGCACTTCTAGCATCAGGTCAAAGGTCAGGACCATTAAACTTAGAAAAACAGCATTAAAACCAGGTTCTACTTCAGAGCTGAAAACTTCCACACACCACTGAGGCTGAAAATATTCAGTTTTTATCCTTATATTTATCCAATATTAAAGCTCCCCAGACACTTTTAATGCTGGTACTTTTTAATCAATGTCTGGTTTGTACACTTTTATTGAACGACTATTAACACACATTCATTCATTCATAATCACAGCTTTACATGCACATCAGAAGTGAAATGTTTAGACATAAGACGTTCCAAACATAATTAATCTAACTGTATATTTGAAAGAATAGTGACTGTTAAAAGACAGAACTTCGAAATAAATTGTAAATGTATGTGGCGTGAGACAGATACTGTTCTTCCACGTACAGAATAAACCTGCAGACGTGACTGACAGCTCAATCTTATTGGATAATCTGAAATACATTGTTTAAAATAATTCAAATTAGTTTTTATATTTATTCATTTTCGGTCATGAATAGTTGAGAATGAG
This sequence comes from Siphamia tubifer, assembly GCA_020466265.1. Lineage (NCBI taxonomy): Eukaryota > Metazoa > Chordata > Actinopteri > Kurtiformes > Apogonidae > Siphamia > Siphamia tubifer. The sequence continues at coordinate 47,528,100 of CM035785.1, read as the reverse complement.
CTTGGTCCAGCAGGGGTCAGTAGAGACTGGATATGTGATAAAGCAGTGATGGTCTGTGACAGTGTCAGAAAATACAGAGGAAGAGAAGAAGAAGAAGAAGAAGAAGAAGAACAAAAAGGAAGAGGAAGAGGGAAGGATATACCTTTCCAATGACATCATTGCGACTGAGCTTGTCCTTGTCCATGACGGTGATAATTATGGTGGTCTCCCTCAGCACGTGGGCAGGCACGTCAAATGGGAAGGACTCGTTGAAAACTGGGTTCAGACAGCGCTTCATTACCACTGTCTTCTTCTTCTCCACGCGCTTGTCCTTGTGCATCAACCACACCTTTACATAGGGGTCTGAGGAGATGGGGGAGGGAATGGATCTTTTACATGTTGGTTCTGGTTATTTTTTTTGTTGAGCGATGGGATTAATGTCATTTGGCGAAAAGAGATCTCATTTATGTGGATCTAGTGGTCATGGAAACATAGAAATGAAAGAGCTGCTTTACCAGAAGTGCCTCCAATGTCCATGGCTTTGAGGTTGCGGGCTTTGATGATGCTCACAGTGATGGTGTTGGCTGTGGGGTTGTAGCACAGAGACACCAGCAGATCCCCTCGACTCCCCTGGAGAAATCAAACACAACAGCAACAATGACTTGTTCACTTTTTATCCCCTTCCTCATTGTTTTCCTCTCTGTGCCTTGCTGTACCTCACTGTTTCTTCCTCTGGCTGCTCTCCCTGTGTTCTTTCCATCTACCTGTCAGCCTCTCCATATTTTCTTCTATCTCTTCTCCTACACCTCGCTGCCACATCTCCCCTGAGAGCGCCGCGGCAGCCAGGAATGACATCACCCGCTACATTCTGTCCCATCTTCTCTTTCCCCTCCTCCCTCTTTTTCCTCTTCCTCCTTCTTTTCTTCCCTCCCTCTTCGTCCATACTCACGCTGCCATCACTACATGGTTTCAGCTCCTTCCAGAAAGTCTGCATGTTGGCCAAGTCCAGTTTGTTGAGGGGGATGGACACCTCTCCAATGGGGTCGTTCCTGCTGAAGCGGTCGTAATCCAGAACTTGCAGGTATAGAGTCCTTTGGACCACCTTCTCATAGGGAAATCCTGAGAGAAGAACAGAATCACATTTGAGCCATCAATGTTTTTAACCCTTTAAACTTCCACTCAATTTTGCCTAAATTTCTTAATAAAGTCAATTGAATGTTGTTCTTGAAACCATTTTGATAACATGCAAGTGTTCTTTGCTTATATTATAATATTAATATTAAGATGAAAACTGGGATATTGGAAGCAGGTCCTGTTAAATGATGCAATAACCATTTATGGATATTTATTGATATTTTGATTTGTTTTTAGACTACAAATGGACTACATTTGGACAATTTTTTTTTGTTTTGATTTGGATGTTTTGTTGGACTATGACTGCGTTTGTTGGAATATGGTTCCTCTGTGGATAATTATGAGACATAAAGGTTCAGACCACCTGTTTGCCATTTGTATTTTGAACAAATGAGTGATTGTACCTGCTGTGGATATTTTCTCTGAAATTGGCTTAATGGGATTTGATGTGTGAGAATCTTCATTGTCAAACTACATTAGGTCATGTGACATTTGGGACAGGTTTGGGTGGTTTCCTTAATATTTTTGAACGACTACTTCTGGCTTATATGTGGAGTCTTGGAAGATTAAAGGGTTAAGTAACTAGTGACATGAAATAATGTTGCATAATTAAACTGCAGAGGCATTCAGAAACCTCAAATGTCCATCAAGAACGACAGTCCACCCTTGTTCTAACATTATTACTGAACAAGAAGAACACCAAAAACATGACCTATTTTTCCTCCTTTCTGTCAGTTTGTCCCAGTTGGTGCTGAGTTTATATATTTCTTTTATTTAGCTGTTACTAACTTTAACTTCTCCTTGTTATGAATCTGCTCCAAATTTTAAGCACTGCAGTAGTTTTTGTGTAGTCCTGTTAAAAGGTAGACAAACTACTATAGAGTAGACTGCCTGGTGGAAATGGATACAAAATAAAAGCCATTATGATTAGTTGGAATAAGATAGTCAATAATTACAATGTCATTGATTACAAAATTATCTGGTTAATTCTAACACATCCGCAAAGCTATTTGAACTAATTTAAGAGTAAAAGTATCAGAGGTTGAATGGATTAAACAGATCTGTCTCTACATCTTCATCGGTTCTTTTCACTTGTTGATTAATTCTGAGTCTTGTTTTTAATTAATTCTTCATCAGGATTTTGTTGTTTGTGATCTACATACTGCTTTTCATTTGTTTTGCTGGCACTGCTTTAACCATCAAAGACCTAAAACAACCTAAACCAACCAAAAACATATAATGGTATAAAATATTTAATCATTTTTTACCTACTAAACCTATCAATACATTTAAGTAATTCATGTAAAATGTAGTTTGTTAGCTTCTCAGAGGTATCAGGTATGACCAGTTTGGATACTTAAGAGGTTCTGTAGTGAACGTAGAAAATTTATAATCTCCCATAACATTGATTTACCAGTCAAGTAGTAGTTTGACAAAAGACATTCAGTTGATGCTATATTTTTTTCAAACTGCAGATACTGTTTATGGCACTGTTAAGAACTGGACTGTACATACTGTATTATCTAGCTTAAAAATACCTTTAAGAAAAAATCCATTATGTCCACATAATGGCATTCTTGAATTTGAAATCTTATTTTTTTCTGAAACAAAATCCCTTTTATCCTCACTTTTTTTTTCTCCCTTGGATAGAGAAAAGCTTCACGATCAGTAAACTAAATACATGAAATCATCGAATTTCACAAAAGAGTGGAAAATGCATAAGATAATATTCATTTTAACAATAAATAAGGAAGATTATATGTAGATATACATTCACTTGGAATTTGCCACAAGGTATTTAAGGGTTAAAACGTAAATGTTCCACTATGATTCAGGTTATATTAATGACTAGTTATAACAGTAATTAGCATTGAGGACTGCCATGAGGTTTACACTGCTGACTTTAAACGTGTGTTTTAGGATATTTCAGCCTTACTGATGAGTTTAAATAATTTATTGGAAAAGCAACTAAATGACTTCACTAGTACTCTGTAACCTACTGCTTTTCAAATGCAACCTTCCAATAGTAGCTGCAGTAACAAGAGTCCAACAGAAAACAGTGTCCTTCAGTATTGTCAGTGAATGATTCAGATGCTGAAAAGAAGCTTCGTCCTTCAAACCTTCAAACAGGAAGGTCTCATTCCAGTGGGGGTTGAGATTCTTCCTCTTCACTTTAGTCTCCAACTTGTGCTTTTTGTCAGGCAGCAGATAGAGCTTGACAAACGGATCAGAGGTGCCGGAAAAGTCCTTAGCAGGCAAATCCTGGCCCTTGAGAATTTTGACGGTGAGAGTAGAGTCTTGAAAACTGTATCCAACACTGAACTGAATTCGACCCAGTTTCTCACACACTGGACCCTCGTGTTCATCTTCCTCTGAACCTGGAGACAACTAGAAGATAAAAGAGAAGAAAGTCACATGTTTGGAAGAACGAGTAGTGTTTTTGCCTTTATTTCTGAGTTTGTGCTCTTTGAAACAGTATTATGTGCATATTTCAATGAGTAGACTAATCAGGTATATTTAGATGGAGGGATGGAAAAATTATTCTTTCATTGATAATCTTTCAGAGGTAATTTATAGACTAGAACATTTCAGATGAGACTGAGAGAAAATAAACGTCAGACACTCCTTTATGTTTGTCCCGCTGTTTATTGATTTACCAACATTGTGCTTCTCATATCCATCCTACATGTGTGATATGCAGCCAAATGGTCTGTCAAATCTTTTTAACCCTTTAAGCTTCCAAGAGTCAACATATCACTCAAAAATGTTAAGTAAACCACCTAAACCTGTCCCAAATGTCACATGACCTAATGTAGTTTGACAACGGACATTCTCACATATCAGAAGATATAAACCACTTTCAGATAAAATATCCACAGCAGGTACAATCACTCATTTGTTCAAAATACAAATGTCAAACAGCTAATCTGAACCTTTATGTCTCATAATTATCCACAGAGGAACCATATTCCAACAAACGCAGTCATAGTCCAACAAAAATATCCAAAACAAACCTCCAAAAAAATGTCCAAATGTACTCCAAAATACATCAAAACATCAATAAATATACACAAATGTTTTAGCTATTGCATCATTTAACAGGACCTTCCTCCAATATCCCAGTTTCATCTTAATATTTTCATTTATAATATAAGTATACACCAACTGCATGTTATCAAAATGGTTCAAGAACAGCATTTATTAAGAAATTTAGGCAAAATTGAGTGGAAGTTTAAAGGGTTAAAACATATCAACAAAGCTGGCAAAAAAAATGCCAGCAGAAAGAGCACATATTCAATCTATATGCATTTGAACTTAATATACAATTCCTGGCACTTCAAGGACTGTTCATCAATATTAGATTATATTTCATAAATACATGAAATAAATCAACATTGAGGAAAAGTGTGTTAAAATTCAGATATGCTGTACAGTGTACAAATGGTAGCTAGGACCATTTTTCATGTCATAGATTTTTCATGGCAGTAATTAGTGGATTAGATTCTAATATATATGCTCACACACGGATAAGGTAATGCACAATGGATGTTCAGTTCCATGATGAGTGACTTCATTAAATTGGAAGATCAGTGTACTATATATGGTTGAAAAGTATAGAACAGGCAAACTTGAAATAAAAAAAGAACAACATCATACTGTCAGATTGGTGCAGAAAGAACATGCAATGCCTTCTACAATAGTTTCAACAAAAGCTGTGCTGTTTTTGCAAATAACTGAAGGACTATTTTAGATTCGTGATGTAAAAACACATGATATAAAACATGCTACACCAAGGGAAATTCACCGCTATTAATGGACCGGCAGGTCAAAATCTGCCATATTCTCTGCATGTTCACACACGGATTAGACACTTCCAGAGGAGCTGACAGGTGGCATCACACTTAATATAGAACCTGGACTCCAATCCACACGAGGCACTAATTCTGCACTTCAGCATAAAGAAAAAAACAACACTGCTGCGAACTGGAGGACAGACATAGTGTTAGGTCACGTGGCCGATGCATACTGTGTGATAGTGTGTGATAGTGTGTGTGTGTGTGTGAGAGAGTGTGTGTGCATGGTTGTGTGGAGATGGGAGTCAGATTATCTGTTGGTAGACTGACGCTCTGACTGATGGTAGCTTGGCCTTGAGGGGATGGAAAGAAATCCAGTTTCAAAACTGTTATCTGATGGGGAAGAGCTACTGTAGAGACATTACTCAAGGAGCAGTTCCAGAAATGTAATATCCAATTCCGTATTCGCCAACACATTTCTGATGCTGCTGTTCAGCTTCATTCTCCATGCTGAATATGATCACTTTTCATTATGCAGTCCTCCATCCAACAGCTGGTCTAAATTGCTTTTCACCTTTTTTTTTTTTTGCATTGGGCGCTTTCCCTTTTTCCTGGTGTCCTCCCTTCTCTTTCAGTTCCTAAAATCCCGTCTTTAAGTAATTTTTTTCCCCCCGTAAGCTCAAACAATGCATGTTCCGTGAATACAAAACCTCTTGCAGTAAAAGCACACTCCCTAAGTCGAACAATCTGCATGCCTGTTTTAATAAATAAAACACATATAAAGCTCTGAGAATGTGTGGAAGTGTGATGACACGCAGGCATAGACACGTTCACACCACACAAACCATGGCTCCGTGAGCATCACATAAAATGAGAGAAGTGTCAGGCTACATCCTGATAAGAAACATGTGAAGCTGACAAGACCCCCACCCATTCCGTCTTCCCTAACCTCTATCACCTGAGACGCCTGAGAGGTTTTGATGTATATACATTCTCTCGCTCAGTGCCATTTCACCGTGGCCTCCTCACTGTGTCCGTGGAAGACACGCTGTGCACTGCCGCTACTTTTTGTTCAGCAGCAAAAGTGGCTCCAAAGTGCAGAATGGGTATTTTCAGCATGAAAGGAGGGTTGTGTAAGATGTAGACGCCTTTGGCAATACTGCCCAGAATGAGTATTATCATTAAGAGCCACCACTGTGAATTCCTTAGACACACCATGAGACCCACATAATTACACACCGCTCATACCCATCTCTGCCATACTCTTGCAGCACCCACAGCACTGCATGTTCTTTCACAGCTAATTACCGAACCTCGTTGAATAAGGCACACATCAACTCCCCTCCCACTGTCTCACTTCAGGGTAATGATTACTGTATGTTTCACTTAGCGGATATACTGTAAGCGTATGGCCAAAAACTTCGAAGTTGCTGTGATGCTCTACAGGTGGGTGAGCTGAGTGGGAAGAGGACGGTTCCTTTTGAGTGATGAAAGACTTGGGAGGAGGAAACACTTCTCATAGGGATACACTCAGCCAAAGCAAGTGTGTAGGCTTTCGTTTCTCACTGTCTTTTCCAGAACCAACACAGTGTTTTATTATTTACAGTTAGAGGTGGTAAAAGTGACTCAAGTAGAAGTAAAGATATGTGTGCAAAAAAAAAAAAGGTGCAGGAGAAAGTTCTGACTAAACTTCCTTATGCAAGTGAAAATACATAGAAGTATAAAAGTAACGTCTTTCTCCGTTGTCCAAATGCCATTTTGCTTTGTTTCATCTTTTTCATTCTCTGTTACGCTTGTTATATTGAATTTTCACATTGATGATGAATACATGAGAGGATTGTGTGTTTATGTGTTATTGTCCTATTGGTTTAGAGGGAATTTTTTTTTTTCCATTTCAGGAATATGCTTAATGATTCTAAAGATAAATTCTATATAATCCTGCTGAAATGTATTAAAGCGAAAAATAAAGTCATAAAATAAATACTGAGCAGCACATCAGGTCTGCATGAGTTCTCACCAGCTTCATCCTACCATCCAAATGCATGCATCATAATAGGTAAATTGGTATATATAATATCTAATTTACCTCTAGGTGTGAGTGAACATTTTTTTATCCAGCCCCCAAGACCTCAAGTGGATTAAGTAGTTTGGAAAATGAATGAAAATAACTTCTCAAGTCAACTTCAGTACAGCAATACATTATTTGTCATCTCACCTGTTTATTTACAATTAGAGGTGGAAATATTCATATAAAAGACTGGAATAGCAAATTATGATCAGTTTCCAAAGAGATGCCACATCAAATCACTGAAGAGGCATATTAATAATTGTGCAAACTATAAATCGCATGTCTAAAGTATGCATGCAAAAGTGTCATGAAATACATATGAATAACACCCTAAAGGTCTTCAAACCATAGTCTTTATAAACCTGTTTACAATCATGATTAATTCCTCATAACTTTAAGTCCTATTTTGAGGTTTTCACATCATTTCGGCTACCCTCTTGGCTCACTGGTGACTTGCTCGTCTCAAGGCCTGCATGTAACTTTCATCTCAGATTAGGAAAGATGATGTGGAAGAGCCATTCAAGTCCCTCAGTCATGTCATTTATTATGATTTAAAAGACTTTGCTGACAGCAGTCCTCCTCCTCTTAATATAGACAAATTAAGCAATGCAAAAAAAGGACATAGCATGAATGAGTTTGCATTGAGTCAAAAAAAAAAAAAAGAAAAGAAAGAAAAACAAAAAGTCCCATGAGGCTGCAGATTGTGTACATTGTGATATTGTGACGTACCATGAGCATGTCACTGGTGACTGAGTTGGCCAAGTCAGAAACAGATGAGTTGGCTTCGTGGCTTGGCCCCTGGCGACGTCCGGTCTCGTCTGGTGTCTGACCTCTTGGACTGCTGCCCGGTTTGTTACCCGGAGTTCTGTGTTAATGAAGATAAGCAGAGGCACATGCACATACATACACTCGTGTTCAACACTGGTGTGCATCACATGGCTGAAAAGTTTCTGTATTTCTGTGAGTTTCTAGTCTGGTTGCGTATTTTTATTGTTTGGGTTGAGGCATCTAAAATGCACTGTATTTTAGAGAATAGTGCCAACATTGTGCCAACATACCAATGATGTGAGCACTGGAGGCAATTTCGGACAATTTTTCAGGGATCCTGTGGCTCAACTTTGGTATTAATTATATAATTTTGTACAAGAAAAAACAAGTGGAAGTGCATAGGAGAGGGGATGCTAAGAACAACAGATCAGTTTTTATGCATAATTTTGCAGTTTGGATATGAATTATTGATTAGTACTAGAAGTGCATATTCTCAAATATACAGTTTAATATAATTGTTAACTGAATGGAGTTAAAAATCAGCTCTTGTTTAAAATGCAATTGATCAAAGACGCCAGAAAAACACTGTAATGTCTAAAGATGACTTTCCCACTTAAATAAATAAAACAGCGCACAGGAAGAAGATAGGACATAAATCATTATTTTGTGTTTGGGATGAGACAGGAGTATTTTTGTGGAACCTACTTTCACTCTCTAGTGTGAAAAAAACGATCTAGGAAGACACATTTTAAAAAATGATTTTAGGGCAAAAGATTCAACTGACTTGAAGATGCACCGAGAGGTGTTACAGAGACAACAAATAAGAAATAAAGATGTATTGTTCTGAAGAGTGAATGAGAAGCTGATAAATATATGTTTTTTTTTCCATGGAAGTGCATTTGTCCTTCAGAAATGTGTGTATGGTTTGTATCCAATTTGTGTGCAGTTCTGTAATGTCTATATTGGAATAATGCTGTGGGTTGAAAACAATAAAAGCCAAGTCTGGCTTATTAACAGATGTATTTAAAAAATATATATATAATAACTTAAATTAAAATGGTCAAAAATCATTATGACAGAGTAGAGAACACAGATGGTCTGGAGTTATACCAAAGTTGCCAACGTAATGGATTGTAGAGATATTAATTTATAATACAAATTTATTTTCAATGACAGAGGAAATATTGAGTGACAAAAGAAAAAAAAAATCTAGAGGTACTGAACACAGCTCTAAATGAAACAAATGGAGTTTGATGCTGAAATGACGGTTTCTTCTGCATGAATGAGTTTAACGATGAAGCTTATAAAGATATAAAGCTATTTTGTTTGATGAATTTATTCATTTGGAAGATCAGATGAAACTGGAACTGTTCTGACCTTGTTTAATTGATTCCAAACACGCTGCACAAAACAGAGATGACTTGTGGTTTTACTGTGGTTGTTTTCTGTTTAAAAACAGAGCTAAGCTAACAGAGCTGTGATGTAAACTATCAGCTGATGCATCACAGTTTATGAGACACAATGTTATTTTGATCGACTGTTAAAATATGTGGCTGTGAGTATGTGTTTGAAAAAGAAAATATAATGGTAGCATAATGAAGATATGTGTTAACAATAAGTCTTGTAATGTATTACCTCCTCCCAAGGAGGTTGTTTTTGCTGGTGTTGGTTGATTTGGGTGTTTGTGTACAAGATAACTCAAACACTTATGGATGGATTTTGATGAAATTTTCAGGGTAGGTTGGTAATGGGGAGATCTGGAAATGATTAGATTTTGGCGGTGATCAGGGGGGAGTCTACCTTGGCGGAGGTGTGCGTTCTCAGAGTGCTTTTCTAGTTCAGTGTGTGATAGTCTGTTGATCCATAACATTGATTCATTGGTGGCTTTAATAATCCTAAGTGTGTTCTGGTACATGACTTCCCAAAACAAATACTTCTTTAATGTAATTTTTCAAAAGCGACAGGATGCTCATTCATGTGGGCAATAACATTTCTTAGCTGACTGAAATACAGATGACATTTCTAAAATTAATGTTAGAAAAAATTTGGAAGCGTGTTCATTGAAACAGCCATTGTGCATTATCGAGTGACTGAAAATCTGTATAACAAAACAGAAAGGAGGAAAATGCTATAATTAGAACAAGTAAAAGAAGCCTTCTGACTCACATTATGTAACAAAGATCTGATACCAGTCTAGGTATATTGACAAATGAATGTAATGAGCACTTATCGCAGTGTGAAAGAAGACCCGGAAAAAACTAAACAAACAGTGTGAGCGAGAGCCATGGATACAGAAATAGTATGCAGGTAAGCTGGGAAACATGAAGGTAAAAAGAGAGGTAAGATTATTGCAGAAAAGATGATCCGGAAAAGGAAGATAAATTTGAGGACTTATCTGTGCACAGAGGTTGAGAAAGAGAGAAGGAGAGGATTTGTCTTTGTTAAGACTTTGTGGATTAAAAGAATGAACAAAGCGAGGTTACTGACTCAAATTAAAGAGAGATTGAGACACACACACTCAACACGAAACATTTATCTGAAAATCTGAAATCAAGACAACAGGATAAAAACTCAAATAAAAAAAAAAGTTTGGTTTACGTAGAGTCAGATGCAGCACAGCAGAGCAAGGAAACAAATTGACACGTTACATGAGCAAGAAAAATAGAAGGAGGTGCAGGAGGATGGCTGAAAGATGGACACGAACTGTACAACAAAGAGACAAGTAAAAGAAAGCAGGAGAGAAACAGTGAAGCACAGCGAGGAGGAGAAAGAAGAGAGTAGAAAAGAAAAAGGATTTGTCTTGTTTTGATCTACGTGTTAAAGCCATTTGAAACATGGCTCATTTACACGACAACAGGTCAGAATTGATAGCATGCAATTACAGCTTTTAATATTAACCCCAAACACATGAGGGAACAGTGTGTTACCATATAATAATTACATAACACATGGCAAGTCACACACACAACACCTGACAGCCTTGCTGTGCCACTGACTCAACACCCACCAGCACTGTTTTGTGTTCAAGGATCATGCTGTTTTAATTATTTACACCATATAAACTTTACATGACAGCCCATCTTTTTACAAAACACACCAGAACACAATCTAATCTACGAGGGATCAAACCCTAGAAATCAAAATTGAGAATGATTAGTTATACTATTGTGCAGATCAGGATTAAATGAATGCTCTGAATACAAACAAACGTTATTGTTTTTCACTTGTATTTTGTGGAGTGTGATCAATACGACTCACAAACTGATGCATCAGTCGTCATAAAGTTATTTGGCCGACTGGGAAATATATCTAGAGGAAATTAGATCATGTTGCATGTATCTTAAGAATGAATGAAATTTTGCATTCATTAAGGTTAGGGTTATGAGAGGGGATACAGAGATTGTACCCCCTCTCATTCATATATATATATATATATATAGATATATATATATATATATAGATATACCTATATATATATATCTATATATCTATATAGATAGATAGATAGATAGATAGATAGATAGATAGATAGATAGATAGATAGATAGATAGATAGATAGATAGATAGATAGATAGATAGATAGATAGATAGATAGATAGATAGATAGATAGATAGATAGATAGATAGATAGATAGATAGATAGATAGACATAACCTTTCAGCAGGCATTACTGTATAGAAGTGTCGTAAAATAAAGAGTATTTCAGATGATAAATTAGAGCTTTGAAAAATTGTTTGATAAAGATATTTCTTGTTACAAACATCAATAGGAATGAAATACAAAGGTGAACAAAAGGCACATAGAAACCACAGAAAATCACAATGTACCACTACCTCTTTGTGGCTCTTTAACAACACTTTATGTCTGAAGTGGAGTAGGAAGAAGCCAAGCTTATATACAAATATTGACCTATCATAATATAACAGTATACAAAGATAACAGATCATGTTAAAATATTTTTATCAAAGCCAAATGGTCTCTGTGTGCATAAACTCTGTGTGTGTCTCGGGAGCTGACTGTTGCAGTTTGGCATCCTTGCATATTTTTGATAAAGGTGAAAGTGAAAACAGCAGGTTCATAGGACCGATATTTCGGGAGAGATCTAAAACATGCAAATCCCCACAGATCAACAAAATATTATAATAAAATCTATATGGTTGGTTTATAAAAACACATGAGAGGCATGTCCCTGTGACTTGTAGGTGACATAAAAGGAAATAAAGTAATTAACATGTAAACCATCACCTGTGTTGTTATTTAATTAAAGTCATTTCAAGTAATTTAATGCTATTGCTAATATTTATTGTCTCTCTATTTTCAGCAGTAATAGTAAGAACTCTAAACAACTGCGTAACCACGATGATGTCTCGTTGTCTGAACCCGCTTTATCCTCACTAGGGTCAAAGGGGGTCACTGGGGGCCTAATCCAGCTACAATGGGTGAAGGCGGGTTACACCCTGTAGGCATCTCCAGTTCATCTCAGGGCTGAACATATATAGACAAACAATCACTCTCACATTCACACCTATGGGAAATTTAGATTAACCAATTAACCTATCAGTGCATGTGTTTGGATGGTGGGAGGAAACTGGAGTACCTGGAGAAAACCCAAGCAGACATGGAGAGAACATGCAAACTCCACACAGAAAGGTCTGGTGTTGGAATCGAATTAGGGTATCTCTTGCTGTGAGGCACGAATGCTAACCACTGCACCACCCACCACGATAATGTGACTGAAGAAACCTTACTGTGAGCTGATAAAGTTCTATGTACAGCAGTAAAAACAAAGGTTTCAGGGAAAAATCAGCTTCAATAAACCAAAGTGGTAAAATTTAGTGTGATCTCCCTTTGCACTTAACATAGCTGTAACCCTTTTGTTCAGACAATATGAGTCCAAGCAGTCAACCAAGCATAAAAAAAAAAACCAAACAGCATCCCTAGACTTATTATAGTGGTACTCGGGTGCTTAAACTGATAAACAGCCACTATCTGAATCTTTAAAGAAAGTCAAATAGATTATTATTAAAAGCAAGCTCTAACTTACTCTTGTTCTAACCACTAACAACTCATTTATAATAAATATATTTCTTCTTTTCAGAACAGTTTAGCTGCAGCTCAGTTTTATGGTTGGAGCATTTGCAGCTGGCTACAGAGCAGATAATATATGCTTGTCAGCTGGGTCTCTACCCAAAGAGTCTATAAATGCTTACTTGTAGAAGTGGCTGGCTCAGTGACAGCCCATTGAACTCCACTAAATCAGCTCCAATACACATGACAGTCACCACATGAATCTTGGACAATTTGCCATACATACACACTGCAGGGCATTTCCTTTCTTATTTACAATATAAATCTGAATTTTATTCACCAGTGCCACAGTGAACATTTGCCTGTAATTTATTGTCACCATGCAAGACACGGGAAATATCTTTATCCAGTGCATATGATAAATGCATCCCTCATACTGTCTGCCCATCTGTAGGTGTCAAATGACAACATCTGTATGTGTTTTTTTATTATTTGTTGCTGTGAAAATGTGTCATCTCACCCACCACCAATGATAACAACAAGTGGTTAAAAAAAAAAAAAAGCAGTATTGAAAATCATTCCAGTAATAGGAGAGGCACAATTAGGAGTCAAATGGTTAGCTTAGGCAGACAAATTTAACATCCCACAGTGCTGGAGATGAGATAATGTGCATTTACACAGGCAGTTAAACAAGTGGAGGGTCTGAGGAGAAACCTCTATCAAAAGTAGAACACTGAAGGCAGGAATTGTTTTGCGAAAGAAGTAGCACACATTAAATGATAGGACTGTAATGATATCAACACCGATGCTACCAGTTCCTATTTTCTCAGCAGATGTGTAAAAATCTGTATTTTATGGGTTGAAAATGGCTCAATATGCCAGCTACGATACTACAGCACCCTGGACATTGCTGATATAGAGCCAACTATCTAGGAATTATTTACATTAAGAAATGTACATACAAAATGGATGCTAATGTCCTCTAATAAGGGGTTGGCAGCCCACCTCCCTAAGCCCTTACCCTGGAGTCTTTGAAACTGTGCTCATTTTCATTTTACATGCTCATCAAGACACATCATTAGCAGAAGTTTATAGAAATTTTCATCCTCTGCTTGTTTGTCTTCATTTGTTTTTCAGTTTTTGCTGGTGAAGGAGACACTGAAGGATGGTGTTGGCAGATTTAATCCATAAAGACAATTTTAGTAGTATTTTAGTTAGCAAATGATTTTTTTCCCTCTATATTTAATGTTTCTCAAGTGATTTATCAGCATTTATTATATTATCCTCTGTATTTTGCAGTTTAAGTGGAAAATCTGATATGTTCCTGAATGATGTAGATGCTCATAAAAATCCATTCTTCTTCTTCTTCTTATTATTATTATTATTATATAAAAACAGACAAAAATGAAGGTGAAAAAACAGATTTTTTCAAGAAAATATATCTTCAGCTGGACATAAACCAAGTGTCTTCATCCACTGTCAGTGATCAAACTCCATGGGTTTTTACTGGTGACAAAATATTGTAGATGGTAGTGTTTTCATGTTCACTATGGATTCTCTGAATGATATAAATGTTGACATCTGATGACAATGAAAATATGAAAAACTGCATTTTACCAAAGTTACTTACATGTATTGATAGGATTAATGGATTAACACTTGTCATTTTACATCAGTAGATACCGTTGAATACTTGGGGCTATATGGGTTTAATTAATTATCATGTTTCTGCAATAATTATGTTGTCTGTGCCATATAAAATCAATAAGTGCAATAATTTGATCACATTGTTACATTTAAAGACATGGAAAAAATTATTAGACCACCCTTGTCTGGACAAATAATAATAACAAAAATAGGTCATACTGTAATTGTTTGATTTCACACTTGATATATATTGATTTTCCATGGTTTTCTTAATAACCACAATCACTTTAGCTTTTACATTAATATTTATAACATTGTACTGAGAAAAAAAAACCTTTTTAGGCATGCCATGTTTTTTATTCTGTTTTAGTCACATAATACACATAGAAGTTAGCACTTAATTACATAACCATTGTTTTTGATTACTTTTGATCGTCTAATATTTTTTTTTCATGACTGTATTATTAGTACAGTCAGTCAGTCTTAAATATTTCAGTTTAAATAACCTTGATTTTATAGTCAAGTCATACATCTGGTAATAAATATGGATGCTCCTCATGTCTTTTCACAAAACGTATTGACGTTTTTAACGTCAATAATTTGTTGTGATGATGAAAATGACCTAAGTTTATCTTAAATTCTCTTGATTAATCATAAGATTTTACATCATTTATGTTGAAAACAGTAACTTACAGCTCAGTACATTTTAAGTCGTGGAAACCTCTTGGTGATATGTTACTAAAAATATGATCATTTTAACACTCTGGTACATTACTTTAACTTTCCCCATCTGCCAATGCTCACTTCCTCCATTACTGGTGCTGGGTTAAATTGATATGATTCTGGACATCCATGGTCCTCCGCTTCACTAATGTCACCTTTAGGGGTTTATTCGGGGGAAAAGTCCTGCACCGAGGTACAGGTTTCTTGTATCTCTGGTACCTGAACAACTCCCCACTCACACATCCATCCTTGCCCACTTTTTAGTATGCACTGAGTAGAGTTTGGTTTAGAGCCGGGGGTGAAGTTACACTTAGATAAGAAAGCAATAAAAAAGTAGTTCCCCCACTTCAGGCTGATGACACAATTTATCAACTAACGAGAGGGAGAGTCTCCAGCCTGCTAGCCGCTCTGTCTGCCTGTGCTTAGACATCAGCGCTGTGAGCTAAATGTCAATGTCAAGAAGCTAACATGTCACAGACACAATGCTAGAGAGATGTACTGCTAAGCATTTAAATATTTGCTTATTGGCAGTGAATACAGCAGACTAATGACACTTTATTCAGTCAAACAATGGCAATTGTGTTGAGATTATGAGACAGAATTGTGTTAAATTTAAGCTTTGGTTGCTGTGATTTAAAATAAAAACATTTCATTTTGTTAGTTCTCCATCCCAAACAAAGGTCATCTTCATTTTTTCCCATTGTTTTCCCACTTATTCCCCTTTTTTACTCCATTTAAGGATTTTCTCATATAGGTGAACAGATGTAGTGCCTTGATGAGTCCTGTAAAAAGGCTGGTGCCATAAATGCTGTGATTAATACCTCACATCACATTATGTCCATTATC
This sequence comes from Siphamia tubifer, assembly GCA_020466265.1. Classification (NCBI taxonomy): domain Eukaryota; kingdom Metazoa; phylum Chordata; class Actinopteri; order Kurtiformes; family Apogonidae; genus Siphamia; species Siphamia tubifer. The sequence continues at coordinate 47,512,112 of CM035785.1, read as the reverse complement.
TAATAAAACTCAATGAGTTTTGGAAACAGACACATCCACGGTAATTCAGCTTTAGAATGTGATGCCATCCTAAGTGATTTATACTGTATTACAAGAGTCGTGACATCTGTTTGTCACAGTCAACGCAGATTAACGTATGGTGACATGAACGGCAGATAAAACCCTGTTACCTGCACAGTGTCCTCCAATCATGACTGTTTACACTGCAACGGCCTGAGGGACGCGAAGCAATTGGGCGTGGTGGCGAGGTGGGTTCACCCATGCATGCAAAGATACATGTTTGTCCAAAGTCAGATTTAGCACACGTCTGTACAGATGCACAAACGCAACCAAACACACACACACACACAAGCAGCATAGCCAGGCAGTAGTTCTGCATGATCTCACAGCCTGACATGATGCCATTTACAAATGAGCTTTTCGTTCAGAGAAACAGAGTGGACACCACAAATGTGCATCTGTGAGACTACATAGGAGTATGTAGTTTGGTTTTGCATTTAATACTTCAGATTCCATTTTTGCAATCATTAGCGTGTGATGATATTTGGAATTGACTCAAATTAAAGGAAAAATATCTATAGCAATATGTAGGTTCTTTTTGCCTGCTACTGACTATCGTGTCTAAAACACAACAGCAGTTACATAATTCATCCTTTAGAGGCTGTTGTAACCATGACTACTGAAATATGTGTGCTCCTACTTAAGGTTGTACTCACTACCATCATGCATTTTACACAGGGTTGAAGTAACCATGGTAACAGGAGCCTTCAAAAGGGGGCAGTAAAAATTCAAGGAAGTTTGAAAGAGAGGGGCACATTTAAAATAGCAAAAGACCCACAGGGTAATGGGACCAAACATTTAGAGAGACTTTGAAACACACTCTTACAGCACACTGTTTGACTTCCCTCATACCTACTTGCAAACCCTACATGACTCTGTGAAAACACCACAGCACAGACCACTGGGTATGTGTGAGCTCATGCTGAAAATCACTGATTCATAAATGCCAAAAAAAAAGTGAAGAATAACCTCTAACCATGATACTCAAAACGACAGGCAATGATAGAAATGAACATATGTTGTGTGACTTCCTCTCCTGTCTGCACTGCACTGTTACTACAAAGATACTCTAGATACTCTGGATTGCACTGGTCTAATTCTTTTGTTATTTTAGCCTGCCCCCCAAAGGGGAGGCGAGTGGTATTGTTTTTGGGTTGATTTGCTTGTTTGTTAACACTTGAGCAGAAAACTATTGGTTGAATTTATACCAAATTGGGTTTATTTATTGCTGTGACCTCAAATAGATAATTACATTTTGAGAAAAGTAGATCAAAGTTACAACATTTTTGCAAAATAATTATTCATCCCCTTCCTGTTTATGTATAATGGGTGAAATTTCAAATGTCTGTAGCACTCAAATTATTGGTTGAATTCATACCAAATTGGGTTTATATATTGTCAGTGTCCCAGAGTAGTTAAACAAAGTTAACGTTTTTATGAATTTCCCCCCACTCATTTAAATGAACAAAATCTAAAATGTCTACAAAAACATAGTTTGTTTCAATTTACTTGCATGTTCCCCCAATGTCTGTGTGGGTTTTCTCCAGGTTCTTCAGTTTCCTCCCACCATCCAAACACATGCACTGATAAGTCAATAGGTTAATCTAAATTGTCCATAGGTGTGAATGTGAAAGTGATTGTTTGTCTATATATGTTCAGCCCTGAGATGAACTGGAGACTCATACAGGGTGTACCCCGCCTTCACCCATTGTAGCTGGATTAGGCCCCCAGTGACCCCTGTGACCCTTATGAGGATAAAGTGGGTTCAGATGATGAAAGGAAATATACATATACATATACATACATATATATATATATATATATATATATATATATATATATATATACATATATATATATATATATAGTACACACACATGTAGGCAGTTGATATACCATTGCCACCACATCATGCATAGACATGACATAATTTGGATCAATGCCAAAATAACCTACAATACGGAAGGACATTGTTGTGCCTGGCATCACTTCTGTGTTTTTTTTTTTTTTTTTTTTTTAAACTTTTTTTAATTATCTGTCTCAGACATTAATAAGATGAATTGGAAAACAAATTATTAAAGTGCTTGTTAGGTGATGTTTTCAATTTACATGAAAAAATGTTATTTCACACATATGTACATTTATACAATAGATGTATAAATCTTCCACTAGAAAGAATCTGTAAAGTGGACGCCTTGTCATGTACAGACAGTGTTTTGAAGTAGATATGTTAGATCCAAGATGAAGATTCATTTGGATAAAATAATTTCTGTCATTAATTCTCACAATTTCACATCTTGGCCCACAACTGTATCTTGAAAAACAAATGCAGTCAACCTGCATTTGGACATAGTATTTATTTATTAGTGAGTCATACTTGGCAAAGTTTCACAACTGTTATTCTGGAGGTATTTTACTTGTAGATCAGTGTTATAAGACTGAAACACATTTTAATAAAACTCTCATATGCTCAATATTTTACATTTGGTAGTAAAATGCAAGCGCTCTCACAGCCAGACAGAGGAAACACAAATGAATGTGCACATTTTCTTGGAGGTCCAGGGAAACATCTCTGGGGAATGATCATTTCGATGGGAGGTGAAACTCAAAACCCTGACTTCTGACCTTGTGGCCTCAATTTAAGACTGAGTTGTAAGCTGTCTTCTGTTTAAATGGACAAAGCAGGTTGTCATGTCCCAGGGGACAATGTAGAGACCTTTTATCTCCTCGTATGTCATATGCTTTGTCCTCTGGGAAGTCTATTTTACAGTGATTAAGATAGACTGAATAAAGACTGTAAAATGTGCTCCATTTGCCATGCTGATAAACTTAGATAATGTGACTAATTACAGATGAAGAGACTTGATTAGTGTAACTAAAAATGAATAATGAAATTAAAAAAATTACAAGTGGATAAGCAAAAGAGGTTTTTATCAGAAGAAATTCAGGAATATGAGAAATTAACTGAATCATTCTCTTCATACTTATGTTTTATAATAAAACTTTGATTCACTGTGACTGGATTCATTACCAAAATAACAAAGTGGGATGTCTGCTGTTCAATAGTAAGCTGTTTTTCTTAAATTGAACATGGGTCTTAAAGCAAACTTATAAGTAAATGCAAGTTTCCTAATATATTTCGTAATCACTTAAATAGATATAAAACTGAGCCATGAATAGATAAGAAATATTTGCTGAAGACGTCAAATATTTACACTTGCACTCTAGTATTTCACACGTGGATACTATAGAAACAGAATTAAAAAAAAAGAAAAAAAATCACTCCCTTTTCTTATGTTCAACAATGATCCTGATTTATCAGGGTCTGGCCAAGGTGACAGTCATTTGCAGTGACGGAGAAGCACTGCTGTGACATCCCGTCACAATGCCAGTCAACAGCCTCAGGAAAGGGTGGATTAGGTGAATAAGGAGCTAGAGGAACAGAAAAGAGGAAAGACAGGCAGCTTTCCTACCACATGACAGGGCAAAATAAAGAAAAAAATAGTTTAATGGATGCAATTAAATCCACCTTGGAGGAGAGATTAAAGGGTGAAGGTAGAGGTGGAGAGGGAATGATGGAGAAATGAGGAGACATGTTCTTATTAAGAAGCAAAATGAGGGCTTCAAAGTGCACGAGAGGGAGAAGACACTGATGAGGAAATAGGGAGAAGGAGTAGAAGGGTTGAAAGGGAGGAAAAAGCAGATGGAGGGTTGGAAACTCGAGGGATGAGGGTTACTTGCAAGGCCGGGATGGGAAGTGTGTCTCCATAAACATGCTGGATGTGGGTCCTGCTGATCATACGCTGCCCTAGGAGACCATGAAACACAATATAGGTTCCATGTCCCATGATGGATGAGGGCCAGGCTCCAGTGTCAGCCCACTCAGCGCTCACCACCAGCAGGGACAAATCACCCAGCCTTTCAACACGCAAGCTAATACAACTAATGGAGTCATCTACTGTACTCATCTGACTTGATGGTTTCTGAATAGACTCTCTCTGTCTTCTTAAGATTTATTTACAGTCACTGTATTTGTAAATCACACTCACAAATACACAAGGATTAGAACTAAACCACCTTGTTGTCATTTTCCTAACATATAAGTAAAATAAAGTTTGCCTAAAGACTTCATGAATGTATATTTATTTGACTGTTTTCCACCGCTCACTGCCACCTTTGCTGTGGCATCCGCTTCACTTCCCTCTCATGGCCTCTTTTAAATCAGTTCCCTGCTTTGTGGCCACAAGCTGCAACCAGGGAAATAGTGAATGAGCTCCAGTCTTCTATCTGACAGGTTTTTTAAAAAGATGCCTCGTTTGTGCTGACCTACATCGCTTTTTCTTTCCAATCATCTTTTCTCCTGGGCCACTGTCGACTCCAGAGGCTGCCACGGGGACCAATGACTGGCCTGGAGAGTCATTAGGAGGCTTGACTCACTGTGATTGCTGGCTCAGACACACAACTGACAGAGGCAGATATGCCAACTGATAAAGGGTGGCAACAACTTCTTGCTTGATTAATACTGTACAGTTTGGTATTGTGCAACTCAGCGAGTCGAATATTACGTTATTGGAGTTGAGATTATAGCTTTGATTTTCTCTGAAACCACCCAGTCTGCCACCCAACAGACAGTCAGTGCTTTTGAAAAACAGCTTCCAACAAATGAGAGGAACAGTTGGACATGCTCTGACAGTCACTTAAGCATCATTCAGACTGCCAAACCAAATCCATTTCTTTTGGCATACTGAGATAGTATCCAAATAGATTTCTGAAAGTCGAGGACGCAAGATAAGAAAACAAACAGAACAAAACAAGTAGTGCCAGGTACAACAAACCCTGCCCCCTCACACACATTTACCTGATTTACCCTATCTCTTATCATTGTAAAAACACATTTTTGGTGACTGTGACCTTTGACCTACATTCACCAAAATATAATCGGATCGATTCTGGACCACCTTGGATCTTTCCTGAAAATGTCATGGAAATTGGTCCAGTAGTTTTTGTGTAAAGCTGCTGATCGACAGACAAAGAAACAGACAAACCCTTCGGGGGCGGGGTAACAAAAAAGGCATGCAATCTGATTGGAGGTGATTTGGAATGTGATTCTGATTAGATTTCTAAAGATGCATCTAAGTCTGGAGGGTCTGGCTGGCTGTTCATCTTGGTTTTGTAGGGTAACACATAACAAGGTTGAATACCAAGTGACAGGAAAGTAGAATCACTGCTGCTACTTGAGGACAATGTGGAGAAAAACAGCCCATGAATGATCAAGCAAAGCTGGGAAGAAAACAAATGCACTAATGTCTATGTCATTACTGAGGCAGCCCATTCAGTTACAGTATGTGGTCAAAAGAACCAAATTCAACATTCTAAACCCATTAGAGTTTAGGGGCCACTTACAGCCCAATATGACCTCAAGTGGGTGGGACCACTGAAATTATATCACAATAATAACTTATAAATAATGTCGACTTATATGTTCTTGCTTTAGGGTGAAAATCTAAAAATGCATTATACACATTGTCTTGTTTTGTCTATTTTTTGTATGTTTTCCTGTTTTTTTCTGTCATTGTTGGTGTCTGGGCTTTTATTTTTTTATGTTGGTTCATGTTCAATTTGTCTTGTCTTACTTCCTGTCACTGTTGTTGCCCCGCCCCTTTAATTGAGCTTCATCTGTTACACCCGTCTTGGGTCCTATATGAGCTTTCTTTCTCTAGTGCAAGTTTGTCTGTGTAGAATGCATCAAATGAGCGGTGTTTTTTCTGTCTTGGTTTTTGACTGGTTTTGGCTTTTTGGGTTTTATATCTGCTCCCTTTCTAATTTGTTGCATGCTACTGTTATCTTGTTACCCGACCTTTTGCCTGACCCTGACCCTGATATTGCCTAACCCCTGCCGGCACTGTAACTGTTTTTGGATCTTCAGCCTGAACCCACCTGCTCACCGGTAATGCTCTTTGGACAATATTCTGCTGGATTTTTGTGTTTGACCCTGATTTGCACTCTGACCTTTCTGCACCTGGTGATCAACAGATCAGCAACAGTTTTACCTGTGTACCACAGTTTAACCGATAATAAATTGTGTGAAAACGTATTTCCATCTGAGTCCTGCACCTGGGTCCATCTGTTCTCTGACATCCTGTAAAAAAAAATGCAAGGGTGGGGGCCTTGTTATGCCTGGTATTACCTGTTATGGCAGTAATTTGCTCATCCAACCCATTTGAGATTAAATTGGACTGTGCCTCACCTAAAATGATTATAAGACATTTGATAATATCTTCAGTATAATTTTTGCATTTACACAAATTGATCCCAAAATCATTGGACCGTATAGTGGGCTGGTTTTGGCCTATAGACCATATGTTTGACATCCATGACTGGATCATCTGTGATCAACTGTGCTGCCATATGAAGTATTGCAAATACTGACAGAGGTGCACTTTACTTGAATGTACCTTCATTTACAATCTGTGTGGGCACAGCACATTTGTTGTTGATTTAGAATAACAGACTTTGATATGTTCCATTTCAGAAAGTGTTACACATTTTTCAGGCTTTACAAAGTCAGCTTTCAGAGTGGAGGTTGTCTAGGGCCAGTGAGCTCTTTTAGGTTTATTCATATTTATTTCCCTGTTGCATCTCTATGTGAATTGGCTCTCTGAGCTCATTAAGATGCAGCTCTAACATGCAACAACAGCTTTCTGAGATGATAATACAAACAGCTTTAGAGCTTCCATCATGGTTATCTGCAGGTGGGTGATTATGTCCAGTCCACCGCGGGGCTTTGGCCAGTTCACCACAGTGACCCAACTGCCTTACATAACATGAAGGGCTGCATAAGAGATTAGTAGACCATTTACTTATCGCAGAGTGAGAAAAACAAAGCCACTGTCTGAACACACTAGATCTGCTAGAAACAAAATGTGCCCTCTGACAATAATATCATTAACTGTAATCACAGCTGCATTCATGTCTTATGGGATCTTATCTCCAAGATGTTATAAATACAAGACAGCTTTGGCTGGCAACTGTTATAGCTGCTACTCCATCCCTATTCACTGATTAACGGTAGATCTTACACACAACAGATCTTTGATAATGATCTGTTTACATTTTTGGAGGCAGATTACTGTTGCATATCTGTGTATGTAACTACAGCTGTCAGCAGCTGAACAAAGTATTTAGTTTTAAGTTGTAAATGATCGACAGGCAGTAAAAATAGATTTTTATCTCAGTGGTATCTTGCAAGCTTAATGTGAACCAGCATCTGTCTGCATGTCACTGCTTTTGTACAAACAGAAAAAAGCAGAAACATCTTTATCCAGAGAAAATTACCTCAAGTGTGTTTTAAATGATCTAGAACTGAAAAATAACATCCACTAGTTTACAGTTGTGTTTTTATATTATTGGTATAATGTATGTGCCTTTGTTTTACTTTATTTCCTGATATATTTTTCTTCTTAGCGCACATATATAGTTAGTATGTTTTAGATGTACATGTTTTTTTATGCACCTTCCTGGTTACATAAAGGTCAAACAATGAACTCACACAAAACTAACAAGCTATATGAATATGTAAAATTATTTTACAAATGTGCACACTGTAACCCGAATGAATATTACTATTCCTTGTGCCGACTTAACTTAGCACAACAGATTATTTTCAGTTTTCAAAACCATACTGTGCATACAAATATCTCAAAAGTAGTTGTACATTCTTTTCACAGATGTGCAGGTGCATCTGGTTAGTTTTGAGACTCTTTCCATATTTCTATAAACATCCTCTATATGTATGAATTTATTTATTTTTTTCTAATAAAAAGATCATTATGATTTCTGTGTGCTCCCCTGACAGACTGTAGATTATTTAAAAATAATAATAATAAAAAAAAAAAAGCGTCTAAACCCTGGACTGTGGATCATGACTTGTTTACTACGTGCTGTTAAAAAAAGACAGTCTGAATAAATATAGATTTGACCTTGCACACAGCAAACAAAGTTTTGGCTTTAATTGCATTGTTTTTGTGTCATCAGATTTGGTGTTTTGCATATTTTTTCTATGTGATTTCATTAATAAACCAACAAGCTCCTAAACCTCTATGGGAGCATCTATTTTTAAGTCCTAGCATATTTGTCTAGAAAGCAAAGAGCAAAGGTTTCCCTCCCTTTCTGTCTCCTTTTCACTGTCTTGACAGCGTCTTGTCTTGTCACATATATTCTTGGCAGGATCATCCTGTCCCATCGTTCTCAGTCTACTGGGCTCCATGAAAACAGCCGGGAGCGAGCTGGGCACAAGGAGCTTACGGGGTAACTACAGAGACACAGATGATAGGGATAGACAGAGACGATGATGGAGAGCTGTTATTAGTTGTGGAAGGACACTAGACGACTTGGCCCACGCAACCCCTCAGGGTGGAGGCTTACTGACTAGCTGTGATTAGAATTAGGTGCTTGACAGACCTCCAGAAAGCGAGAGGGAGAGAGTGATGGAGGTCCATGAAGTGAACCGGTCCTCACCCTCCCTGAATGATCCCATACTGTCTTCGGGCTAAATGTTAGAGGCACAAAAAAAGCTTACCATAGTTAAAATAACAACCCAAAACAGGATCAATTCATCTTTGCTGAAATATCTTCTTTTGTTTCAGAACAGGCTGCTGTTTTTCATCAACCAAACGCTCACAGATGACCTAGTTTGAGCGGCACAGTTGGATGCATTGCAGAGGTTTTAAGAAAGTTGCATGCATTCTAACAAATATAAGGAATGTAAAAGCTTGGGGGAAAAAAAAAAAAAAGAAAGACCCCTCTAATAAATATCTATGAGGGTCTATGTGGGACGGTATCCAGCTCTGTGCTTAACTCTGCAAGTGTTCAAACAGTGGGTTGAGCACTTTATCCGTTAAACACACTGTGGTAGCAGAGCAGACAAGGCTCTGAATAGACTGCATGAAGGTGTTAGACTTTGACTTTCTCTGCTGTGAGATGAGAGGTTGACTTATTTTTAGACAAGTGTTTCATGCACAGAACCTTATTTCTAAATAATGAGGGTGTCTGTGACTAACAGATCAAACCTGCAGTGAATTGGGGGAAAAAAATGTTGGAAAAAGCAAGGAAAGACGAAGAAAAATATCAAAAGAAAAAGAAAACAAGGCTAATGAGTTGCATTAATGTTCTTTGCTCTCCCCTATTCATATTTTTATATGTACTTCAAATCTCAATGAAACAGGACAGTAGTTTATTACAATTTTTATTAAGGCTGAGTTGAATCAAACTAAGGTGTAATGAAAATGCTACAATCTCCACCTCTACTACCTCCTCTACACCATCAGTTATTACTCTCAGGTACATGTTTCAGGGTCAGGAAATGTAAAAACGACCATTTTAAGTTTCTATAACTACTTCCTAAACTGAACAAATTTCTTGGTGTTTAATATTTTGACATGTCTTCTTATATTCCTCATTTTCATATTCTCTTATGTTCTTTCATTTTACCTCTTTTCGGGTGTGGTTTCATTTTCTTTGCTTGCTGGTGCTTCCTGTAGATCTGGGAGGTTGGCAAAGTCATCCGTTTCAGCCAGCCCGATTGCTAGAGACAGAACAACCATCTTCCCTTCACTGGACACACAGACACATAGACAGACAGACAGACAGACAGACAAAGACATCACAAGACCACAGAGGTAGGCAAATAAGCACAGACATGAACAAAAACACAGGCGTGTACAAAAAGAGAGTGGAGAGAGATGGTAGATTGCTGTGAGGACAGTACTTCATTAAAAAAATAAAATAAAAATCAGTCTCAGTGAGATGAGATTACATGTTAGTTAAAGTTAGCCATTGTACAATTTGACAGACATTTGTACAATTTCATACTATGAAAAGAACAAATAGTATGTGGTTGGTTATTTGTATGTGCAGAACAAACCATAACACTTAAGCATAAAAAGGCAACAAACAATACAAAGCTGTTATTCTGAATGTTAGAACACTTAAAGCACTTGAGCAGGAGTATCGCCTTCTGTTCACCTCATTCAGTATGTGACACAAAGAATGGCACTGATTCGGTGGTCATATTTTAAAGGTTCAATGTGCAACCTTCACATGTGCTTGTCTATTTGAGTCTGAGTTAATTTTGGTTGATATGCAATTTCTAGATAACTTGCTAGTGGTTTAAACTAATAGAAGAAAGAAAATATGTGAGTTTTCATCCAAATGTATTGTGAATTTTAACTTAATTTTCAGAAAGTCTGCAAAAGAAAACACACACTTACTATGTACCACTACTGTTTAAAGATTAAGAGGTGGTTTTTCATCATCACCATAATCAAGGTTTAAGCTTTGCCAGTGCCATGTATTATTTCCAGTAAGATACTAGCTGAGCTGTGATTTAGAGCTTAAACATGTAATGCAGTTTTAACAATAACTAAAGGGATGTTTCACTGAGGAAAAAAAAGAAAAAAAAAAGAGGGGGTGGGGGTGTCAGTCAAAGTAGGACCCATACCGATGTAATCAATTTTAACTGTGTGAAAATGATACCTTCTGATGATGTCATAGTCCACTTTAAGTATACCCAATCAGCACAGAACAAACTCCAAGCTCAATCCAGAAGGTTTTCAGAGCTACTTGAAGTGCCTGCCTTAAGGCAAGGATGCATTTAGCCTCCGTAATGCAGAACATGGTTCAATAAGCTGTGCATGTATGACAGTAGCTCTACTACTATTTAACAAGACTGTTGTGTTTGTTCTAGTCTACAGTACATGGATGGTAATGCCATCACATTATTCTTGGAGTCATTCTTGACATTAACTTGCTTGTTATCAGCTTGTTAACCAACACTGAAACAGTCTACATGACAAGCAAGCTAGCAAGTTAACAACACAGAGGTGAGCTTTGCACCACAATGGATAGGCTACCAGTGCAAATTTGTACTTTTAGTGCATATGAGATGCATGATGTCTAACTTCCATCTCAGGATTTGGGGCAGAGCTCTACATACCACAAAGTCCAGTCCCTCTGCTCTGTTTGCACGCAAGAGTAGATTGATGTTCAATCACATTAGATGGATATGTTAGTCTGACTTCTAAAATTTAGATTTCAGTTGAGTTAACACATTTACATGCACCATTAAAATCTAGTTTTAGTTTTATAATATCATGCTTTTGTGTGATGTAAACCCATCAGAGGCCCCTACCCCATACAATATCCTCTAAGTTTCCTGCAGTGGAAATATGGACAATATTTCAAGGTTAATTCCACATTTCATGTTTTTAATTTGGGGTTCTTAAGGACATATTGAAAATACAAATAAATAAAAGCAGTTGGATGGAAATGTAGCCATTGAAGCACTCAGAGCTCAACGTAGACCTTGGTTAGTTTATTATAAAATGTTCAACTCCAAAACAAATTTCACATAAGTTCACAAGCACATGCAAATATTGAACCTTTAACATTCATATACAGTCGTTCCACTAAAGTCAAGGCTGTTAATTAAAGTTTGAGACTGGGAGAACATGTTTAAAAAAACCCACACACACATTTAATGTGATGCTTATGGTTGAGTGGGTTCTTTAAAAATCCACCCAGAATGTAATCTTGTTCCTTTCACGGATGCTTTTAGTGCCGATGTATATGTCACACACTGAGTTAATGCAGTTCGGTAACACTGATATGTTGCTGTATGGAGCATATGAGAACACAACATGCACTTCTCATATTTGTTTAGTTGCATAGCATATATAATTAAAAACAACTGATATCCATTATTAGCCAACCTTAGAGATCTACAGTATCTATGGAGAAACATCAAGCATTTAATGTATTTCACTATCCTTCAAACATGGCAGCCCTACAACATATAGAGTTTCAATTAGGAAATTTAGATTTGACTGAATTATACATTAAACATAGAAGCAGAGAAGTGTGACTGATGCTTTCACACTTCCAGATTCTATAAACGTAGATTCATTAAGGGGATGAAAAGACATGGAAATTATATGTAGTAAAACAACAACCCAAAAGAGAGAGAATAAAGGAAAGAAATCCATGAAATTGAGGTGTCCTACCCACAAAAACAGCTGAGGTTGATTTTCATCCATTATTGTGCCTCTAACTATGCCCGAGGTTATTTAAATTACATTTCACTGAAGTATGCTGCATCGTGAATTTAAGAGGCCATGCAAGAAGTGACCTTAATAAATAAATACTTGCCCACAGTGGTCCTTGGTTATTTCAGTTACACCTTAACAACCTGTATGCTTCTTTCTGTTTTGCATGTGTTTTGTGTCTTTAAAAAGCCTCTAACACATTTGTCTGATCCAAGGACAACCTTTTCACTTTACCTTTTCCATTTGCCCAGTAATTTCTAAAAGGCCAATTTTAGTATAAAGGGAGTTCTTGTTCATATTCTGCTTCTCTTTGTGTTACTGCATATTGCTGCATATTTTAAGCAACTTTTTCCCACCCAGTTTCAGCTCCTCTGTTCAGCTCTGTGTAGAAGGCTTTAAGGTTATTCAAGTTTTGGATTGGTTTGCATGTTGGCTTGATAAGGGTATGACTGATATAAGTCAGCTCCTAAGACGATCACACAGATAACATCTGATCAAACTGAGAGCTGAAAGTTAACTGAATAAAATCAGGTATTATCCAATCACTTACGGTATTAATCAAATCAATCAATCAATCAAATGTTTATTTATATAGCACCTTACAACACCAAAAGCTGCACAAGGTGCTTTCCAAAATTAGATAAAAACAAGTAACATCTATAAAACCAAGATAAAAACAAAGATAAAACAAGTTATAAAACCATAGCAACAACATAAAAAAGATGCTTGCCCGAAATACATATGTTTTTAAATTATTATAAATAATTATTATTTAAATAATTAATCTGAAGCAGTTAATAAAACATACTTAATCAGTTATGTCTACACTCTTACTATAGTAATTATGATTAATAAGGACGGGATAATAGGCAACAAACTAGTTATTATTATGAAATAAACCAGTAATCAACAATGCTCATTTACTTTTTATACCATATCCTGCTTATCATTATTATTAACAGTTATTTGACAAAACCATAGATATAAAATTAGATTTCATTGCTATCTATTATCGTCTATGTTTGGAATTGTGTATAGAGGGTTATTCACTAATCAGACCTGTAAATTCAACAAAATCTTGCAATTAATGTGAGTAATTACCAACAAATAACAATAGAATGTGTATCCAATTTAATCTGGTTTCGTCTGAGCTTTCGGCCGATTTTGTTTCTCTCATCTCCTCATACATGGATCTATTTTCAAGCCTTTGTGCACTTTCTATAGTGCTTTTTCTCCTTAAAAAGAGCTTGTTTGTTGGAGAAATATCGACAACAGGAGGAGGACATTAGCACTTGAGAGACAGCGACCCACTGGGGATGTGTAAACAGTACCAACATGAGGCTCATCGATAAGGTGAATGGATTTGTATAGATGACAAAAAAAGACACGCGCACTCTCAACCGGAGGGTACTGAAATCATTAACACCTACATTACTCATATTGATTGGAAATGTAAGCCGGGTGGGTTTGGTTGTCACACGTTGTGACAGGCCTGCACATACAGGAGGTGAAACTGCTGTATTTGGCTGTTCATACCCCACTGATCACAGGCACATGAAATGGTATTCCCATTCTCACAGCGAGTTTCACCCCAGAGTCAACAAATGACATGTTTAGACCAGTGAGATATGTGAGGACAGGGACAATGGGCAATGCCACCTCCCTATATATGTACCCAGCCCTATCTGAATGATGATTCACATAAGCAGAAAGTCCACTGGCCTGGAGACACTGTTAATGGGAAAACACGGGAAAAGCAGAGCCCAGTGTGTGTCTATGTTCACGGTCAGAGGAGGAGGGGGGGGTGGGGGGTGGGGGGTGGTATTTACGTAAAGCTGTTTTATAGAGCACATCATCTGTAATCTATCATTCGACTGAGTGAAGGTATGTGCTCTGTGCTCCTTGTTTTCAGAGAATCAGTAGCCTTTGCACATCAGCAGACATCAGGGTGAATAGGGGTCAAAAAATAAATGTTTAATTTATGGCTGGGTTTAAGGTTATGTTGCCATGTTTAGCTTTAATTTTTAACTTATGCTGTAGAAAGTGTACTATAAGAGAGAACACTTCAGAAGACTGTACAGGACTGTTTTGATGGGTACAAGCAGGATTATTAATAATATGAATTTGCCCAATTTAATTTAATTTGTTTATTTTTTAATGGGGTTTTTTTTGTACCATCTGTACATGTCTGGGTCACTTACTACGTCCTTCATAGTGGCTGTAAAGATACAGTTTCATAATTTACTCTGTATTTTGGACAAAAGAGATTAAAAGTGGCGATAAACCTGGAAACTATGATTTTTATGACTGTCTGTAGCACATTTGGACTTCCAAGTTCATGCAACACATGAGAACATGTAATTATTGATCAAGTAACAACTTTTTAGACTTTGAGAATGTATATGACATATTATTTGGACAAATACACTGTGACCCATAAAGTTCTAATAATTTTCTTTTCAGATACATTCATCTTTTTAATTCATATATACACATCAGTTATCACCTTTGACCAGGTCCTGTGATTACATATTGAGTTCCAGTTACACTTTATATATCCAGAATAAATCAGAATAATTTTATGAGAAGAGGTAAAAATGTTTTAGTCCAACTTTATGAGTAACAATGTATATAATGCCCTTTAAGATGTCGTATGTACCCGTGTAGGTTCATTTTAGAGCATACCTTTTGTTTAGGAGGCCATAAAACCTCCAAAAAAAACAATTACAAGCACAAAATGTTCTGGGACGCCTTCCAAAAATCACCGTGCAGCATACTCACATATGTACCCAAGAGAAGAAAACACCATTTACTATGAATGGACACATTATCATGAGCAATTAACAATACATAATCTTACCAACACCTCAATTAGCTTTATCAGCTGCACAAAAAAGTACAAGTCTATGTATACATATCATAACATGTGCGGAAAATTACAGCATAATTAAATCACTCTCTCTCAAAACAATGTTTGGAAGCATTCTTTTTCTATATGCTGTTTGTACTGGATTACAATTCTGTTTTGAAGCTGTGTTTCATCCTGTATTTATGTGTCTATATGATATATATAGTTTTATTATGTTCCTTTAGATAATGTGGTAAACAAAACAAAAGCTGTGCAATAACACCTACCGTTTTGAAGATAGGATCATTATGTAAGTCGGTGCTGTTCATTTGCATTGAGTTAAATTTAATGTTATTTAAAATATTTCAGCAGCCCGTTTATAAAAACCACCTCCCACTAATATAGTTCTCAACAGCACATTTAAATAAATAACGTGTGCAACATATTCATGATTTAAATCAATACCTCTTATAAAAAAACAGAACAATAGGTCACATTCAAGTATGGTTTGTTTTCTTTTGTTTAGTTTTTTTGTGTCAGTTTTAGCCAAGAACACCAAATGAACTGATAAATATGAGGCTTTTGCCATATTTACAGTTGGTGTCCATTATGACATGATGTTTTAAAAACCAAAAACAGTCTTTTGGAAATGATGAAGCTGACAAATGATTGGTCACACCCTTGTCACATGATTCTTTCAATGAACAAAAGACATCAGCCTTCCTTGTTACCATAAGACAGTGCTTCTCGAATCCGGTCCTCGTGGCCCAGTGTCCTGCATGTTTTACATAGCTCCCTTTCCTTTCCTTTCTTTTTTTTTTTGAAATAAAAACTAATTAAAAATGTAAATTTAAATAATTAAAACAGAATGATACTTTAAACAAAAAATAAAAATAGTTTTTAAATGAAAAAATACATAAATTAAATGTAAAGATATCATAAAAAATATTGAAAAAATAAAAAATATCCTTTTTTATAAAAAAAAAACCCTAAAATATACATTAAAAACATTTAAATTAACAAAAAAAATTTAAGAAGTTTTAAATATTACAAAATATATAAAAATACATTTAATTTAAAAATAAATGAAAAACAAACAAAAAAATATACCTCCCTCTTCCATCACACCTGGAAGCCATTACATCATGATTAAGCTTCTGAAGAGCTGATCAATAATTGAACTAGGTGTGATAGAAGAGGGAAATAGCTAAAACATGCAGGTCAGTGGGCCATGAGGACCGGATTTGAGAACTCCTGCCATAAGGCGTCAACTTTTTTAACTTGGTATATTATGGTGTTTCTATCCTTGTTTTCTTCGTTTCTCTATCTGAGAAAACATTTGACATTTCCATTTGTATTGAATCACAGGAGACCAGTTTAATGCAACATGTCCACCTGAGTTATTAGATTTCTGATTATGTGAAATATGTTTCGGTGAAAGAAGATACGTATATTAATTCAGGAACTTTGCTAAAATACTTGCATGGGCAAAAGACAATAATGTAGAAAATGTACTTGTGTGGACGTACAAGTGATGTCAAGATCAATTAGAAGCTAAAAACAGGATCAGTAACGGGAGTTAAGACAAAAACAAATGTTTCAGTTACTGAAAATGGTTTGTCCACTGGAATCACTGGCTTTAATGAAAGCAAAAAAATTAAAATAAAAAATAAATCCTAGCTATATATACATAAGGAACTGAGCTTAAGTCCTATACGACAACATTAGGATTGCTGATTTTGTAAAGTTCTAATGTCGACATGTATTTCTCATTGCTTTATGAATCAGTCAGGATATATGAGAAGTATGTACAGCAGGATAAACAAAAGTTCTAGGTAAAAAAAACAGCCTATATAATGAAAATTAACACATCTTTAACCCTTTTGTTGAGACAATTGGAGATTCTGATGTTTTATAAAATGTTTCATTCAACACGTCAGATGTTTCTGTTTGTGCTGCCTCTTGTAATGGGGTCAGGGGTCAAGTTAAATTCTAACTTTAAACTTGAGAACCAATACAGTTACTTTTTTCTGTCTTTCAAGGCTGTGTACATAGTATTTCCTGTATTTTCTAGTTTGTGTGAGGAAAAGAGAATGACAACCATGCAAAAACTAAAACTAAGCTAAAGGTGGAATGAAGCTTTTGCATAGTACTGTGTACTTATATTATATATTCAGGTATTATATATTCATGGTTATAAAGCCAGGAACCAATTATTTCTGACAGTGTTGAAAACTTTCTTAGACTGTAAAAATCCAACAGCTGATGGATTATACTTTAAAAAACTCACTGCACTGATGAGAATTAACAGCAAATTCAACATAATACAATCTTTTACAGATTAAAAACATCATGACACTTACAGAAATGACTTTACATCCAATCCTCTGTGGCGTATCTGTTCCATCATATGATCCCAGCTGCCTGGATTTGATCTCGATCGGCCTGTCCCCGCCCCTCTGTACCGGGAAGCTCCAGCCGGACTCCCCCGGACCCCACGCGGGCCCCCACGGTGGCCTCCACTGCCTGGACCTGTGTGCAGTTGGCCCAGGCTCTGTGAGGTGACTGGAGGGTCGTTGGGACCCGGAGGGGGCTGGTGGGTGAGCGGCTGTTGGAGGCTTTGCTGTCGGACCAGGGGCCGAGGGCGCGCCACGGCTGAGGACGGGATGTGCTCCAGGGTGGAGGCAGATGAGAGGGAAGCATCTCCGAAACTGAGCAGACACATGGTGGTAGAGAGGAAAAAGACGGACACAAGAAGGAAGATGTCAAAGTTAGAATTATATAAGAGGGACGGCAGGACATGAGAAGAGATGTACTGTAGAGCATAGAAGTGTAAGTGATGTGATCATGTTGATTTGGAAAGAAAAGTGAAGACAAAAATAAAACTAAAAAAAAAAAATCTATACAGATACATCAGAGTGTAGAATGTGTTAATACACTGTTCAGAGTGAACATCCAAGGGAGAGAGGATCAAGAGAGAACAAAACACAAAAGAAGATCAGTGAAAGAAAAAAAAAAGATGAAGAACAGAAGAGAAAAAAATCATCTGCTGTAGGACAGTGTATTAGAGTATGGAAGGGGCGGCATGCATAATGTAAACATCCATTTATTATTCTCCGATCTGTCAAAAACAAGAACGAAACTGTTGATCTGGAATTAAATTCCAGCTAAAGTGAAAGTATCACTACCATTCCATTTGAGGCCTTGGTCCCCATCTACAGTACTTAAGTGTTTCTGTGCATTACCTCTCCTTCTAATTAGACCTGACCTACTTCTACTTCTCGCCTTTTGCCTCACTAGTCATTCTCTAAGCCCCTCTCTGTTCCTACTTTTTCCTTTTGCTGCTCTTGAACTCAGTGATTCTTCATCTTCGCTTTTTCTTCATCTTCTCTCTCCGCAGTCATCTTGTCATCATCCTTTGATTCAGTTCTTCCACCCATCTGTCTCCACACACCTCCAATCATTCTTTTTTTAATGCTTGTCCGCTTAATTACCAGTTGGCAACTCTTACAATCATGTAATAGGACTTCACCTCTTATCGTCCCCTCAATCACTGCCCTGACTGATGATTGTAAGCTTGTGCTAAACAGCTCTGTCTGAAGCTAATGCTGTGCAGGAGGATTTACTGCCTGGACTTGTGTTGTGTTAGCGGCGCTCTTCAGTATTAACTGAGCTCTACCTCTGCTGGAGACCTAAGAGCCGAGCCCCCTGAGGAGTGGAGCGATGCTGGATCAAGTAAATACACAACCGAGCACATATACATGCACTCTTACATGCAGGCTGGCTCTCATACAAACACTGGCATATTGCAGCCCATTAAGTATTTCCTGAGGACAGACTTTGAAGAAGATGTAAATTCGCTTGTGCATAATGTTTGGAATGAATGAATATGAGTTAATGAATCAAATTCTTCTGCATTATAGCATATTGAGTAAACTGTTGCAACACGGACAGATATTTTTTGGTTAGCTCTCGTCAAAATGAATGCATTCACGCCAATTAATTTACCATTATGATTAATCTGAATTTTTTAAAAATGAACGCAATTAAATGGAACAGTTAGTTACAGTTGTTTTGTTGAAACTGGTGTTGAATAAACACATTCATTGTATATCTATCTATCTATCTATCTATCTATCTATCTATCTATAAATAAATAAATATTTGTGTATATGTTGTCGGTACTTATATCACATTTTGTGGTGTTTTAGAAGAGTTTTTTAATATGTTTTGGATTATTTATTGCTTTTTTGTGTTATTTTTTGAGTGAATTTTAGCATGTTTTTAAAAAATTTTCTCTGCATTCTTGCATATCTTAGTGGATTTTATTGCATTTTGTTGCACAAAAATAGAAATGTTGACCAACATAAAGTGTTTTGACTGAGTTTTCTTCTCACTGAAGCACTTCCACATTAAAATAACACATTAACGCGAAGCATAGGTTAGTTGGGGATTCTGCTATAGCATTAGGCTAATGCGTCACCCAGGTTGGACAAACACAAGCAGATATATGCCTTTCTTTCTTGAGCCTGGTTACTCGTGCAAAACTAAACACAATTAATATAGATTAAACATTATTTAATTATGATTAATTGAAATGAATCTAACACAACACTGGAATTAATCCGATTAAAACTTTGAATCATCTAACAGATCATGATGACAGTGCTGGCAATATGATCATTCTTTGGTCTTAAAAATTCAAAAAATTTCAAAACACTGAACTTAAACACTACGAGCTTCATTGTGTAATCTATACTTATTGTTTATTTTTCATGGTATGACAATAAAAAAATAATTTGATGAGACACAAGATCCAGCTTTTTTAAAATATTAATATCAATACAAATCATGGATGAATCATACCCTTATTTTTCACCCATGTGATGAAGATGTAGGAAAAATGTTAATGTGCAGCGAAATATGAATGCCTTCAAAGGTTCTTCACTCTCAATAACATCCACTCTGATTTTTTCACTCTCCTTGGTTCAAAGGTAGAAAATTATGTATATATATGTGTGTGTGTGTATATATAAAAAGGCTGAAATCAAATGAAACTCATATCGGTAAAAAACATCAAGGACACGTCAAGTCTTTGCAGAAACCCTATAACTGTGGGTTTCAGTTGATGGGTTGGGACTTGAACAGACATTAAATTAGGGTCTTGGGTTACTGTACTGGGATATTTGGAATATCAGTCACTTTATTTCTTTCCTTGAGTTTGTTTTATGCCATATCCGTATCAGTACATACAATAGTGTGTCTTTATAACTAAAGACAGGAAATTCAGGCACAAATACATTGTTTATATATCTATTTTCCCATCAACCAACTTTTGTCACATATCCCTGTCACACACATATAGGCATAATTTACTTTCCTTCATGTCTGGAGAGGTTATCTCTTTAAACATGCATGAAAATTCACTTCATTTGAGGAATATTTTATTATCTCGTAGGCTCCTATAGCTCCTGTGTATTCCAACAGGATTTCTGATCTTTCTGATGCTCACAATTCTCTGCACATCCAAAACACACCACACGTACCTGTGTTTGAACATAATTTTAGGAATTCTAAAAGAGACTGAAAGCTTTACAGCACATTTTGTCCAAAACTGATTACATTGAAGTACACTGAAGAGACCTTCTGACACAAAATAAACCTAACTGCTTATTTTAGGTTTGATGTGCACATGATAATTTTAGACAATGATAGCTAGTGCAATCTTTGTTCCCAGTGATGCAAGTATTTTGCCTTTTCTGTCCTTCAGACGCTTTTTCTCTGCAGCACTCATGCAAGTGATCATGCATGAAATCAGCAAAAACCTATTAATGTTCAATACTGATGATTACACATACAGTGTATTGTTTAGGACACATATAAATCATTAGATATGTTCAGGTTAAATGTTGAGCAGCCGTGTACTCTACAGTGAAGTGGCAATATGTAGAATGAATATAAAGGTCTGGGGACAGACACTGAAATCCATACACTGCAAATGATCCCACAAACATCTTATCATAACTGACATCATTATAAATCAATATATCTGGCTGAATCCATCGTGGCATTAGTCCAGACATCTGGGAGCCAGCCCATGTGCTAATAAATGTTGCCAGTCTGCTCAGTGTCATACATTTGGCTTTTGATTTATACAATCCTTCCCTCTTTAGTTATCTGCGCACTACATCTGCCGTACTGTGCTGGAGTGCTATTTTTTTGGTTTCATCATTATTTATTTCCCTTTATCCGTCGTCGTTACTGTACTGCACCAACCCTGTCATTCATATGCTCCGAACGTTAGCCCTCTTTATCTGCTGTATCCTATTACTGACTCGCAGGGTTATTTTCACATTTCTTCTTGCTTGAAAGTCAATTAAGATGACTATAAACCTTGAATGATTTTGTAATTAGGGAAAATTGAAGAGGGTAAGGGAAAAAAAAAAAAGGAAGAAAGAAAAAAACAAGGAGACAGAAGCAGAGGAGAAAAAATACTAACAGTGACAGGGGAGAGAGGGAGAGGGAGGAGACAGAGACATAAATAGAGCCCAAAATAGAAACCAATTCCAGAGGAGAAACAGAAATACAGGTAAAAGGAGTAAAGAGGGAACAAGACAAAAGAGAGAGGAATAATACAATAAGAAAATAAAAATCATACAAAAGTTAAATGGAAGATTGAAACTGTGAAGTTACTCTTTTTTTTTTATTTAGAGATCCTATATTTGACAATTTTCTTGCTGGTTCACACTGTACCACAAATACAACACTATAATAATTACAATCAATAAAAGCAATGATGGAATAACATATCAATCAGTATGCCTGTATGATGAACTTCTATTATTTAACAGAGCAGCAACAAATATGATAGAACAATTATGTTAATTTCAGAATAAATATTACCATTATATGTATGTATCCACAAGCTAAATCTTTGTATAAATTTGAAGAATTTGTCTGCATGCGTGTGTGTATTTCTTAGATAGGCAGAAGGAGGTTGTGGGTGTTGAAAATAAAAGCGCTTCATTTAAGGTTCGAAAAAGGTCTTATTTTGGCTGATATATATATATATATATATATATATAGTTTTAACCTTATACTTGCTTTTTCTGTATAAACCAAGCCTGAATATCTTTACCTAACCTTAACCAAGTGCTATCAGTCCATAAAAGTTTAATAATATTGCCGTTACTGAAACGTGGATGTTTTTCTTAATATAGACCGTTTCTTTTTCCTTGAAACACTAAAAGTGCCATGAGCAGTATTATACCACAACGTTATATACACCTAGAGAACAACACAACATGAACACAGCAGTTGTGAATTTATGTGTGAGGTCAGTCTTTTAATGTGCCAGTCAATTTACTGAATAAAGTTAAAACAAACTGCAATAAATGTTGACATGTATTGCAAGAAACAAGGTGAGTATTGCATCATAATAATTTAAATTATTATTTTTAAAAAAATATTTGTAAATATTTTTTTATAGATATTTTTGCTAGAATTCATGTTTACACACCTTTTCTTCTACAAGTAATTTTTTCAACTACCACTGTATAAACTGATCTAGAAAGGCTAATATTAAATATATTTTGGTCATATTTATACCTTGTAGAAAACTCAGACTGGCCAAAATGTAGTGATGGAAATGGCTAATGTCAGTGCGGCTAATAAACAGATGAAAATCAATTAAATAAGCACCACAAAATGCTTTCAGGTCAGTTACTGGCCTAATTTACTGCTGTTTATTTAACAACTTAATCAGAGGTTTTTACTTCAGCTGAATAATAATGCTACTTTCTATTCTGGGGGATTTTCTGCGCGCATCTGTTTTGTTTGAAATGCTTGAAACTGTCACAGCTTGCTGCAAATTGGAGGCTGCAGAGAACAATATGACTGTGTAGTCAGTGTCTAAGACTCGCCTTAACATGAGCTTGTGGGATCCTGACAGCTGATTTAGAAATGGTTTGTGAGTGACAATGGGCTTTCAAAAACACGTCCTTCATCTGAGCAGTTGGGAGTACATGCAGCATTACCATTCATTATGGTTTTACAAACTCACACTCTTCCGTGATATCCACACCATGCTGTTGTTGTACCCACTGTTTCCCCTCATGCGTGCCCTTGTCACAATGCTCGACTCACTTGCTAAACCGCAGGCCTCCGGCATGCATGTGGCTCTGGACTGTCTGCCACCTCCCAGCCTTGCTGCCCCCCGTCACCATGCTTCGAATGCTGTCACTGCGACTGGGCCCCGCCTCAGTCCCAGAGCAAGCACCACCCCCGCTGTCACTGGCCCCTGGTGAGGGTCCAGCACCGCCCTGCCCACCCTTATCCACAGCCCCACTGGAAAGTCCGGTGGGGTGGATGGTCGACAAAGAAACACGGACAGACAGAAAGAGACAACCAAGAAGAGAGAGGAGAAAGAGAGAGACGAACAGACGCACAGACGTACAGACCCGGACAGCAGAAGGATCATCAGTGAAGTTAGTCACAGCAGTGAGTAAGACACTCTGTGGACAATCAGTCCAACCACAAGTGCAAGACGAGCACCTACTATGGTCACCAGGGGTTAGTAAATAACAAGTGAGGAGGTTTATAAAGATAAATTATCAATTCAGGATGCAACAGACTAGTTTTGTAAAAAGTTACTATTGTGCTTATTTGTCCTTCATGAGTCAGATTTATGTTTATTGTGCATTTTGTGATCATGCTTCTACTTTGTATGTTTTCATTAGTGTCTAAAAATGCAGCAAAATCTAGTATATATATATATACACTAATATAGTGTATATATATTAGGGGTGTGAATCTTTCACTCACATAATGATCCGATTCGAATCTTGATTGACAGACTACGATCTGATTGAGGGCGATTCATGAAAATGAGTAAACAATTTGGTACAATTCTGTATGATTTGATACAATTCAAAACAATTCAGTTCAGTGTGATTCAGTATAAATTGACAATTTAACCGCAAGGACTTATTTTATTTTATGTTACTCAGGAGAAAAAGAAACACAAATATAATTTCAAAACCATATACTTTTGTTTATTTAGTGTCACAGAGACAATAGAGCAGGAACTACTGAACATAAACTCACACAACATAAACTGAAGTCTTTATCTACCTGTAGATTACTGATATTAATGACAATATACATGTAGATAACTGATATTAATGTAAAACTGACAATCTGGTGTGCCTAATTTAACAGGTTTGCAAAACTCTGCTCATATTTAAAATACAAAATTTACTTCCCCTCCAAAAAGACAAAATAAAAAATAAAAATGTCATAAAGTGTAATTATTTCTGCAAATGTGAGAATACACCGAGCATAACACAGAGGTTAGACATAAAATATAGTTTTTTACTCTTTTTGAGGAAAATCAACTGATCAACATAATCATGTCTAAGAACACTAATGCCACTGAAATTATATCCACTGATTTCATAAAAACTCTTTCTGATGCTACGCTGGTGTCTGGTTTACAGTGGACTTTTTAAAGACATGCCAGTAGTAGGGAACTCACCGGGGATCCAGTACAGGTGGACTAACGGAGACATGTGACTAAAGTACAGGTGTACTGATGGGACTGACTGAGGACTGCACGGGTCGACTTTACAAACCCGTATATTAGACCCGTAACCCAACCCATAATTAAACATTCTGTACCCAGGAGCTCAGTGTTTAGGTTTATTTTCAGTTTAAACACACTACATCAGTGTTACTCAGTAACATCTTGCAAGTACGTGTTGGCACTAAAAGAACTGGTTAAGTATCGTCCTGTAGTTTGGAAATCTGTGGGCGGATATAAATCTCCCTTCAAAATAAAATGATGCAGCTGTGTGGATCAACCACGTATCTGTGGTTTCATCCATAATTATACTTTTATTTTGTCACTTCCGGTCCACTATTTTGTCACTTCCTGTCCGCTACCCGTATCCGTACCTAAACAAATCGACTGATAAACCTCCGATTGGAAGTTTTAACATTTATACATTTCTGAAAAGAAATTATATGTCATTGTTAAGCCACTTGGCCACAGAACGACAGAATTAGAGGTGGGTGGTTAGACCTCAAGGAAACTGATTCACGGCCGTTAATCTGGTGCACCGATTCACTCGAATCTCATAGAACCGATTCAAATCGGTTGGTCTTTACACCCCTAATATATACATTTTGTGACTTTATATAATCTTTCTCTTCATTCCTTCTTTTTGTTTCTTAGCACAACAAGTTAATTTAGTGTCCTGTGTAATATTTAGTTGAATAACTCTCGTAACTTCAGAGATCTGTGTGACTGAGCAGCATAAAGGTGATGGATGTAACCTGGAGCAAACAGATTGTCAGCAATTGACTCTCAAAATTGTCTCAGAGTAACAACATAACAGCCATTTACCTAAATGTTTTGGTAGAATTACAGCTAATTATACAAACATTATTCTCTCGATAGGTCCAGACAAGATAATTCAAAGTAAGGATAAATTAGTGAATGTGGGATCCCCCAAATCATAAATATGTGGCATTTAAGGACACATCTGTTAATGAGAATGTGCTTTCATCTCAGCCATTATTTATAGGAGACTTTCTTAATGCAGCTACAAAGTCTAGGAAATTGCTATATTTCTAAATATCTGAAAGAACCAAGAGATTCAGGATTTTTCCTCTGCCCAATTTCTCACCACACGGGAGATCAGTACCAGTGTGTGTCCTCTGTGGGTAGAGCATAATGGCCTGTTAATGATGCAAATGTGTCATCTTCACATTTTAAAACTCCAAATGCAGGTGATGATAACAAAACATTGATAATTATCTGTCTGTGATTCCCCTGCAGCTCTATTGAGTAAGATAAATACACTCCTGTCTAATGAGTTTGTTTATAATCTTTCAGATGACTTGGAAATATCTAATCTACCACAGGCAAAGAGAACACATTTTAATACACATTCTCCATTATTTCTCATAATGCAGCCTCGCCCACCCGTGCTGACCTCGACTTGAGACGCCACAGATACAAGTAGAGACAAATGTCAACCAAAGTTCAGAGACCGGCAGTGAAGACAGACCACACAAAACCAGGACGCCTCAATGACATTCAGACATTAAGTGTAAGCTGACAGCAAAATGGATGAGTTATCGTTGAACTTCCATGCAACTCTCACTTGCGTGGGTTTCGCTTTTGCAGCACGATGTCCAAATTACTCTCACAAATGACTAATTACCACCATCAAAGCATTCTTAGTACAAAAACAAAATCAAGCACTATGAATGAATTGACTTACTGATCTAGTATCACACATTTGCAGTGACACCTTTATCATCAACTTATTAAATGCCTCTCATGTAAAAATAATAAAGTCGATAGCACTATCCAATTCGATCACAATAATTGCTGTAATGACAGTTACTCAGTAATTTGATAATAATTTCAACATAGCTGCACAGATACAGAGAAACTGATCACCCTGTGGTTGGGAAACAGTCAAGTGACTTAATTACAGCAGGTAGTGATAAACACTTAACGGCTCGGTGACATGTGAGACAAATGGGCAGTTGAAGCAGACATTAGACTGTTCAGACACTTTAGCTGTTGTTGTTTTTTTAAACGCAGGTGGAACAGACTCAGGAAGGCTATCAGCGTCACAGCACTTTCAATACTCTGAGCGATAATCGGAGTAGTGATGACAAATGAATGGAAACAAAGAGCAGATGGTGGAAGAGGTGAGAAGGGTAAAAACACAGAAGGAAAAACACCACAGCATTCAAAACACAGACACAAAAACACCCCACAAACAGTTAAACAAATAACCTCAAGTCAACCCTCTTGTGGAAATCCTGATGACTGAGGGAGGTATATGTTTTTAAGAGAGAGCTGCTCCTCCAGTTTGAGAGGCAGACCTGAATGCTTGGAGTGGCTGAGTTGTGTAAAAAGGGGAAGGGGGTTCAGGTAAAACACTGAGCTCTGCAAACGGAGGGTTTCCATGGTAACACTCCATGGGCTGCAGGTGAGAGGGAAGAAGTAAAGAGGGTCTGATGAGGCCAGCAGGGCTGTAGGGAATGGAGCTATCAAACATTTGACTTGCTGTGTGGAAGAAAAATAAAATATTTCCCCACTTGTGTGTTCTGTACTCAAGGACTGATGGCCTAAAATATGTACATCTTAAACATATTGATCATTTACAGCCTGTTTTTTATCTTTCTATTAGACATATGTGTCTGTTCTCTCTGCTCTGCTGGCAGACAGAAACACTGTCTCTTTATCTACGAGGGATCATTTTGGAAAACATTGTAATTTCTGTCAATGTTTGGGCAGTCCTAGCAATCACAGCAATATTGAGGGATGGTGCTGCACATTTCTATCAGGTGCTGCATGACCAGCAGTGCATACTAAACACCATCTAGCTGTGGACATGCCTGAATGCAAAAACATGAGGATTACAGGGGATGAGAGGAGACTTCTGTTAAAAGATATGGATAGCAGACAGCATTTACAAAATGAGGCATTCTGACCTCTTTGGGCCATTAAATGTGACCTTTTTACTGTTCGCTGTGATATATTAATCCATTTATCCACTTGCTTTTGCGTTTTTGCATCATTTGTCTGGTGTGTTTTTGCACATTAAGGGCAAATATGATCTTCAAATGGACATTTTATTGCATAGGTACAGTGTACTAAAACCTTTACTGTAATCCTGTCAAACTCTTGTAAGGCATGTATAAGCTCCTGTTCATTACAGCCCTTCCCAGATAGAGGGATCCCTTACCAGCCAGGACTGAGACTCACTTGGGCGTGAGGCGAGGGTCTCCGTACGGAGCATATGGAGACATGTTTAAGAGGAACTCCTTGGGTGGGTAGGAGCTCCACCTCTGTTGCACATTGCTGCTGTCATTGTTATTCCAAAAGTCTCTGTCTAGATCACTGTGACCAGAGAAAAAGAGAGGTAAGACAGATAAAGCCATAGACAACAAATACAGGGGCTATAAAAGAGAAACAAGTCAAAAACACATCAAAATCAAGTCAAAACCATTCTGAAAACATCTTAAGTTAAGATACTTCCTCTTTAATTAAAAGGTCAAAGATGTGGGACTTAAAAAATAACATAAGTGTCACAATATAACATAACTATCAATACAACAATCAAATAGCTTCCACAAAACCTGACAGGATGTAATGTTGGTGCCTGATAAAACACAGTAAACAGAGGAAAAATATGTGACCTGAATGGATTATCACTCTGTCTGGGACAAGGAAACAAACAAAATAGAAGGATCAGAAGAGTCACAAAGAAGGGGGTGGGGTGGGGGGTTATTGGCAAAAAAAGAGAAAGACATCAAGTATAATACAGCAAATACAGGCAACAGTATCTGGCAGTGTATGTTAGTGGTCAAATTTATAATAATGATAATAAATAAGAACCCAAAAAGACATCTTCTCTTTTAATTACATTATAAATACATTTCAAGACAAAACAATTTCTGTTTACATGTTATTTTATCTGTAACTGATGCTTAGTTTACTCAACATTCACATTTTGACCATAAACCTTCCCTCCCTGTGGTCTTGAGGGCTGTAAAATAAAGCGTTATACCTAACTGTGTCCCAGAAAGTACTATATAAATATATATAAATATATATCCATGCAGTAACACTATCTTGAGGGTATCATTTCATGGCAGCATTTCCAACACTGCAGGGGGCAACAACATAAGCTTTCCAATCATAAAAAGCTTGTTAAATTGTGATGCCATCACCACAGCATAACTTATCTCCATACGTCTCCATTTACATCCCCCTTTGACACCTACTTGATGGCTTTATTTTCCCCTCGGCCTCTCACAGAATCTGGAGAGCTGGCAGCTTCCACCCCGGGCTTATTCCTCTTCCCCTGTGAAGAGACAAAGGCGACACAGACCATGATAGGAAATGGGAGGATCTGAAAATGATGTCTTCGTTGTTGTACACTGAAGTTTTTTCCCCTCTTTTTACAGTGAAAGTGCTCATTATGGGGGCTTCAGAACAGCATCAGGTTCCAAACATGTTGTAAAACATGATAAATGAGGGAAAAGCAACAAACTGGTGTGATGCCAGGACTACGGCTTCTAAAGAAACAAAACGTGATGAGGGACCACTTAACTGCAATGAGATGCAAAACGCACCCTTGCTCACACAAACGCCTGACACATGGATACACGTCTCCACAAACAAACTCAAGAAGAGCACACACATTTGCCGTGCTCTGATTAAACTCTAAGTTGGCTACAAAATTGATCATGACGTCGAAGTAATTAGTGGTAGAAAAAAAGCAAAGTCCATTAAATATGTGCTTAGGTACAGTTTCAACACACTTGTATTCTACTTGAGTGTTTGTCTTATATTTCTTTCCTTGTAAAGTTCAGAAAGACATATTGTGGTTTTCGCTGCAGTACGTTTCTTCGAATGGATTTGATGCTTTTCCTTAGAGCTACAGTCAATACTAGAATAATTAGTTCCTCACTATAATATATGAGAAGTACTTTTAAGTATTAATCAATTGTAAAGTATAAAGCAGGAGCGTTACACTCGTTTTAGTTCAGGGGTCACGTGCAGCCTAATATCATTTCCAGCAAAACATATAAATAATGTTAACTCCAGACTATACTCTGTTTCAGAGTGAAAAAAAATGAAAATTAGATCATGAAAATGTTTACATCTTCAAACTATCCTTTAAAAATATGTGAATGATGTGAAAAACTATGAACAACCTGAAATTTGTTGAGAAGAACAGGTGCCATTTTATTAATAATTTTATCCTCACCATCATTTACTCATGAGCATTACAGCTTACAGGTCACAGCGGATCTATAAAAACACAAACATTTCGTAACGGGAGTTTCATTATATAACATAGTAGTAATTTAGTGTAATTCCACTTGCTACAAGTTGTTCATATTTGTTTCATTTATTAATATTTTTGTGAAAGGATCGTGTGTATGTGTATATGTAAACATTTCCTTGTAATGTAATGTTATATGTGTACACTAATACAAATAATTTGGAGTTGTCATTATTTATTTATAGGTTATTATTATAGTAGCTTTGATCCATTTGAGATCAAATAGGGCTGTATGTCCCACTGACTTAAAATGCATTTTACACCCATAATTGTTAATATGTAATTTTTATATTTGAAAAACTCCTATGTTTGACAACCCAGGTAGACAGTATAGTGCAGTATTGATGCTTTTGCTAAAGTAACATTAGAGTACTTCTTATATGTCTATAAAGCATACATGTTCATAGGGGAACAAAAAATGAACTGTATTGTCAAACTCTGAAATGGAACTACAATTATACTCTTAAAATCAATAGAAGTGATTACTGCATTATTTACTCTTGACATTAATTGTTTCCCCCCATCTGATTAAAACAAAGTGTAAATCCTATCTGTGCCATAGGTTATGCTTACTGTGTAGCCCACAGCACAGAGGATGGGAATGACACAAGGCCAGATTCTGGAAATTTAGGGCTTATTTGTATTCATAGAGACCAAAGGAGAACATAAAATTATGGTACAATAGAATATTTTGCTGGCCAGTAAAAGCACTGCTTTCCATGTTCAAAGACTCCACTCTAACTTGAATAAACAATTTGAGGTAAGTAAAATTTTTTCATCCCTCCTAAAGTTGAATACTGCAGGTCAAATTGTAAACCTTTCAACTCTGAGCTGCCTACTTATCCAAATTGCTTGGTGACTGCAAGTCAGATGATTTGCACTGTGGGGCCTTCATCCATTTTGCCAGAGAAAAATATTGCATTGCTTTTCTGTTTGCATACATTTACAGGTCACATCTCTACAGTATTAGATTATAGTACATTGAGAGTAACTTCTGGGTTCAGTCCACTTTAGGCAGCAGTTCTGTGTGGATGCTATATTCACTCATAGTATTGTAATAATTATGTAAGAGGAGACGTTTGCTTAGTTTTTCTCAATTGCCTTGGTGCATTTTTTTTAATCATCTTCAACATTTGCAAAAATAGTACATGCATTAATCAAAACAATTTGTACAAATAACAAAACACTGTGGATTACCTGCAAAAGCCAGTGTCTTGCTCAAAATCTTTAATACAATCAATCAATTTATGACAAATACGTTGTGGGTTTGGCACGACAAACCCCACCCCCCACACACACACATCTTACCTGATTTGTCCTATCTATTATCATTTTGAAAACATATTTTGGTGACTGTGATCTTTGATCTACAGTCACCAAAATTTAATGGGATCTATTCTGGACAAGGACATTAACAGAAACGTTGACGAGTCGAGATGTCGACTCCTGTAGCACAAGTTGACTTGAATTTGGAGGAGTCGACAAGTCGCATGTCATTCGTTCTCTCTCTCCCTCTTATTGGGCGAATAAACACAGACCAGCCAGACCTAAACCAGAAGAGACATGGCTGCTGCAGGTAAAAACAGGGGGTCGTGGGTCTGACAAAAACCAAAGTGACAGACACACATCACATGTGTGGAAATACATCACCTTAGATGAAAAAAAACCCAGCACAGTCATCTGAAGAAGCATCTGCTAGCTAACCTGAGTGACATGAGCAGCATCTGCTAACTAACCTGAGTGACATGAGCAGCATCTGCTAGCTAACCTGAGTGATATAAGCAGCATCCGCAAGCTAACCTGAGTGACAAGAGCAGCATGTGCTAGCTAACCTGAGTGATATGAGCAGCATCTGCTAGCTAACCTGAGTGATATAAGCAGGATCCGTTAGCTAACCCGAGTGATATAAGCAGGTTCCGCTAGCTAACCTGAGTGACATGAGCAGCATCTGCTAGCTAACCTGAGTGACATGAGGAGCATGTCCTAGCTAACCTGAGTGATATGAGCCACATCCGCTAGCTTACCTGAGTAATATGAGCAGCGTCCGCTAGCTAACCTGAGTGATATGAGCAGCAGCGGAGACAAAACATTCTTTTTTTCCAAACATGATGTGGACAGTATGCATCTTGGTGGCCATTGCCTTAAACTTTTTACAGTTAATGTAAAAAGTGAGGACGCGTGAGAGATATCTGTAGAGTTCAGTTTTAGAGCCGTCAGTCCAAAGAAAATCCGGACATATGGTCATTCTACTTATGTAGATGTATGTATATGCAGTTAAATTTAAAAGAAAACTCAAGGTGTTAGCCTTTGTTTTGTTGGGGTTAAAGTGCTGATGCTCGTGTCTTGTCAGTGGACATTGTTTCATTGCAGTGAACTTCCATACAAGTTGCTCATTGCTGGACAGCTGTGTGTCTGTGTTGTTCCTCTGCTGACAATGTGATGACGTCATCACAAATCTTCAACTTTATTGATGGATAAGCCGAGTCGTTAACACCCTATTCTGGACCACCTTGCACATTTCCTAAAAAAATCATGAAAATTGGTCCAGTCGTTTTTTGTGTAAAGCTGCTGACAGACAGAAAGACAGACAAACTAAACTAAAAACTACAGCCTTCTGAGAGCGCAGACCTCCGCAAAGCAACGCAAGTCTGTAAAGGTCATACATTTTGCAAATATACCATTTGATTGAAGTCGTATGATGTCAAAACATGACATCATCGATCCCATCTGTGTTATCTCATCTGATGTCTGAAGGTAAGATGAAGTGAATGCAAAAAAACGCCTGATACTATCTTGTCTGGATTCTGAGATATCACCACTTATGTGTTTTAGATGTTGACCTTCACTGTGACCTTGACCTTTGACCTTTATAGCTCAAAATATGTTGGTTTCTTCTTTCACAAATTATGAATCATCTCTGAAAGTTTTATCAAAATCCGTCCATAACGTTTTGAGTTATTTTGCTGAAAATCAGACAAACAAACGCACGGTAAAAAAACATAACCTCCTTCGTGGAGGTAACAATAGCCCTCTCCCATTCGGAGGGCAGGGTAATTATTGCATACAGTAGACACTTTTTATAATAGGACACCCCAGAAGCAGTCCTTAGTTTATAAACAGGGCCCTTTAACCATCATTAATCATATGATTAAAAACACATTTTACATTTAAATGCTGAATAAATTAAGATGTCCTGAATAACACATTTTAAAAATATTTCCTATCTAATGAAGTTTAATTTCATTTGCTTTTCCTGATTCCTATTGTAGTCAGCATACGGCAATATTCTCAGGCAATTCAATAGTCACACATGGAGCTTTGTACAAAAATAAGGAGTTCACATGATTAGTAGATTACCTGTCCAGAGTTTTTCCTTTTTGTTTTTGGGTCTTTAGATCATGTAGAATTCTATTAAACATAAAGCAGTAACAGTTAACCTCTTAAAAGTAAATAGCTGTGTCAGTGAACATGTCAGTGCCATCAGAATGACAAATCCTTGTGTCATTGTCAACAGATAAGTCCAACTGCTCAGTCATGTTGACAATATTTCAGTGTGCTCTGGATGTTCTGCTGTAAACTAAAGCTAAAGCCTTTC
Source organism: Siphamia tubifer (assembly GCA_020466265.1). Taxonomy (NCBI): domain Eukaryota; kingdom Metazoa; phylum Chordata; class Actinopteri; order Kurtiformes; family Apogonidae; genus Siphamia; species Siphamia tubifer. The sequence continues at coordinate 47,478,629 of CM035785.1, read as the reverse complement.
ATTGGCTCTCAGTCACTTTCCACATTTATTTTAAATCCTGGTGCTGTCCTTCAGTGCACTGCATGGTCAGTCTCCCTCTTATATCAGCGAATCACTATGCCCCTACAGCCCCCCTCGGGGGCTGAAGTCGCTGGAACAGAACTTTCTTATGGTCACTCGTTGCAGGACCAGAGGAGAACACTCCTTTCAGGCCATTGTACTGACACTCTGGAACGGCCTTCCACTCTCTTTACATTCTTTGGTCTCTGTTGATGTTTTTAAGAGTAAACTCAAAACCCACTTGTGTCTCCAGGCATTTTAATTGCAGTAGATTAATTATAATATGACCATCATTTTATTTTAATTTCTACCTTTTTTACGTTGTATTTTGTCTTCTGTGAAGCATCTACCTTGTGACTTCTCTTGTCTGTGAAAATTGCTAATATAAATAAACTGTGCTTGCTAGCTAATCGACTATTTCGGGCTTCCTGCTAAAGACGTCTTCTGCATCCAGAAAGATACATGGCTTGAGATAAGTAACTCTAATATATATATTGGCAGAGTCTCCCGGTGCTTTTCTAGTTTCCATTGTTTTGGACTCATAATGTTGCTAAACCTAAACCTGACCAGCAGAACCATCTCAGATCAAAACACTTCCCCTTCTACATCTGCTTCTCTTCTCACCTACACGTGTCCATCACTCTGGACAAGGTCAATCTGGACTCATCAGACTATATGGCCTTTTTATAGTGAAACACAGTCCAATGGTTATGCTCTTTATTAAAGTGATGGTTGTTTAATAAATGAGAAGCTACTCAGTGCATCAGTCAGATTCAAAGAATCTGTTACAGCTGAAACAATGGGATGGGGCGCCCTTTTTTCCTTCCTTTTTTCCTATTTAAAATATCAGTGCATGGTGGTATTTATTTACTGTGGATATATTCCATAATAACATTTGTGCTTATTATACTTCATGTATTTCCTCCCCATACTGTAACAGAAGATCTTGTCTCATCACAGATCCAGCCATCAGATACAGGACAGATTACTGATAAAAATCAGATATGACATCAGAAAAGTAACAATTATTTTTTCTTCATTGTTCAGTAGTAGTAAAACATTTGCAGAGCATCTATCTTTACATTTATTCCCACACAGACAGACAGACACAGACAGACAGACAGACAGACAAAGATCATTATCATTAACAAAAACTTAATGAAAGGACAAAAACTAAAAAACAATTAAACGATTAAAACTATAATTAAGGGAACAAATTGTGCCAGGCACAACAAACCCCATCCCTTACAAACATTTTACATGATTTGCCCTACCTCTAATCATTGTAAAACACATTTTTGGGGCCTGTGACCTTTGACCTACATTTTATAATTTAATGGGATCGATTCTGGACCACTTCACATATTTCCTGAAAATTTCATGGATATTAGTCCAGTAGTTTTGTGTAAAGTTGCTGACAATCACACAAACACACAGACAAGCATACAAACAAACCAAAAGCAATACCTCTCCGCCCTCTTGGGGGCAGGGTATTGAAAGAGAACTAACCAAAACTATTGTGTGCTGACATAACATATAAACTATAACATATAAATTATGGATAAAATACCCTTCATTTTCATCTTTGTCAATGATGAATTGATATGAAATTGATTTATTTCGCTTGAGTAATTTTAGCTGGCGGCACCATGTGGCACTTCACGGTCCGTCACTTCTCGTCATATGTTGTTTAGAGTTGGCTTCTCATCCTTACTCCACCTGGCAACATGAAGACTAAAGTTGGGGGAAAAGCACTTGTATGGAATTTCCATGAATATGATGATAAAATAAGGAAGATAAAAGATATGAAAAAATGAAATAAAACTATGCATTTAGAAATGTTTTTTATAAAAACTAGCAAACCTGCTCTAAAAACTTCTTAAAACTCAAGTCGAGAAAGAAAGCCAAAACTAGTTAACATTAAACTATAATGAAAAACTTAAAACTTTTATAACCTTGGTTCCAATTTCCTAAACACACACACACACACACACACACACACACACACACACACTAAGGATTAGATGTCTCCTATTAAATTGCAAAAACACATGCATTTCTTTTGCAACACATCATGAGGCTTATTTTGCTAATATTCTGCTAATTTTCACCACTTAATGGATAGTGTTTTCATCAGAACAATACAGTGCAGTTACAGTTATTGACCCTAACGTTTTATTGAACTCAATATTTATTGAACTCTTGCAAACACAGTGCTCTATCCAACTGACTCACACAGACCCTCTGAAATTACATAATATTTTTCTATTGTAACATGAGCAGCACAACATCTATATGTATTTTACTCATATGCGACTGACTTTTATTTACCCTTAAAGGGTAAATAAAAGTAAGTGGTGTGCAGTGTGGAGTCTACAGTGAGGAAAGGATTTCCAAACACAGTGCCGAATGCTTCTCTGTGTACAGCTTTCAACATTCTGCAGACAGGTGGCCTCTTTAGTTACCCAACTGTATCTCTCTCTAATGCATCCCCAAAACACTCTATTATTTATCAGGTTATGTCTTATAGGTCCAGCTGGGCACACATATTTCCAATAACAGGCACAGTTTGGGGCCTGATCTAATCTGTAACTGCATTTAGCCACTACTGTGTTTACATGCACACATAAGATACAGTAATATTAGCCTCAGTGACTCAAAAGTATAGATTTATATCACTCAAGAATGTGCTATCAAGTGCTTCTCATCTATCATTAAACAGCATCATAAAATCTTCAGGAGGCTGGTGGGAAGAGGGTGGAGAAAGTACAATGTTGAAAGAGTGGGAGCGTGTGAGAAAGAGAGGAGGAGGAACAAGACAGGGGGAGAAAATGAGTAGACGGGCCGACGGGAAACACACGCAGGGATGAGATGGAGGAGGTTTGAAACATGGATGTTGTAACTACAGTAACACAGCGCCGCCGCAGTGGAATGACGCTACATGAGGTGAAGTATAGATGTGAGGGATCCAAAGGGGCTTCTCTGTTCAGACCTCCTACCTTAATGTTCAACAGTGTCTTATCCCCCCTGTCTACACGCCTCTGTGGCTGTTTCACTTTTCTGCCTCTCACCTCCCGTCTCCTCCTACTCTCCTCCCTCTCCACTTCCACGAAACAACCAATCATACGAGACCGGGTCCAGACATCTTTGTCGCCGCTGGAGAAAACACTTTCCATCAGCGTCTCTGATGATTCTTTTATGACTAGCCTGGTTGTTTGAGTATCCACCCCCTTACAAACCATACTTAACGTCTCTAATGAGGTCATGTGGTCACTTCTGTCTGTCTGTCTGTCTGGACTATGGAAAAAATATTGCATCTGTAGAATAACAGGGCATAGACCAAGGACGGCCACCCTTAAATATTGTAGAAGATCAATAAAAAAGAGGCAGAGAGTAGGATTGTTTATTACAGTAGAAAAAAAATAGTCCTGCCAACTGACAGAGGAGCAAAAAAACTATAATAATAATAATAATTATAATAATAATAATGATAATAATAATACTATAGAAGATGCAGATAAGTGGACTGTCTACACTGGTGGAAGTCCATTCTCTGAGTGCATGTGTAGTTTGTTAGTGCTGCTTAACAATTTTGCATTTTTACCTTAAATAATCAATGTTTAACAAAGACAGAAAAATCAGTGGTCCTCTATCATTAATAAAATACCTCAACCATGACTTTCCTCAAATTATCTTTGCATCTATTAACCTAAATATTAACAAGAGCACTGACACAACCTAAATATAACATTGTTTCACCTTTTGCTATTGTAGGAAATGTGTCAAGTGTTATAAAGTCAAATTACAAATGAAACACAACAACTACAGCAATTCCTTTAACGCTTAAAGATCTAGGACTTGTTTTGTGACGTCCACAATATTTTGTTCTCTGTACTTAACTTTTCTTAAGTAATTAAACATCATTTATCATAATATCATCCTTTGCGTTCTACATTTTCCAGTTCAAATTATGTATTTTCCTATATTTATTTCGCTGATCATGTAGATTCATTTCAGATTCACAGAACACTTTTCTCTGCTCTGATATGATAATCTATGAATTTACTGTGAACTTTTATGAACATTTACATGTACATCAACAGCTTCAAAAGAAGGAAGAGTGAATGTTTCAGCATTAACTAAACATAAAAATGTCTAAATCCCCTATTCATTTATCGCCAAATGAGACAATATTGCAGAAAATGGTTATATTTCTACCTTCATTATGGCCCCATCTGATGCCTCTGAAAAGCTGAGACTGTGCTTTACATGAATTATTTAAATGCATTAATAGGAGTAGTAGTCTAGAGGGTATTAAACCTTTTAGATTGGTAGATACTTAGTCATTAACTGCTGTTAAAATCTGATGGTTTAAAAGTCCTCAAATTGGAATCTCTGCCATTTTCCACAAACACAAGCGTCGAAAAATCAGCACTAAAAAAAATTGTGTGGTCACAGGATCATTAAAAAAAAGAAAAGCCCACTGCTCGTACAACTCTCCACAATTTATTTTCTGTTGAGGAAAATGTTAAAACACTGAAAAATGTCTTGGAGAGGAGGATGAGAAGGCAATGTTCACAAATTTATTGCTGCGTTCTGACTTTTATGTTTGTTCAAAGGATTTTTTTGCTGAACTGTGGCCAATGTAAAAAAAACACATCTTAACTCTAGAGCAGGGGTGTCAAACTCATTTTAATTCAGGGGCCACATTCAACCTAATATGGTATATAGTGGGCCAGCCCAATAAAATAATATTTAAAAAAAAAAAATAGATAAAAACGTATAAATCATGTCAACTCCAAAGTCTTCTTTATGTTTTTGAGCAAAAATAGTACAATTCCATCATAAAAATATTTACATGTACGAACTGTACTTGACCATAACAGGAACAAATATTAACATCCTGAAAATTCTTGGGAAAATAAGTGAAATATTATCAACATTGTGGTTTAGTTTATCATTTATACATGTGCATCTCAATTTAAAGATAGCAGTGGATTTACAAATATTTTAGTAACATTCAGAATACTGCCAAAATTCCACATACATTTCAGGTTATTCACACAAGCTAGTCTTTTTTATTTATTTATTTCTTCTTTTACACTAAAACCAATAAGGACATTTGTGCTTTTTAATAATATATTGTTTGATATGATTATGGTCGATCCATTTCAGATTGAATTAATATCAAATGGTTTTAACTTTTGCATTTCACAAATTCATCCCAGAGACCGGATTGGACCCATTGGCGGGTTGATTTTGGCCCCCGGGCCGCATGTTTGACACCTCTGCTCTAGAGTAAAAACAAGCTAATTGGTTGACAAAAAGCAAAAACAATCAAACAAACAAAAAAAACAGATTAAATGACAAAGAAAATAACCTTGCTTCTAGGTCTGTTCCTAACTTTTTCATATTTTCACTTCAGGCATTTTGCCAAACAATACGAGATGACATAAAATATTAAAAAAAAAAAAAAAAATGAAACAAGAACTAGAAAGGGGAAGCTACAGTGGCAGCAGAGGTGAATGGTAAGTGGGATGATTCTGGAAAAAAGTAATCAGTGACACTCTGACAAGGACATGGAGATAAAGTGACAAAGGGACGAATACAAACCAGACCATTCAGTAGAAAAGAAGAAGTAGAGTGACACAAAAACAAAGGCAGACATAGATAGCGCATGGGTAAACAAAGATAAGCAACGGGTTTGTTTGTCAGCTTCACTTAACTCTTGCATTTAAGGAGGACGTAACATGTTGGATAAGTCAAATACGATTGGTGATGTAATCCACATTTGGTTCCAATATTGTAAAATCTCTCAGGATGTTTTATCAGCTGTTGAGCTGCAGTGACTCCTTAAACACACTGAGATGAAAGAGTTGGGACACAAATGAGAAGAAAGCAGGACAGGGTATGGGAAATGTCAGCGCAACAAAATGTATAGTATGACTTCCAGTCCCTCAGAGCTCAGACTAACACTCATTAGCATATGAATCATTAGCATGGCACTGGAGGCTGCAGGCAGGAATGTGTGATGCACCGAGCTGACGGCACACAAAGCCCTGTTTACAGAAAGCGCTGAGGTTTTTCATCATGTTTTCTGTCATAGCCAAACATGCAAGCACACAAAAAAGTGCTATTCAATATTAACATAAAACATTATGCCCATTCAAGGTCACAAGATCATCAAAAGGAAAAGTCCACTGCCCACACAACTCATTGCAATTCATTTTCTCCTGAGGAAAATATTAGAATCCTGCAAAATGTCTTGGAGAAGAAGATGAGAAGGCAACGTTCACAGATTTATAGCCAAGATGTGACTTTTATAAGCTTGTTTGTTCAATATATTTTTGGTAAACTGTGGCCAATTTCAAATTCCAGTATGAAATGGTCAGAATCTTGATTTGAACACATTGCACCAAAGCACCATGGGTAGAACTCTGCCCTACAATGTAAAAATGCAGTAACTGTATAGACATCAAACTGAGAAAAATTACCTTAAAGCTCTCTTGTTGTGCAGGTAGGTTATTGGACATGATGCAGTATTATTACTGCATATTGCCTAGTTCTCTAAAAACGACAGTTTGCCATATATATGAATTCTGGTAGTGCTTAGTAACTGGGAATTTTGACTTTTTATGTAATCATTTTGACTTTTTATCTCATAATTTTGACCCTTTATCTCATAATTTTGACTTTTTATCTCATAATTTTGATTTCACTTAATGCACCTTATATATTAAAAACATTCACTGACAGTGCACCTTAAAGTGCAGAAAATATGGTAATTATATAATCCGTTTCAGTCTAATACAGGTATTCACTGTAAGCTATTGGGGCAGGGTCCTAAATGGACATTATCTTTTTGCTTTGTTTTACTAGTAGTTTTTGCAGTTACTGAACAATCATCAATTTTCTTCAAAACGACAGATATGTGAGCTGAGATATTTTATTACATGACAAAGAATGATTTGAATGTTGCAAAAAACACAATAACTCATTTTTGCCAAAAACTGCAGTTACTGCCTTTTTACTTTGTAGGACAGAAGTGCTCAGACTTTTTAATCCATAAAGACCCAAACATCCACTTGTGGCCAAAAGCATCTTCTGATCTAAACTGTTTTATATCTATTGATCCACAAATCCTACCAGTACATGTAAACACGTGAGCTGCCACAAAAGTAGCACTGGGTCTTTATGAGTTAAATAAAAGTGCTTCTGCATATTATGTCCAAGTAAAGGTTGTGCTTCATAAACCTTATGATAGCTATGTTTACACTGTTGGAAGTGAAGGTATTCATTCGCACTTGATTTGAAATTAAACAGTTAAATAGTTCCAGAGGTGTGAACAAAAGAAGTTTAAACTTTTGAGTGCCCCCTTGTGGGCAATGTAGAAATAGTAAATCATCCAAAATGTAATACATTCTTCCTCTCCATCATATTCATTGTTATGGAAAACATGGAATTTCTAAACCCAATATTTTTCAAGATATCACGTTCAGTATCATTCATTCTGCAAACATCATCGTTTAAAAAACACATTTGATTCACATATGAGCAGATTTGTGACACTTTTAGCTGCCAGCTGAGCATAGCTAACATGTTATTATGACAGTCAGACATTGTGCAGCTTTCATTCCATGACACCAAGAACAGAAACTGAAAGCTTAGAATGTCTGTCTAATCCAATCTGCAGTCATGTCTGCTCGTTATTTGATCAGTTCCTGATTTCAACCAAATTTTGCTAGTTTTATGCTCTTTAATTTTACCAAAGTCCTTTGTGGCTGCTGTGATTATGTGAAAAGTTATTTATAAAGTTAGTTTATAAATTAATAAAATAATTCAACCTTAGGGAATAAGTGAACTTGCAGCAAAAGCCCATCAGTGCATGGCAACACATAGAACATAGATACACAGAACCCAGTCTGGACGCTACAGGTTGTATAATATAGTCATAAAGAAAATAAAGAAAAAACATAATCTCATGGAAAATGTATCAGGAGACAAAATTAATATACACTTTTGTCCTCTGTAGGAGACAAAAGTTTCAGAGATTTGCTTAAAACAATTACATTCCATAAAAAAATTGCAAAAAAATATACCTGAAAAATTGTTATGTCATGCCATTTCTAATCAAGGAAATTATTTAATTTAAAAAACATAACCTTTTTACGTCCCAGGGTCTCAGGAAGATATTCCTTCTATTATCTAGAACAAAACTGCAATAAACAAGCATTGTGGTAGCTTCAGAGATATGTCTGAAGAAAGGGGTTTGGACTTTTGAATTGTGCATTTTCAAAATGTAGCTCACTTGAACTGTTTTTCCTAAGATCTCACGCCCCACATTTAACCCCTTACCATTCTGGGGTGGTTTTGCTTAAAACACCTGAAAAATTCATCTCTTAATTGAAATGACAGCTGTTCTTCAATTATTTGGAGTACAGATTTTAAAAAAAGGTCTCTTTGTAAAGGGAATACCCTGTAGTTTGGACTAAAATAGTCACTTTTTTCTGTTTATTTGACAGATAAAAAGCGGTACACTTAGAAACACTAACAAATTTACCCTCCTTCCAAACTCACCTTATTTCATTTTATTTTTTAAACAGGGCATATAAAGCTGTATTTGGTAGCTATGGACTGAAAGTATTTACCAATAGACCGATATCTTGGTATTTGGCAGTTCAAAATTGAGAACTTTATTTGTAAAAAATGTCAGTTTTAGAGCATTGTTCTATGGCTATACGTTTTATAGAGGGGAAATTTGGGGAATTATCAATATTTCCAAAGTGAAAATTTTAGGAAAAACTTAACAGTTTTCAAATGTCAGCAAAAATGATGAAAATAAATATTTCATATAAAATTAACATTGGCAATCGTAAAATAAAGTAAAACTTGTAGTTTGGTGCAAAAATACCATTGTCATTTATATTGGTGTTCAGTTGCTCATTGTCTATCTATGTAGCTTGATCAGATGACAGCCTTCAAATAAAATAAGCCAAGTCTGTCATATTTGTCTTTTGTGAAAAATAACCTTTTGTATATATGGTGTTGCTGTTACACTTCTGAATGGTTTATATTTTTGGGAAAATTAGGTTGTTCACTTTCATTTGACGTACATTAATGTGGGATCTGTACATATAGAGGTTATGAAAATAATGTAATCTATATCCCACGCCTGGTAAGAGGTTAAACAAAGAACTTTTTGTAAATGTTTGAAATCATGATGAGATTTAAAACATTACTATAAAAACTTACCAGTTTACGTTGACACCAGGTGCAGACGCCGCATAGTGCTACTAGCCAAACTGCACACACTATGAATGCAACAGACACCAGGAAAACACTGAGAGACACCGAGCCTGAGGAAGAGAAAGAAGGAGAGAGAGAGAGAGAGACACAGACAGAAAAGAGGATATTAGTGCATCTCGTTAGGCATTTGCCCTGCTGAGCATCCGGTGTATTGAAGTTCACTGTTGATGCTCTACTTAGATACATTTGGCATGAGATAAATAAGACACAGTGTGACAAAACAGCCTTTTAAGAGAAATATATAGGTTTAATCAGTTGCGGCGCCTTCCTTCCTTCCTTCCTTATTCATCGTTGTCATCTGGCATCTGTCATCGGGTAAAAAGGCCAAGATAAATATGGCAGGAGTAAAGCAGCAAAAAAAAACAACAACAAAAAAAAGCAGTATAATGGCTTCATGCTCATGTTTTCTGCATGTATCAATAGAAGATATGCACATGTCAAGAAGAGATAATATCACAGGGCCAGAAGCCATGCAATTACCAGTTTCCGTTTTCTCTCTTCTGTCTCATAAATCCTTCAGCAACTTTGTTCCACTTGTGACAGATGAAAACTTCTTCCAGAGCCCTCCATTTCTCATCTCTATTTCTTTCAATTACTGCCTCTCAACTATGCCATTCATTCGGTTTTCTTCCACCTTGTAATTCAAGATGTAACGGCATGCGGTGGAAAAACAATGTCGGCAGACAATGAACTCATAAGTGCTACATCCTTTTCCTCCGCAATACAGTCCATCTTTTTATTTGTCCTCCTATTCATCTGACTGCAGATATCCTTCACCTCATTTCATCATCTCTCCTCATCCCCGCCCGTGTATCTCAAACAGTTTTATATTTGTCAAGAACAGAAATACTGAAAGTGGATTAGCCCAGAAATCATTATTCTCATCCCGTTAATTCCACTTTAATTCTCCACTCTCTATGCACACATTTTCTCATGTAACACTGCTTTTATTACTTGTATTCTTTAGATAATAGTGAGCTCTGATAGGCAGATGTTGGATCCTTAAACCAACTACCTTGATATTATCATCTATCTCCACGGTTAAGGATTAAAACGATGCAAACTTTTGATTTTGTTAACTTGTAAAATACGTTAAGAAATCGTGGCTTCTTTGAGGAAAACTTTAAATTACTGCTAGAGGCACAAGATCTCAGCAGATATCATTAGCAGAGAGGTTTGAAAGTGATTTTCCTACTATTTTAAAATAGTTTTCCCATTGCGAGGTTGACTTGCACCTCTGTGCATTCAACATATCCTTGTTTGTCTCCCAGGAGGATGTGAATATTTGAAATAATTCTGTTATCCTTGACATAAGGGGTATAATTTTTCTTTTTTTTTTTCCAAGTGTGCTACCATATTTCAAATCATCAGCCTCACTCCCTTTTTATTTATAACATATCTCATTTTTGGTCGATGAAATATTATTTATTGAGCTCATGAGGTTAAATATTTGCTTCTTGCTTTGATTTTTTCATTCTGCAACACAAGATACCAGCTACGCCAGCTTGAAGGATGCTGGCTTTCATATAAAGGTAATCAAGTATAAAAGACTGAATGCATGGGCTTATCACTTACAAAGATATACTAAACAGATAAGTGGTCTCAATTTAACACAACACATAGCTTTGTTGAAATAGTTAAAAGGGCTATCTGTATTGGAGTGGTTAGAATAAAGAGCTCTGAAGTTGTGCCAAAGAAGTCAATGATTACAGAGATATGAACTGAATATTCATGTCTAAGAGCTGATGGATTTATGTGATCACTAGAGGGAGTAGTGAGCCCCTGCTGGTCTACAATGGTGAAGAAAACCATCACCATGGTTTGATCAAATGATCAGAAAGTACCAAGAAGTGTTGAGTATATCTAAGAAAGATCATGTTAGAGTAAAAGCCAAAAATAAAATAAAAAAGTACAATCTTTAAGCACTATTGTTTTCACCACTGGACACAGCTCTAAATGAATGGAGTTCGATGCTGAAATCATAGTATTTTATCTCTACCAGTGAGTTTGATTATGAATCATATGAAGCTGGAAAGTTACTGTGTGATGTTATTATCTTTGCTGTTTGTTCAGATTAAACTCTGACAGTTCTGACTTTGTTTGATCGATTCCAAACAGATCTTTTGTGCAGCTATTGACAACACAAACCGTACAGAAGACAGGTGATTTGTGGTTTTAATGTGGCCGTTTTCTGTCCAAAAATACACTATATAATGTAAACTATCAGCTGATACCATGGGTTAAATTGAGTTGAGCTCCACCTCCTTAGGTCCACAACAAACCCTAGCAGAGCTCAGCTCGCTCTTATTCCATGTGAAACAACCCTCTACTATTTCTGTTATTCAGTGTCATCTCCTGATAAATAAGATAAACTATGAAATAGAATAAGTACTAGATGACCCAAACACATACCGAAATCAGCTACATGGGATTATCAGATGTCCCATCATACTGCATTCTATGATTCTAGTATCTCAGTATGTCAGCATCAGTGTGGTGCTCACCTAAACCATTATCTATTCCAAACAGATCCTAGGATTGTAATGCCTTCAGGAGGGTTGGACACACATTATTTCAGCTTGCCAGATACTTTTAAAATGAGAAGATGAAGCAATCTACCACCATGGTATATGAGTACATATATCAGCGGACAGTTCATTTGGTCATATTACTATCATGTAGTAGCCTAGCGAGCCAGACTATAAGTTACGAACTATAGTCTGGACCTGCAGGAGCAGAAGGATAGCAGCTCCTAAGGGCTATGGATGGGACCAAAACTATTGTTGTTCAAACTGTCTGTGCAGGTATAGGCCAATGCTATGACCAATCACCATGACTGGGACGATTTATCAGAGTGACAGAAAGCAGTGGGAGATGGCGTACCATGGAGACAAATAAGTCAAATAATAATGGGAAAGATAAACAGAGTAGTGATTTGGTGAAGATTCCATTGACGATCGTCATCATGCCAAGCAAAGACTCAAACAGGGGGAAAAAAACTTACATTGTCATTGGTAGGCTATTATAGCCGGCCTAGTGTGGGTGATGCTAGGTTTAGCAAGTGTAGACCAACACGCCAGGCAAAAATATTTTTGGCTGCTCAGTGGGTTCGTCTAGTTTTGTTTTGGTTTTTTTGCCTTTCTCTCTGTCTGTTTGTCGGTCGGAATTGTTTGTCAGCAACTTTACACAAAAACTACTGGACCAATGTCCATGAAATTTACAGGAACGGTGTGAGGCAGTCCAGAATAGATCCCATTACATTCGATGAATGTAGGTCAAAGGTCAAGGTCACAGTCACCAAATGTGTTTTCATATCAGGTAACATTTTTGTGAGGGGTTGGGATTTGTTGTGCCTAGTACCACTTGTTTTAGTTTATTTTTAAATGTTGCAGTGGATATACACTGTATTCTAACACTGACGTTGAATTGTGTGAGGCACAGATTAGTGTTCTATGTATCTGCTGAACTACATTTGATTGTCTTCTTTGTAATGAAAGAACTTGCTATTGTTGCATGACAACATTAAAAGATAATGAATTGAAATATTATATATTATTCAATCACACACAAATGACCAATTCAAAAGTGTGACTGAATATAAATTATTAGGAGTAATAATTAATAAGTTGTCATGGAATGTCGACATCACACATATAAAAACTAAACTTTTGAAAAGTCTCTCAATTGTGAATACAGCAAAGCCATTCCTGTATCATAATGGTCTAAGAACATATTGTTCCTTTGTACTCCCTTATCTCACCTATTGTATTGAAGTGTGGGGAAATAGTAATTATCAATATTCCATACATCCATTATTCATACTACAAGAATGAGCTGTGAGGATCAGACACAAGGCTGAATTTCTAACACAGTAATCTCTTACTTCAATCCAATTTATTGAAGATTCAAGACCTTGGGAAATATTATAAGCCTACCTTGTTAATCTTATTTCAAGCATTTAATAAATCAGTACTCAATAACATACAAAAGTTTTTTTGCACTTAGACTAAATCTTTGAACCCTAGGCAATGTAAAATTTACAAAGCTTCTTATGCTGTAAATACTCTGTATGTGAGGTGGAACAGTCTGGGTCTTCACCACAAGCAATGCCAAAATGTCAATGATTTTAAAGCATTTTGCAAATATACTATGGTCTGGTCACAATACAGGCATGGCAGAGCTTATTGCTAACTGCTGGGCCATTTCATCCTTGACTCTTTCTTACCTTGCATGCGCCTGTTGTCATCTACCATATGCTATTATCAGGGGCCCTTTATATAGTCCTAGTATAGGTAATGTTAGTGTTCATTCCAACGCCATGGTTTCAATTAGTCCTCCTCATGTTGATCTTCCTCGAGGCATAGGCATTTTTATGTCTTTTGTCTGTGTAATAAGATTGTTTCTGTATAAAAGTAGATTATAGACCCCTTCACAGTCAACATCATTCAAACATACAGTAAGAGGAAGTTGCGCGTGCAGACCGGACTCAAAAAACACTGCATGGAAACACTGTTGTTTATATAGATGACATACCTAAAGCATAGCTAGAAATGTCTAGTTGTTGTGTTGTCAGTTGTCAGAATCGTTACAAGGACAAGGTTAAACTGTATAGCATTTCATCTGGATCTCACAAATTAAAAAATAAAAAAATAAAAAAATGTCTATTGCTACAAGCCACCAAGCACGTGGACTGGAACACAGAACACAATCAGGAATGGCTGTCCTTCCCATTCTTACAATAATCTGGACCTTGAATAAAATTGCATGACCCAAACCTACAATGAAGTACATATTAAAAATAAAAAGAAAGATAATGGGAGATATCCAAGTAGATGGCTAAGTCATTAATCTGGGTAAATTAAACCAGGGGACGTGATAAACCTGCTAACAGATTAGCCTGCTAGCTTTCTCTAGTTAAGACAATAATGACTCCAGCCTCTTCTGTAATTAACACCAATTCTAGGTTAACTTACCCAGGCGTACCACTAAACCACCTACTTGGAATATTGGACCTGACGCTGACTTGGTAACATTTTTAACTTCAGTCACAGAACTTTACGTAAAACATGTTTTACACATGCACACACATAGCATAGTCTGTGTCAAAAGACTAGTAGGCGCGAAGTTTTTCACGAGTTGTACATAGAAGGCTTGTTAATTAAGTACTTATATGTCAGGCTATTGTATACTTGGAAACTTACCGACATCGTCTGTCCACTCTTTTATCCAGTAAGGATCCGGTATTAGCATAGTGTGACAGCTCATAATGCCAGTTTACGGACAGTCCTGGCTGCGCGTGCATCCTTCCAGCATTCTGTTTGTCTACAAACAGGCAAGGTGCGTTCATGAACCGTGGGAATTTTTGGGTATCCGGGGTACAGGGGGTGACGGTCACATTGTAGCAAGAGTGAAGCATGCGAGATTAACTTTACGAACTCAATACACTCAACAAGCCGGGGCACATTTACAGTTAATTTAATTTCCCCATGCAATAAGGAAATAAGCATTTATAAATATAATTTAATTTTAAAAAATCTGATAGTTGTGGCTTAAGGGAGGTCACCCATGTGGGCCCCTGATTCATGTGGTTCAAGCATAGACCACCTCGACTGACCAGATAGTTTTGATGAACAAATGAACGATTCCTGCATGTATTTGTTCACACTTCATCCAGTTGCAAGAGAATCAGTGCAATAAGTGTTCCTGTGAAGAAAAATTACATTGCCATTTTTTAACCCTGTGATATCTACACTGTAGATTTTGCAGTGTTAATTTGGAGACAATGGGACCAAATACACTCTAGAAGAAGTTAAATAAACTCTCTAAGTGTTAATTTAACACTGCAAAATTTACTGTGGTGTAGTGGTGGAAAACATCTGGACACCCCATGCATTTGTGAAATATTGAATTAAGAACAAATTTCAAGTCATTGAACTCTGCTCAGTATTGCTGCATTCTTCAAAACCATATACTTCCTTCCGGGCCCGGATCTAGGCATAGGCAAGGGGGGGCAATGCCCCCCTAAATTTTGCGCCTGCCCCCCCAAACGCGATGCCGGGCCTGCCCCTATCAAACCTACCAAACGCGATGACAAGGAAAAAATCCCACATGTTTACATACAGCAGCCAAAGATATTCGCGCTGTTCTCTCCTGAATCTCTTCTGATTGGTAGATGCAAAGGGAGGGCGTGGCCTCTCTCAGACTCGCTTGGCTTCAGTTCTGTCACTTTCTTACACCAGTTTGACCTGACCGTCATAGAGACACTCACACTGTACTCATTCACCGCAGCGATTTGGCTTTATTTCTTCCACTTATCTCTCCTCTACTAATCACGATGCGCAGATTTCTGGTTGCTAAAGCTAAAGCTAACACTAGTACTTGTGACAATGCCACGGTATTAGCAACAGAAGCTCCGACCTTCCGTTCCCGCCGCTCAGCCCGCTCCTCCTGCAGCAGTAGTGACACATTCACTCACTACCCAGCAGCCACTCGTCACCGTCGGGTGATGGCATTGCTTCCCCACTCGCTACAGGCACAAGCACCATAGCCGCCGCCATTTGCCAACATCTACAAGGGCACAATGAAGGCTTTCCTCAGCTCCATCGCATGTATATGGCATCCATTGTGATTAGGATATCCTCTGCTTCATGCGAGACCTCTTTCTCTACTTTGTCTCGTGTCCTTACCAGAGGTGTGAAGTAACTAAGTAAAAGAACTTCATTACTGTACTTAAGTAGATATTTTAGGTATATTTACTTTACTTGAGTATTTATTTTTCTGGCAACTTTTTACTTTTACTCCCTATATTTTTGCATAAATATCTGTACTTTATACTCTTTACATTCTCAGAATAGACTTGTTAGTTTTTTAAACAAAACGGACGTGACAGTTTGAAAAATAAGTGGCTTCAGATGGAAAATCAGTGGAGGAGGGAAACTGTGGTTAATAGTTATATGACTATTATCTCACAATTTGGAATTTTTATCTCATAATTTTTGTACTTTTAATTTCATAATTTTAACAATTTATCTAAAATTCAGACTTTTTCTCTTAAAATAATGCATTTTTTGTTTAAATGTCATATTTCTATAACTTTTTAAAAATGTCATGATGACTTTTTACTAGTACTTTGACCACCTCTTGTCCTTACCCCCTTTCGCCACACTATGCTTCACAAGAGAAAAAGAGATTTAGTTATTCTGGCTCACGAGAACGCTATAACAAAAGGCCTAAACATGGATACATTTGTTAGGGTGTTTGCACAGAAAAACAGACGGCTGATGCTAAAGTGATAGAAATAAGCTATGAACAACAACACAAACAGACTGTAACTAAAGAAAATGACAAAGAAATACATGAAAGGATAAAAAGTAAAAACAATTAGACAAAAATAATAAGAAAAATCCTAAAAGTTGCTATAAGATATATGAAAATGACATAAAAGATCAAAAAAATACACAGACATTTAAAAGATATGTTCTTCTAAATAAATAAATGATAAAGGAATGCATAAAAGGATAAAAAGAACAAAAAAATGAAAAGAAAAAATACAAAAAAATAAAATTAAAAATACAAAAAATTAAAAACCTCCTAAAAGTTGCTATAAGCTGTGAAAACAACAAAAAAGACAAAAAATATTCAGAAAATGTTAAAATAAAATATGTTCTGTCAATAAATGAATGACAAAGGAATACACAAAATAGGAAAAAAGAAAAAAAACAAAACTACAAAAACATACACAAAAATAAAATAAACCAAACAAAAAACAAAACAAAACCAAAAAAAAAGAGGAATGCAGCCACAAATGGGACACAAGCCAGTGTCCTATATGTGCCAGTCCCAAGCCCGGGGGATCCAGAGGGTAGTGCCAGGCATGGCATCCAAATCCAATATAAAACCTATAATACAAATCAAATTGATATAGATATGGATTGATTAACTGATGATGGCATAGTTAGCATTGTTTTCTGTGCTTTTAAGGGTTTGGGTGGGATTTGACACCCCCCAGTTCATGCCCCTCCTGCCAAACCACATGCCCCTCCAAGTGTTCAGAGCTAGATCCGGCCCTGCTTCCTTCTTAGCATGCACGGATTCATAGAAGTCAAAGAATGCCAAAATGTTTGGGTTTCTTTGTTTGTTTTTATCTCTGTCAAAGTAGTTGTGTTTTCATCAGGGTTCGTCTGTCAGCAGGATAACTCAAAAGTTTGTGGAAGGATTTTGATGACATTTTCAGGAAACGTTGATACTGGCAGAAGGAACACATCATTTTGATGGTGATCTGGATGGGGGTCTGTGGTTTCTGATTGCTTTCCTAGTTTAGTTATTTTTCTCTTTTTACCAATAAACACAAAACATAATTTACATTCATTTGTCTGATGTAGCCATACTATGTTTGTGAAATGGAAAAAAAAATCCACAAATATTGATATTGAATATTGATGAAATATGATACTATTTCAGATTGTGTAAAACATTAAATGTGTCCAAACACTCTCACCGCTGTATATTGCTATATGAAAAAAAAATACTCAGGAGAACATAATAGCTGTGTGACGCTGTTATAAATGGTCAAACAAATTAGATGTGTTTCCTTTCATTGTGATGACAGGTGAAATATCATCCATGTTGTAGCCAAAGTCATTCCAGATAACTGATGTTGCTTTTCTATTTGGCACCAAGTCTTCATTTTCAGTAATTTTCTCTTTTTCATTGCTTACTTTTTAATGTTGTTGCTAGTGTTTCACTCCACGTGGATGGTCTTTTTCTGTCAAACTGGTGAAGAACAATTGTGATTGGTGGATCACTGTGCACAGTGTGTGTCAGGTACCCTTGAAATTAGTTGAGATCATGATCATTTACCTCCTACATTGTGGGACCTACAATATGACTATTGCGCATACATACATTGCAATGATGAAGTTCAAAGGAGACATTGTGCAAAATAATTACACAAATATACACAACATGATATATTAGCATAATTATAATATTCTCATGAAAATTATTTTTTCCTTTCAAGTGGTTTAGACCAGTTCTCTGAGTCATGCACAGACTGTCTGTCTGTTTGAAAAATGTTGGCTTTCATCAGACTAAAACGAGTGAATCTGACAACTTCATGGCATTAAGAGAGATCAGTATGAGCCCAATGAAAACACTTATTAATACTATTTAAAGCCTTGGGATCATATTTTATTACTCAGATAGTGAACACAAAACATAATTATTTTTCACCACTCAGTCTGGTTTTCATTCCATTATAGATGATGAGGAGATACAGTATGTCATGAAATCAACATGGTATATGGTGTAAAAAAATACTGTATGTGTGAACAATCAACAAACAAACAAACTCTGGATTCATCCTCTGTTTGCACATGCCACCTCAGGACTGGTTTGTGGTTCAGTCATCTCTGTACCACACTTGTCTCATCTCCATTATGCCAAGTTGTTGCACCCCGGTTTCAATCTGTAAAATCCCTTTCATGTTCACTTGAAAACAGTGCTTTTGCCAAGAAGATGTGAGTAGACTCTCCAAAACCTGGTGCTCGCTGCTTCTACATTAACAAAATTATCTATCAAGTATCTTTTACAGTGGCTGGCTTCATTACTATTATCAATATACATAATGAATCACCAACCATAAGGTCAATCTCTGACCTGTAATCATCTTATAAGAATTGTTTATTATATTTCCAATAAAATATAGTTTTGCCATTGTAACTTTATACCAGTAACATTCAACTTTCAACAAACCAAACTTTTGTGGCTCTAAGGTCTTTCTAAAATTAATTAGGAAAGTCTTTCTTTTGGGAAATATCTTACAGACACTTTGAGTTCCGAAAATAAGACACTGCCACTGAAAAACGTGAGAAAAATGATATTGATGTCTATCTGTTATGTGTTTTCTTATTAAAAATGTTTGTTATTATGATATTGAGAACTATCACAATAAATGTAAAGTCATTATTTTTTTATTGAAGAAAATAAATGTTTTTATTTAGTATTCTTTATGATTAAAAACAAAGGTAAAAACATGTCAGAAATCCAAATGGTTACTATTATAATTGACAAATTCTGTTTGATTTTTTTTGAACAGTGAAATAGGCAGGTGTAAAATGAGAAAAAATGTTTAATTTGACATTACAAACAATAATCATCCCTAAAGGTTAAATCATTATACTACAATAATAACTGTAATCATAATAATAATCACAGACACTTAAGTTTAATGATCACAGTAATTATATTATGATATGAAGTACAATAATCATTAAAATTTTATTTCCCTGCCTGCTTTAGTGAAAATCTAATTATGGACATTTTGCATCTGGCTGTACATGCTGCTAATTTACCCCAGTTCATTTATTATTAATGATTATGTAATCTGCTGATGCTGTTGTAGTTTTATTATGTAGTGTGATCAGTTTTCTTTCAGTGTATTTATTGAGTCCTTGGTGGATCTAAACAGCGGTAGAGTTTCATTAATAAAACTGTTCAAACTTTTCCCCTGTCTAGACTGTCTCTGATCTGAAAAAAGAAAAGAAAAGAAAATAAACCAACTCAAGGTGAGTTTTTTTTTTGGTTGTCATTTTCATTTTAAGTGTGATGTGTAGAGGCAGACTGGAGCTAAAGGGAGTGAGAGGAGTTTGACATACACTCAAACTATTCACCTACCAAAGTGCTCCAAATTTAAAATCAACAGCCTGAGCTTTTAAAAATAATGCAGAGATTTTAGTTATCATTGAGATGGATCTGTTTACATCTAGGTTAAATTTTCATATAGTGATTTCATCCACTGTACTGTGCTTTGATTGAAAGCTTTTTTTTTTTTTTTTTTAAAGTAAGGCCTTCACTTAGTCTTATTAATTAATACTTTTTAACGTCAAGATGATGTCTTTACTTTGAAGCTAAATTATAACAGGCCTTCTAACTACACACAAACATTAAATTAAAGACAACATCAAAACCAATCAAATGTTTGTTTCTTACATTTTAGCAAGTACCATCAAAGAAAACAAACATAAAGCTGTAAATGCAAAGTCAATAAAAACCTGAGCACTGAACGTTTTAGTTTTTTTTTTCCTATTTATGTCCGTCTGTTTGTCTGTTTATCTATCTATCTAGCATGTCTGGTGTTTGTTACCAACCCCGAAAATATTGCTTGAGAATTGAATGATTTATGACAGCTTTAATTGTATAAGTACATCATTCTTCTATGGAAGTAATGAACTGTAGGAGCGAGTGGCCCCGATCCAAGATGGCCGCCCTGCAGGCCCGCTGCTCCAGTGGACTGCAGTTAATGAGGCATATATATATATATATATATATATATATATATATATATATATATACACATGTATATATATATATATATATATATATATATATATATATATATATATATATATATATATATATACATGTATATATATACATGTATATACATCTATGAGTCAGAAGAGGTGTCTTTAGTTTCACCTTCACTCCCACATGTGCCTTCCAATGAGTGTCCGTGTGAAACAGAAGGTGGAATTAATATTTAGCGGCACTGAAAATTCAGAAAAAATTTTATCAAATGATTGAAGTGATGTGAGTAAATTCATCAATTAATCGTTTCAACACGACACGTGGCAAATGTGACAAACATTTTACTGATACTGTATGCCTTTTTGGGTACATGTAATGCGACTCCCATCCAGTAGGTGACAGTAAATCAGAGGTCAGTACCGCTTTACACCACATTAAACAGACAAGAAAGAACAGAACATTCCAGGAAAAACACAATGGATGTAATGTTAGAAGGTACCCTGGCATCATTAAGTTAACATAATTTACTGGTTAAAAAAAACACCTGATGGATGAAAATAATCCAGGTATCTGATTATAACAAACAGCCATGTGGGTAATAATCCTTTACAATGTGTTGTATTAGTACATGTCCACATTAGTCATGGAAATGAGCCAGATGGCCTCTAATTTTGTCTGAGGTCGCATGTTCTTGACAAAGACATGAAATAACTGGAACAACAGTCCTGCCAGGTACAGACAGTGAACTTTTTTACAAAATTTTATTGATGTTTACAAGAAGAGAAATCTGACTAAAGCAACAGAGGCTAAGAATGGACCTGTTTTATGTCCATACGATATGTGGTTTCTATGTATATATGTGACATTATCTGTATTTGCAAAGGAGGGACTGGTTTTAATGGACAGTAGCTCCAGTCTGTATCATGTGGATAAACTAATACTCCGATTGTGAGTTTCCTGATTAGTGACTCTATCTGATGAATCAAACAGAGATGACAGGGGCTGGACACAGATGCTGTAGTGTGTTGTGCAGTGACTCACTCTGTCTTCTTGTCCATTAGCTGTCATTTGTTTCTGCTACTGGTCTGTGCAGGCAGCTCTTTAACTTTTTAACGTCCATCGTCTATTTATGAGTTACAGTTATATTTGAGTCATGTTTGATGTGAGATTATGTTTTGGTCACATGTCAAATGTCAGAGTGTTTTTTTTTTCCACATAAAATCTAAAACACTTTATATATAAGACTAGTATTACCTGTGGGCTTCTGGTCATTTTTAATAATTGCAGAACATGCTTGTGATTTTACTTCCATGACAATCTACCATGTCTGTCATTTCTAAAGTAAAAATTTCCCCACAAATTGCCTAGCCTATTTCAGCAAACCTATTTCAGTGGCTGTGACATAATATGAGTCCCATGCAAGCTGATGTCTCTGTAATTTAGAGTCATTTACATCATTTCCTGGTTGAGAAAGGATGGAGGCTATGCAGATCATTTTAAATAGAAGTTCTAAAACTGTTTTGGGTGCAAATTCCAGTCTCATGAATATACTTTGGAGTCCCTAGAGCTCAAAAGATGATGAGATGGATGGCGTGATTATTACAAGGTATGGATACAGAGTGTGATCCTAGGTGATGAAATGTCCCCATTTGTCAAATACAGACAATATCCTGAAAAGTATTAATGGCATGTTTGTGTGTGTCTCTCTCTCTAACACACACACACACACACACACACACACACAGATATATATATATATATATATATATATATATATATATATATATATATATATATATATATATATATATATATATACACACACAAAAAATCTAAATATAATCATCTGTGTGTAATCAGTAATGATTATGCATTTTACCTCAACATTACTTTGTTTACAGTTGAAATATTAAATGTTAAAACATTCATAGATAGATGGTGAGGCTTGATTCTTGATCTGTGGGAAACTGTCTTTCAAGTTTCCTTATTCTGTGCAAATGCACATCACATAACACAAAACATAAATGTGGGAGGTTAACATCTAAATCAGCAGAGCTTAGTCCCATATGATGAGGAGTCAAAGCTGTATCCACACGAATAAATTTTTATTTTGTTTGTTTTAAAGTAACATCTATAGTTCCCAGTACTGATGGTTGTTTTAACCTCATGAAAATGGAGGGTTTTAGAAATAGAGCTGACCCTGTTTTAGTTCAGCTGTAGTGATATGCATCAGGAAAAATGTACATTTTTAGGTCTAAAAACACAGACGTCTGCATTCACTGCCTGACTGATCCTATCCGTCACTATGTATCCTCCCTGATTTTTCTGCCCCTTTTGTATGACTTTTTGAGAGGAAAACAAGATGTCACCCTCCATATGGCTGCTGAATTACAAGCATTTCTGTCCTTGTTGTCTCCGTTTGTGGCTGTCGAGCGAGTAAATTCTGCTTTTAATTCTGATACTGCTGAATATATGCACAGCAGGTGTTCTGTTGATGTGATTTGCAAGACGTTCAGTGTCCAGTGGCATTATCAGCCCATCTCATCATGTGATACATGTTTCATGCATGGAAGGATATTCAGACATTATTTCTGGTACTTTTAACACCTGGGTGGGCACAGATGTTGTTTTAAACAACATCACCAAACAAGAAGCCTGGTAGATGCATTTATACCTCACAGTTCATTTAAAGCTTAATCTTACGTTAGGGTTTAAAACGGCTAAAAAAAAAAAAAAAAGATCAGGTGTCAAAAGGTTAAGCAATACATGCCAAGCTGTTGTTATGTCAGGTCATAGATGGTTCAATAAATGTGAATTAACTCCTGATGAAGCACCCACTGAGCTCTGTTTGGTATCACACTGTGCTTCCCATGGCTCTGAGTGTAAACAACAGTAATGCTGCTATCACTCATACTGTCTCTTTTACTGCTGCTCCATTCTGTATTTTGGAAAAATACCGAGGTTTCAGATGATTTAATTCCTAATTAATAAATGTAATGAATGTCTCACTTTTAATTAACTACAGAATTGTAGTAAATGCCTTATACTGTTGTACATGTTCTCACATTAATTGTTATTCCTATCTCCCATCTACTTGCACTCTTTCTGTCAACACACTATTATTTTCACTCTCATGGTAATTATAACACAATTGATTAGAACCACTCATCTGAAAAATAGCCTTCATAAAATAGCTTTTGTCTTTCTTCTCATGCATTTTGGCTCTCTTGGTTCCATCTCATGCCTGGGCCTTTTTTTTTTTTCAATAAATTTTTGGTGAAACTTACATTACGGCTTAAAAGTGAAGTGTTATTTCCTAATATCTTACACAACTCAACTAACAACTTGGGTCAAGCCCCTGCACCACATCCATTTTCTGCTTCACAATGACAATAAAGTGATTCATGCTTTTGCAAAAATAACTAAACCATTTACAAGTAAATTGCAGCTGAAACTATTAAGTGCAGTGTAATTCATCTGTCATGCATGCATTCCTATGTTAATTTGGTGAATAAATTACAGAAAATAAATCATTTTACAAAAGAGAAAGAAAATGGACTCACACATCTTTATTTTATTTATTTATTTTTTTTCTTATTCTTTTTATTTGACCAACATTGTTTGTTTAATAAGTGGCCTTTGGCTTCCTGTTCGGGGGAAAAGGGCAATACAAGAGCAAATAAAGACGGTAAAACTGAGAACAGTGCCAGCTTTCCCTACACATATTATCTCATGTTCCTGTCTGATTTATTTTTATTAATACTGCTACACTGTAAGATATCTGCAATTAACTATGTGTACAGTGTAATTATGAACAGCAATGAAAAGAAAATCTCTCAGCCTCCTCTCCAACACACTGTGTCCTTCCTCTTTCAGTCTACATTTTCCTCTCTCTGTTGTGGGCACCAGCTTCCTCTTTCTGTCAAAAGTGTCCCTTCCTCTCCTCTCTTCTCCTCCACCTGCTGTGCTTATCTGTTTGTTGCCTGTTCACTCTGCCCCTGGTGTTAACGCCTGGCACGACACAAAGAATAAGTACTATTAGTCACTGGAGACCTCTGGAGGAGCGTCTCTTGCTGTAGGTCGGTACAACGCTGAGAGGCCCGTCACCACGGGAGGTGACCCTTGACTGGCACAACAGAAGCACCACCAGAGCTGTGGCGACCAGTGGGAGGAACACCGGAGTCCAATTACACACAAAAACCAAAGGGGGAGGAAAGAGAAAAGCGTATCTATGTTAGAAACTTTACTGTATGAGCACTGAAAAGCCCAGAATCAGCTCAAATGTATCCTTGCCCGCAGTGTTTTTCATGTGGATTGCAAGGTTTGAGAATCATGAAGCGAGAGGGAGAAACGATAGCAGTAAAAAAAAAAAAAGAAAGTCTGACAGGTAAAGAGGAGAAGACAGCCAGCTTTATCTCAAATTCCCAGCAGGCCCATGTTTGTCTCACATGCAACAACTGTTCATTTGGCCCAGATTAGTGTTTCAGTTTTGCAGCATCTTTAGTACATGATTAATCAGCCACAAATATTTGGAGCCATTTAATCACTAAAATAATGTAAATCACAGACTCATTTTTCTATCAATGTGATAATGAGAAGACAAAGCAGCCCTGTTACCATTTTATTTCACCTATTTGACACTATAAGAACATCTGAGATATCATTCCACAGGACTATTCTCTGCTTTTGTTTTTTTCTTATACATCACTAAACTCCCTCTGGACTTTTTGTTTTGAGTTTTTGTCCAAAACTGTAAGTTTACCTGAGGCACATTTCATTCTTTTCACTGCTTTTGCCTTGAAGATGCACACTTTGAAACCTAACATTTTTTCAGGTAGTGGAATGGAAAACTCATCTCTTTGAATATTTCAAATCAGATTAAATACTTACTTCAGTAATTATTATGGATGACACTTTAAATGACATGTATTAACCACTAACTAGTACCTTATAAACATTAAATTGTCATTGAAAGCACTTCTTAATTGGATTTAGACTTAATTTCAAGTTATTTTTTTAATAGAAAGTATGGGAGACTGATATCCATTCAAAGAAAATCCCATTTGAATGATGATTGAATGAGTGTAGGTCTACGGCTGAATGGTTTTAAGACAAAAAAAAAAAGAATTGTGATTTTTCTGGCAGATATTGCAATCTTGATTTAATTCACAATTTTCTTCAAATCAAGTTTCAGCGGTCAGCAACATTTGCAAACATCACAGAAACTAATACCACCATTCAAACAATAAATGCCATAACTACTGCAAGAATGAAAACAAAATAATAATTAAAAAAAACTGATTTCAAATGTAGTCCTATTTATTAACAAGAAAAGAGTCATCTACATTATGTCTTAACTTTGGTTCAAACCCAATGACTCCTTTTCTGGTTCTGCTGAAGCCTGTTCTGAACTTGATGACCAGCTTTTACACTGATTAGACTTAAGACCATGTGACCTGTCGTCATGCAGCATGCCACTTCTGATTGGATGAGCTTGACAGGATGGAAGGGAGGCGGCATACATGTGTAAACTAGTTGACAAAACCAAACCTGAGTCAGTTAGAAGCACTGCAAAAAAAAAAAAAAAAACTAAACTAAAAAACACAGCTCTGATGATCCCAAAATCATGTTGTTCTGAAATGACTATTTCCGGTCTAAAACCATAGATTGTTCATCCCTACAGTATGTAGATCTGTAGGTCTAGATATTGAATAGAATAGATTGTTGGTTATCACTTATACATAACCGTATGCCTCACCATAGCCATTGATGCAGTAACAATTACCTGTTTTGAGTGAAAAAGGGCCCCATCTTATAAGCTTATATCTAGCTTCCATTGGGGACCCTTCTTTTTCTTCATGTATACTGACTGTAACAATGTATATTTTCTCATGTATGTGATTGTATGGTTGTGAAGAAGAAATCAATTCAATTCAATCAAGGAAAACTATTGGAAAATGGTGTAGCTGTATAATACAACACAGAATGAAGCATTAGTAACAGTTTATCATGTGTGAATATGGTGGTGAATATGTTATTTTCTCACTGGATTATGTATCAATATACCTTGTGGACCTCATGTTCTGTAGCTGCATTTATTTAAAGATTGAAACAAATCACTGCATAATTAATGTGTTGCAGTATCTTATTCTTGTTAAATCGGTTAAATCATAGATTACAGATTATGCTTGAGAACCTCGCTGACCTTTACAACAGGTAGGAGGATTGTCTAATCCATCTTTTTACCCCCGCTCCCATCTGTCCATCAGCAACTTTACGCAAAAACTACCGCATCAATTTTTCCATGACATTTTCAAGAACAGTCCAAGGTGTTCCAGAATAGATGCTAATATGCCAATCAGATGAAACATTTGATAGGGGTCGGAGTTTGTTGTGTGTGTCACCACTTGTTTTATATAAACTTTAATTTTGACTTAGTTTATAATGTTTTGGGTTCTAACAGCACTGCCTGTGTAAGCGTATGTTTTTTTCCTATTTTAAATGTTTGCAGAGTGAACTGACAAATGAAAGAAGAAAAAAAAAAAGTGGATTAGACAGCCTTAAAGTAGTCTGTGAGATGAAGAGGAAACATTCCTGTAGGTATAAAACGAACTGCCAAAGGAGCGCGACACTCATGTTAAGCAGGTGCAAAACAAACGAAAAAACAAAACTTGCTCGCAGTTGGTCTGGCAGCTGCTTACTGTTGCATGAGTGTGTGTGTGTGTGTGTGTGTGTATCTTTCTGGGGACATTATATTTAAATTTAGGTGTTAAGGGGTGAAATATAAATGTAGGTCCCCACAAGTAAAATATAAATCTGGGTGAAGTATGCAAATGTATGCCCTATAAACACATGAACTTGTTTTTTCTTGAAGTTCCCATAGAGTATGAGAGAAACAGGTGCAAAGTGACATGAATATTTTCAAGGTTTAGAGATGTATTTTATTAATTAATTCATTGCATTTATTTATTTAAAAAAAAGTGTCTGTGCTAAGTACCCAGTGGAGACTTTACCCACAAGTGATTGTTACAAACGTGGCCCCTATGAGACATGGAAACCTGTATGTGTGTGTGTGTGTGTGTGTGTGTGTGTGTGTGTGTGTGTGTGTGTGTGTGTGTGTGTGTGTGTGTGTGTGTGTGTGTGTGTGTGTGTGTGTGTGTGTGTGTGTGTGTGTGTGTGTGTGTGTGTGTGTGTGTGTGTGTGTGTGTGTGTGTGTGTGTGTGTGTGTGTGTGTGTGTGTGTGTGTGTGTGTGTGTGTGTGTGTGTGTGTGTGTGTGTGTGTGTGTGTGTGTGTGTGTGTGTGTGTGTGTGTGTGTGTGTGTGTGTGTATGTATGTATGTATGTATGTATCTTTCTGGGGACATTATATTTAAATGTAGGTGTTAAGAGGTTAAATATAAATGTAGGTCCCCACTAGTAAAATATAAATCTGGGTGAAGTATGCAAATTTATGCAAATGATGTGGACCTATAAACACATTAACTTGTCCCTATAAAGTATGAGAGCAACGGGTGCACAGTGACATTTATATTTTCAAGGTTTAGAGATGTATTTTAGTAATTCCTTACATTTATTTAGTATTTAAAAAAAGTGTCTGTGCTAACTACCCAGTGGAGACTTTATCCACAAGTGATTGTCCCTATGAGACATGGAAACCAGTGTGTGTGTGTGTGTGTGTGTGTGTATGTGTGTGTGTGTGTGTGGAGGGGGGTGTATGGCCTTGTAAAGCACTTTGGGCTCCACCAAAGTGTATAAAATGTGCTATATAAGTGTAGTCCATTTAGCATTCATAGATAAATAGTAATATATGAATAAGATATTCACCATCACAATTCTCATGAAAATGCAAATAGAGTTTTTATTACTTCTTCTTTGTCTTTTTCCATGTTACAGTGGGTGGCTTCCAGTGTGAAGGTGCAGTGATTGAGTTTTTGCTGTTACTAAAAAAAAAAAAAAAAAAAAAAAAAAATCTCATCCTCTTTTACACAACAACTTGTGAAATCTTCAAATTCATCTATTTATCTTATTTCATCTACTCTTTTACTTTGGACTGAGAATACAGAGCTGTACAAGAAAGGTGTCTATTTCAAAGTCTAGTGTTTTTCCTCCTGTAGCTTTAATGTGCATTCATTTTGCTGATAAGTTTAAGAGTGCGTATAATTTAATTATCATTTAAATTTAAATAGAAGCCCAACATTTGCACAAATATTCAGTAAAACAGTTCATTCATTGCTTACAATCTGCAATTTCACACCTGGATACAATACATACCGAAACTTTATAGTATCTGTAAATAACATCATACACAGCCTGGTCATAATAAGTCCCCATGTGTTTAACTAAGAAAATATGTACAAGCTTTCTATTGGAGATCTGCTGCAAAGACCAATATGACTCAGGGTTTTTTTTTTTTTTTTGTGTTGTTTTAGCCTTATGCAGAAGCTTGTCATTTCTTAAAAAAACATCAGTTTGAATGAGTGCAAAAAGACTGGATGGTGTTTCTATGTAAAAACATGATCTGGTCTGATGAGTCCAGATTGATCCTATTCCAGAGTGATGGGAGCATCAAGGTAAGAATCCTGCAGATGAAGTGATTACCCATCATGCTTAGCAGAGGTGACCAAAGTACTCACATTCTATACTTAAGTAGTACAGCTACTGGTGTGAAAAAATACTCTGGTAAAAGTAGAAGTACTGATTCAACTCCTTTACTGAAGTAAAAGTAAAAAATTTAATAAAATAAAAACTGTATTTTAAGAAATGTTTTTCCTATAGATAAAATAATACTTATTTAAGCAGGAAACAACAGAAAAATGTCAAAAATATCTGAAAATAAAACCTGAGTTACTGTGTAGAGAATGTGTTTTATTGTGTCATGAAAGTCAAAATTGTGAAATTAATGTCAAAATTATGAGAAAAAAGTCAATTATTATGAGGTAAAAAGTCAAAATTATGAGATAAAATGTCACAATTATAATATAATAAGCCACAATTTCTGATTTATGACTTATTTTTCATACTGTCACATTTGTCTAGTTTGAAAAAGTAACAAATATATTCTGAGAATGTACAGTAAAGAGTATAAAGTACAGACATTTATACAAAGCTGTAGGGAGTAAAAGAAAAAAGTTGCTAGAAAACTAAATAGTAAATTATAGATACCTAAAAACTATACTTAAGTACAGTAAAGAAAGTACTTCTACTTATACCTTGTGCCTGCAGTACAAGCCTATTGGGGTTGATTCAGTTGGACACATCTTCGTAACATTATGTGTCCAAAACATTAGGTCAACTGAACCTGAATATACTGCATGATGGACATAATTCCAAGACGACAATAGCAGGATTCATCAGGGTCACATTGTGAAAGTGTGGTTCAGGGAGCATGAGACATTATTTTCACACATGGGTTGGCCACCACAGAGTCCAGACCATTAATGATAAATGTCATGGCATAGTGGATCCATCAAAACAAAATCATTCTGGGTTTGATCTTCAGTTCGACCTGAGCGTTCTGTGTTGAATTTACCTGTTCCTCCTGTTTCCCTCGCCATTAAAAGCATATGGGTCAGTTCTCCTGTTGATGCACCTGACCTGCTGCTAATGAAGATCTGGAGTTGTACTAAATAAAATAAGATAAAATAATGATAATAAATAAATCCCACATTTTTCTGATGATGTTTTATGTTTTTAGCAGGGCTGTTAAAATGAATGCATTGGTGCAGATTAATCCACTCAATGGAATTTAAGCTTAAAGTGTGGGATGAGATGAATTTACTGTAAAGTGTGGCCCAACTCTCCTGTCATCAATACATGATCTTGGCAAAAAATACATAAAATAATGCAAAACATAGATGGAAATATATGTTGTAAATATAAGCTTAATGAAACTGTGTAATCAAAGTCCACAGTGATCCAATAAAATATTAAAGTATGACACTTTTTTTGGTCAGGATATGTTTATAACCTTGTACAATAAATGCAAGTAAATTATATTATACAATTCCTACACAAATCATATAATTATAGCATGAAATACAAGCAGAAACCTGTATATTGTTTGTACCACAAACTATCTTTGTAACATTGTGCTGATGTTGCCAACACTGGGTAATCATCTATTTCTCCATGGTTTCAATTATAAAAAAAATCTATCCAATAACTATATCAAATAGCTTTCTGTAAGTTCAATTTTCCACCTCACCTGCTATTTGTTTCTTCACTCTTTCAACAAATCATACATTCCCCCTCACACAGCCACAAACACATAACAAACTGACTTCATTACACTCTTGCCACACCATCACTGTGACTCTATAACCCTGCAACTCGTTCAACTGAAACGTTAGAAGAGTTCACTGTATTGCCTACATATTAACCAAGTCAAGCCCCGTAGGAGTTTCACATCTACACCGCTGTGGACTTTTTTTTTTATTTCTCTCTATACACAACATGTGAGCTTATCAGGGGAGATGTCTGATTACTGTTCAAGCAAGCAGGGAAACCTTGGCTGAAAACACACAAGCTTTTCTATCAATTGCAGTAAACACAGAGGGCCACGTGTTTTGTTACAGCGCATGAAAAAAAAAAATAAATAAAAATTGTCAAACAGGCTGTTGTTGGTGGTCTCACAGGGCCCTAATACCACAGACCCATGACAGCCTCATAACCCAATACACATGATGGGCAGGTGTGTTTATCCAGGCAAAACAACCTAACAGTCTGCCACAGAGCCATCAAAGTGTGTTTCTGTAAGAACAGTGATATGTTGTCTATAATGAGCACAATCCAGCAGTTTACGGTATGAGACAAGGCAGGCTGTGGGTGAATGGACACAGCTGAAGAGTCATTATGACTCACACTGAGATATTGAAGAGTTAGAGAGAAAGACAACTTCTTGGGGAGAGGTTAAGAATGTTCCTCAAGTGGTTAGAGGACTGTTTTGGAAGAGAAATGCCCACAGTGGGAACAGTCAAAAGTAAGTGATAAAAATGAGGAACTTTACATGCAAATATCTTTCACTACAAAACATCTACAGATCCATGACAACTGAGCAGAGCTGCTGCTCCATATATGGAGAACACACACAGTGCACCCTGTGGATCGTGAGCTGCCAGGGGATTCATTCTCTGCAAAGGATAAATGTGCATGCTGCCGAGAGGCACAGCACGTGCACACTGGAGAGTATAAAGCTGCTTAATATATTGCTTGAGTATCGACATTGCAATGTACGTGTGTAGAATAAAATAGAATAGAATAGAATAGACTTTATTGCCATTTGTACGTGTTCATCACAGGTACATTGGAATTTTTCGTGCGTGTTCCAGAGTCAGGTAGCTAACTATAAGCAGAGTAAACATTATGGCATAAATAAACTACACAGTATGACATAAATAAATTACACCTTATAAGTAAAAACAATAAAATGAAATGAGATAAAGTGCATTGAATGGTGACTAAAATTGAAATAAATAAAATAATTAAAATAGATAAAATAGTATAATTAGAAATGTTACGAAACTGTTGCATTGAGTATATTGGAGGAGGTAGATGCATGTGTTGGCTAAACAGCCATGGAGTGGAGTGGTTGGAGTTAGTGTGTATGAGAGAGAGGTTTTCCCTCTCTGATGTCCTGAGCCACCAGCCTAACAATGGCTGGGAAGAAGCTGTTGTGGAAACAGGCCACCAGTCCTGCCATGTAGGAGACAAATGAGCTTAACATTTTGTCATCTAATTTCTTTATTTTTTTTTTTAATTAAACATTTAAACATTTTGTCATCTAATTTCAATGGTACCTGAAATGGTACCTGAACAAGTTTGGAGAGAGCCACTGGGAATAAGACTGAAAAATGAGCAACGAATAAGAGGAAATTAGTGAAAAAGAAGGACTCGGTGCCAGAAAGAAAAGTAACATCAGTTATGTTGAATTATTTCAGTTGCAAGAAGGATGACACTGAAACGTATGTTCTGTGTTGGCACCACACAGCTGTTATATACTAGTGAGTATTTATTCATATTGAAATATATATATGGCAGGGTTTAAAAAAGCAGTCGCAGTAAGATGTCCTCATAGGTTGATGGATAAATGTTTTCTTCTTTTTAATTATTATTTTTCTTTTAACATATTGCATGTTGGGATTACTGTGCTGTGCATGACTACATCCCATGTATAAAACTGACACACACACACACATATATATGTATGTATACTCCTCCTCTGCAGTGGACAAAGGACATTCCATTTAAAAACAAATACATGAACATATGTTTTAAAAATGTATCTGGGAGTTTCCAAGTATGTATTTGGAGCAAGAAAAAAACAAAATCAAAAACACACACACACACACACTTGGTAACAGGTCCACCTTCCTAAGTACTGGAAGTCCAGCAGCAGTCAGACCCGGTACCAGTTTGGTCAGTTTTTCTTCTTCTGTTCCCCAGTTTTCCATCATTCTCCAGTCTATCATTCCTTGTGGGGTCCTGGTTTTCATCCTGTGTCGATTGGTTTCAGTTGAGCTGATTATTTCTAGTCAGACTGTCAGTTTTCCTGTCTGTCTTATAATGTGTTTGTTCATGTCCTTCTCATTTCCATGTTTCTCATCTGTCTGCGCTTTCAGTTGCTAGTCCAGGGGGGTCCAAATCCGGTCGTTGAGGGTCCCTATCCTGCATGTTTTAGATGGTTTCCTTTTCCAACACATCTCATTCAAATGATAAGGCTGTCACCAAACTCTGCAGAGGCTTAATAATGACCTTCAGGTGATCTGAAAGAGGGAAACATCTAAAATATGCAAAACCTTGGCCATTAAGGATCAGTATTGTACCCCACTTCATCTTTTTTCCCCCCACTTCTCTACCCCTACTTTCCTCTGCCTTTAATTCGGCCTGTAGTTGACTTAATTAATCAACAAATATAATATGAAAGAAAATAATGAAAACCATAAACCGCAGAAAAAAACAACAACAACTAGTAATGAACTTTTTTTCAGACTTTACAAATGCCGACTGTGACGTGTTGAGAACGTCACAGTCTCATTTATTTAATCTTAAATAGTATTTTTAGTTGCCCACATATCTTAATACATGTAATGTGTATGGCCAATAATTCCACATTAGATGAAAATTGATTTTTTTCAGAAATTAACAGTTCTTCTCTCAGCACAAACAAGAAAAACATCAACCTGACGGTAATATGTGATACCGTGTGAATGTGGTCCTAATATCCCTCGCATTTGCAATAAATAACAATGTTAAGATGTGAATAATAATAACTGAATTATCTGCACAAGTGTAAGTCCCCCTGATCCATGAACATAATCCTGGATGCTGCCTCATTCATTTCTAAAATACATTTTCTCTGTGATGTGACTCTGCCCAGGATGTGCTAAAAGCCTCCAGTTGCATTATTGTCACATTATTTTTGTGACATTTTTAAAAGCCTTTTCTGCAAAGAATCAGTGGAACATTTACATGTCTATGTTTTCATACCTAATTTGCCCAAACATGTTTCCTATGCTCTCCATTGTTAAGGCTGAATTTGTGGGGCGTCCATCCCTATCATCATGTTTACTGTGGTGTTTCATGAATTTGAGGTGTTTGTTCATTTTACTGCAGATGTTTGAGTGAACACATATTCCATGTTGAACTATTTCCAGCTACAGAGACGCTGCCTTCAACTCTTCCAGTACTGAAAATGAGCACTTGTAAGCTGGCAAGTTAAAGCCTACTTTGTGAGCGGTGTTATGAGCCCTTAGCACAGATGCAGTTTCACTCCTAAATGTAACCACATTTTAAAATATTTTAAGAGGAGGAACTGCAGTCGAGACATCGGACCGAGCCATCCTCCTGTGAAGGCCTGGGGTTACTTCAAAAATAGATGCAGCTACTGTAGCTGATTTCAGAAAAACTCAGAGGAACAAATCTTAATTTGAGGATTTTTAGATACAGAACTACTTCATTAGGCATCTTCGGTTGAAATATGCTCACTTAAAATGTGTCTGACCTCTGAATGTCCCAAATGTTGAATATATTTATCACTATGTGGTGTTCTGAGCAGATAAGAGCCCAAATTATCATCCTAAGCATGATTAAAGCTACACCAGATAGTCATGGGATTTGTATTCATAAGGTGTATTAATAAAATGATTAAAAATACAACATTGATGATTTTTATTACCTGAAAATAAGCTTTTCACATACTCTGATTTCCACTCACAATAGGAAACATAGTAAAATGTCATTTACTTCAGTTCTCGAGTAGTCATAAACAATTAATC
This sequence comes from Siphamia tubifer, assembly GCA_020466265.1. Taxonomy (NCBI): domain Eukaryota; kingdom Metazoa; phylum Chordata; class Actinopteri; order Kurtiformes; family Apogonidae; genus Siphamia; species Siphamia tubifer. The sequence continues at coordinate 47,443,704 of CM035785.1, read as the reverse complement.
TTCATTGCTTTTGTTCATTTCTGTTTTCTGGTTTTTCTTCTGTTTTGTTCTGTGAAATAAACTAAAATGAACCTTTAGGTTTTTTTTTTAAAACACAGGAGGCTGGAGGAAGTCTCACCTAAAAACCACAGTACAATCCTATATTTTAATATCAGTTTGGGGGTTTTTTTGCATTGTAAGCTGAATATCACATCACGACTTTTTTTTGTTATTCCATCATTATTTCATGAATATTGTTGTGTTCTACATTGCTATTGAATACATTGTGTGTTGGTTCTATTAAAAACAAACAAACATCCGGGTTGCTTTGTTTCAAGCTGTTTTTGCACAGTAGAAAAATGACTTGAGGTCGAACAGAGTTGACCGCTATTTCCTCATACATATCCATGAGGCAGTGATGAGGCGTCTCTGATTGGCTCAGAATATATGAAGGAACACTCCCCTCTCCCCTGTATGTGTGTTTACCTTTACCAGAATAGCATCCAGCTAGGTTTCATGCTGTTGCTTGTTCTGACAACGTGCAGGGAAAAAAAACAAGGCTTTATTTCCACAGAGAGCACATGAACCAGTTTGATCCGCCATTTTTTCCAGTTTGTGTAGCAGCTACTGATGCTAATGCTAATGCTACTTCAGATTCATTGCAATCGGGGATGGGCTTAACCCCACGTGGGTGATGCTTTTTCTGGGTCCCTCGTTGTGTTCTGTGAATGCGGTATGCAGCCAGTGGAGGTGACAAACCACTTTTAAAGGCAGCATGTGTTGGTACGTCGGGGTGACACATCAGATTCCAAAAATGAGCGTAGAAAAGTAGTTTTCAGTGGAATGACACTTTTAAGATCACTTTCTAAGAATAAAATCCAAGACATAAACGGGTCCAAAAACTAGAGTCCCCACCACATTGGAACTATAGGGGCAATAAGACAAAAAAAAAAAAACCCAAACCAAACCAAACTGAAAGCTTAATTTATAATATACGAATAAATTTGCAAACAAATGAGTTAGAATTATTAATGCTAACACGCCCTCTCCCTCTTCTGCCTCACTTCACTCCACTCTCTTATTATTTCACTGCTGTGTCCCACTTAAGAGACTGGATCCTTTAAGTTTTCTAGACTGAGTGTATCAGGTCAACGTGGCCTGACCCATTTCAAATGTTCCTCCAAACACAAGCAGCCACATTTCATCAGGTGCAACTGTGACTTAAAAGTATGTTAAGACCAAAACCAGAGCATATTTTCAATGCTGCACAGTTGCATACAAATTAAAAGTGAAGACACAAATATTCAGAAACACGACTGCAGGAGTTGAAAGGTTTCAACTTGAGGGAATCATTAGCAAGAAGTGATGTCCCCAAACAACATCAACAACTGAATTAATCCGACGGGTGGAAAGAAATAGTAATACTTCATTTAACTACCATCCATAAAGTGTACTTGTACAATCTGACAACTCCCCTGACTCGCCCCCTTAGAAGTGAAGAATACTGTGGCCATCTGTGGACACCTGGGGCTCTATGAGTCAACGTATCTCATGTGCTAAGAAACAAAACAAAATATGAGCGGCCTGGTTGAAAGATGACTGTGTGTTTAGTCTGAACATAACCTTAGACTTAAGCTGTTTTTACTGATGAAACTCTAAACTATGGAGCTTGTTTTTCTCATATTCTATATATTTGATCAGCTTGGATAGTTTAGATTCCACACTGAGTGATCATCAAATATACTGCATCCTATTCTCTCCTGTTGTGCCCAGTACATACTCATTTTGGGGGGAAAAAAAAAAAACGTATATACAGTCAGACAAGTTATTATTTGATTCTCTTTGATTTATGGCATCATTTACACATATGAAGTTTGTCAGTTTATTCAATAATTGCAAGACAGGGAAGTCACAGCTTGTGCTAAAACTGTTTATCAGATTGAGAAAATATATAAATACAAGGACTCTAGACAGAGATGTAGTACATGCAATTGTTTGCAGGGGGGGGGGGTTGGTTTTGGCTCTTTTGTTTGTGTATCCATCTGTTTGTTTTTCAGCAACTTTATGCAAAAACTACTGGACCAATGTCCATGAAATTCTCAAGAATGATGCAAGGTGGTCCACGATATATCCCATTACATTTTGGTGAATGAAGGTCAAAGGTCAAGTTCACAGTCACCAAAAAAGTGTTTTCACAATGATAAGAGATAGGCCAAACCTGGTAAAATATTCATTAGGGGCTTGGTTTATTGTGCCTGTTTACACATTTATTGATTTGACTTTATTATTTATTGATCTGACCACAAATACGACATAACGCAGCTAAGGACCACCCACTCCCATAGACGAAAGTGGAATGGCTCCGATATTCTAACACCGCACTTTTATACTCCTTCAATTTATGGGCTGACCTCCCTTGTGGGCAAGATGGGTAGGCTGGTGTTATCTGACAACTAAGTCAAACAGATATTTTACTATACTAGCCCCATTTACATGTGAGTTTTTATTCCTGTTTAATTCAGAATAAAAGTTAATTCCGCTTTAAGATGTACCATACAAACACCTAAATCCAATTGAAAATAATAATTCAGAATTAAACTTAATTTCCGAATAAAGTCACTGGTTTATTCTGATCTTAATTTCAAATTCGATAATTCCTCTGCCATATAAACAGTCAATTCTGCTTTCACATTATTCCTGTCATTCTGCACATGCTCCTGGTCTTGTCATGATGCCGACATTGGTATGTTGATTCAGATAAGCTGCTGCTTCGTAATTATTGCAAAAATCACACATAGTATCTGGCCTTCTATGCTGATAGTTGAAATGAATGCAAAACAGGAAGTGGATGCGGTTGTTTTCTTCCAGTAGACATCCAGACATTAAGTGGCTGTTCTGTCCAATCAGAACCTTCAGCTTTTAAATCCCAATTAACTAGAACAGAATACACCCGTTTCCCATGTAAATCTTTATTTGGAATTAACATGTTCATGTAAACATGAAAGAAATAGCTTTAATTCCAAATTATTTTATTCTGAATAAATAATTCTGAATTAAAAATGATCATATAAACATATTAACTGATTGTGTTGTAACACCTGAACTCCTGTGATCGTTTTGGGCATATGTAAATCTGTTACTTTGTTATTTTTTTTTTACCAAGTTGTGAACCATAGTGTCTCAAGACTCCATTACCCAACAGTGAAACAAAGGAATCCTAACAACACCAAACCACTAGCCACCAAAAAGACCAAACCAAAGACCCCAACTGTGTATTAACAAACACTGAGATAAGGCTGTCCACTGAGCCGTTGGACCCACATATCAATGTTTCTTTATACTTTGTTTCAAATTGTGATGTTGTGTAAAAGGTGGATAATTCAGACACTATCAAAACATTATTTGACTATTCCAATAGACCGTCCCTCATGTTCTCTTTTTGGTTTAATGAGGCTCACTGTAAGTTTTCTCTATTCTCCACAGACACACATCTGATGTTAGTGTTTTACTAATATGGCTCATTTCTAACTTCCATCGTCTGTTTTTTCTCTTCTTTCATTGTTGTTGACAATAGCTTTACATAGCCTAACTACCTGTAAGTGTAGACTATTCAAAGAGCATTTTCTCACTGCACATTAATTCAGTCATGCATCAGACTAACCCCCACCATGACCACCTATTTTGGTCTGATGAAAGAGTGGGTGTTTTGGACTTGCACATTTGGTTCAGAATATGGAAAATCACGTGGGAAACATCAGACTTTATGACCATCAAATAAATCCAAATTATCATCTGGGAATCACAAGGTTGACAAGATAATCCTCTATTTTTTTTTTTTTTATATGTGAAATGATTTGATGAGATGAGTGAGGAAAGTGCCAGATCTGTGGCCCTAGAGCTGAAACCCATTACCAAGCTTTTGAATAAAAACTCCATTATGCAGCGACACAGTACATCAGCACCTAACTGGGAGCCACAGGGGACACAAAGAGAGAAAACATTGGAACACAACAGCATTATGAATAAACAAATACAATATGCAAACAGCAGTATTTTCATGTTATTTAGAGGTGCCACCCATACTTTCCCAAGAGCAGATCTTTGCACAAACACATCAGAGCTAAATAGTTAAGGTGACCCAGAGACTTAATTCTGAAGTTTTTACCAGACAGATTAATTTGCAGTCGGTGCAGAAGGAAGGATGGAGGAGACAAACAGGTAGAAGTGAATAAATCTTATTACAGGTGCACACAGAGTCAGGTTCGGATGTCTCACGGGGAGAGAATTTGCCGAACAGGATGCCTCTGTTCCGCCTTCAGGACACCCGCACACTTTATCTGGAAGAGCTTACTGTTGTTGTGTGAACAAATATTCACTGTGATGAAGACCCACATGTACCTCCAACAAGCTCTTTATTCAGAGCGGCCACGGTTCAGAAATACACACCCACCGCAGGGCTGCTGAACTAAAGAAAGGCAGTGAAAGTTGAATATGAAGGTGAAACACAAGTGATAATGTGAATTTAAGGCCACAGCCATAGATTCAACAACAGGACAGACAAAAAAAAGATCTATCTATCTATCTATCTATCTATCTATCTATCTATCTATCTATCTATCTATCTATCTATCTATCTATCTATCTATCTATCTATCTATCTATCTATCTATCTATCTATCTATCTATCTATCTATCTATCTATCTATCTATCTATCTATCTATCTATCTATCTATCTATCTATCTATCTATCTATCTATCTAAAAATTACTTTGGACAATAGATTGTGGATGCACCTCATAGCATAGCATTTATTTTAAATACACACACACACACACACATTAGGATTTTTTAATGTCTTCTTTTGAGACTTTTTCTTGGCAGGACACTTTGAAATGTTTTGCTAATTTCTGGCTTGGTGAGATTTAAAATATGTTTTTTTTTATATCAGTCTATTCTTATGGCTGGATGTTCATAAAGGCTTTGGCCATAAAGGTTTTGCCCATACTTGGTTGCATTTAACTGTAATTTAACATTTAAATAAATGTTCATGTTGCAGCTTAACTTGAGATATTCTTTGAAGCAGAGGTTAAGACCTGATGATTATATGAAAAAGCATAAGAAGATATTTCAGGGACAGAAAATTGACTGGGATGACTGGGATGATGAATGTAAAAGTAAAAGCAGTTTACATTTAGCTGGGCAGCCTGATGCACTCAAACAAATTTTAATATTAAGTCTGTTTTTTGTTTTTTTTTGCTGTGAAAGACTTATATTATTCCTTGTTTTTGTAGGATTTCTACACATTTGCCCATGCATGTTCTGTCAATCACGGCTGCAAGCAGATGGACGAGCTCAGCTACTGGTGATCTTCACACTTCAACATCTAATTTGCGACAATCTGGCAGGGAGCTTTTTTGTCCTTCCAATAGGCATAGAAAAGAAATTATTTTACAACTAATCTCACTCATGGCCGAAAATTTTCTTATACATTCTTGTGAACAATGTAAAGTATCATTAACCCCAATGAAAGACATATTTAAAATGGTCATGTCAGACGTCAACCTTTCCTCTTTGCCTTTCTTTTCACAATATACTGTATAATTTCCATCCATCCATATATAGCGACTGTGCCCTTAATTTTAGAGTCATGGACTGAAGCCAGGATTCAAATTGTAATCTTCTCAGTGTAACATCACTGCAGCGATAAGATCAGTCTTCCATCTCAGTTCTTCCGCTGTCTGTCCACTTCCTATCTGATCTGTCTGTTTCTCTGTATCTTGCCTTCTTCTGTTCCTCTTCACACACACACACACACACACACACACACAGACACACACACACACACACATTTTCTCTATCACTCAACATAAGATATGACTCTGGAGAGCATACATAGATATATCAGATTTAAAAAGAATCATGTATTAACAGTTGAAGGCTTGAGTTCACATCTCAAAGGATTTACACAAGTCGCTGAACATATAATTTACTGTTAATGTTTCAGAGACAAGTGTGGATGTGTCAGTAGGTTACAACTTCACTTCCACTTACTGTCAACCAAATCCACAAACATTCGAAGCTTCTATATAATTTAGAATTTATATGTCAGGCAAAAGATTATTTCAACAATATATTTTCCCACTAAATTTCAATTAACTAATTTTTAGCAAAGGATTTGACCCAAAAAGTATTATTACAGGGAACTTTTTGTCACAGGATTCCAAACTAGAATGATATTTAATGCAAAATTTATAACAAAAAACACTCAGGAGAGGATTATAAATGATTAACAAAAGCACCAAATAAAAATCATTCTTAAAGAAGAATACAAACATGTGACAAAGTATCAAATCAAAATGAGATGAGAAAACAAGAAATCTACTCAATACAACATCTGCCTTGGTTCTCTGATCACACAAGACAAACAAACAGGAGACAAAGGAACACACCGACTATATATACACACACATGAAAGCGGGGAAACAACAAGACACAGGTGAAACACGTCAGGACAAGGAGGAATCAGACACACAAGGAGACAGGCCACAAAAATAAATCTACCAAAACAAGTATTCACACTGTTTTAGAAAATTACAATAATACCAGGTTTAAATGTTAATTTATTATTTTATATCTTTTAATGTTTGTATTCCTTGGGTTTTGACGTCTGTGACAAAGCTGCAACAGAGGGTGAAGATGTCACAGCACAGATGGTTTTGTTGTTCCTGTGACCCCAGGCCTCTGAGTTTTACACAGAGAGGGGGTGGGGGTGGGTTCTTTACAGTGGGATTCTCTGCAGCATGATACAGCATGGAACATTTCGGAGGAGGTCACCTCATGCAAGGAGGGGTGGGGGGGGTTGCTTACTTAAAGTCTGTTGGGGAGGGGTCTCCAGTGTGTGTTTGTGGCTGCTTGCTGCACATGTACACTCTTGACTTCAGACTATTTTAACTTAAAACAATTTTAAAGAAACTTGTTTGTAATCTTGATGTAAACTCTACTTTCTGTAATACCGATTTGAACTCATTTTAAACTAAATTCCTGATATTAAAATTAATCAAAAGGCAACAGAGAGACTCAAAGTAAGGTAATTTTTTTTTATCGAGTTCACTCGTAGCCATAAAATATAAGTTTTATATATTTTTTCTTTGACATGAGAATGCCTAATCTTTCCCATATTTTGTACCAATCTCAAGTCTCTATGACAACCGTTGTTGAATTAGAGCCAATAATGTGATTTTGACCTTTTTGCTAAATGCAACCTTGACCTTTGACCTTTTGCAATATTGATAACATCATTATATGTATATATGCATCAGTGCGTGTAATATTATGACAATATATCCAGTATTGATTAAGTTATAGCGTGATATGTCTATGCTTAACACACACAGATAGTGTTACACAAGCCTTTGACCTCCAGAAATCTCAAAAATTATTGGTCGTAGGTGATACAACCAATGATTGAATGACTGAAAGTTCTATGACCCTCTGTTCTTGAGTTATAACTGATAATGTGATGTTGACTTTTCTGATAAATGTGACCTTGACCTTTACTCAAATGGATCATTGCATCTGATGCTCATTAGCTATATGTAAATGCCCATGTAATTTCATGGTGACATATCACATATTCATTAAGTTATAGCATGATATGTCTCTGCGGACGGACACACAGACACAGTGATTACAATAATCTCTCCCAACCAATGCGTGAGATTAATAAACAGGAAGTGACAACATTAGTGTGTGTGTTTATGTAGACAGACGGATGGACGGATGGTGCATCATCATGTACACATCTTTAAATATACTGAGTATTCTACCTCAACATGACCCTCTTTCAGTCTCAAACCAAGACTGAATGCAAAAGGTTTTGAAGAAAATATAAAAACATACGCCTTGGGAAGTTTAACTTTGTCAACTTCATGTCACCAACCTACTGTGTGTTTTTCAGTTGTAGCGTAGCAACAGCTGCTCAGTAGCATATTTACCAGTGCATGCCTTGGAGCAGTCTGACTGGCATTTTTAACTATGCTCTCTGACTCTCACCTTAATCACACAAACACAACAAGAAGGTAGAGAAAGAGCAGAGCAGAACGCACAACCCAAACAGGAACTGGAGCTACGAGGCAACCACAGTGCCTCAGATGTACTCTGACACAAATGCCTCTATGCAGCAATACGTAGAAGTAGTCAGAAATATCTTTGAGTGTACTACAAATCAATACTATTGATTCATTGTTGCTTATACTCCTGCCTGGTGTAAACACTATCCATGTCTGTTTGTTAGTTACCCTGCCCCCAAAGGAGAAGTGAAGGCACTGTTTTTTTACCTCCGCCAAAGACGTATTAAGTCAGTTTGTCTGTCTGTCTGTCTGTTTGTTTGTCTGTCTGTCTGTCTGTCTGTTTCTCTGACTGTCAGCAGGATTACGCAAAAAGTTCTGAACCGATTTTGATGAAACTTTCAGGAATGATAGATAATGGATCAAGGAAGAACCCATTAGATTTTGAGCAATGAAGGTCAAAGGTCAAGGTCACACTAAAGGTCAACAACTAAAACACATCAGTGGTAATATCTCAGGATTCAGACGAGATAGAATCTGACTTTTTTTTTTCATTCACATCATCTGACCTTCAGACATCAGATGGGTCAACACCTATGGCTCCATCACATCACATTTTGACGTCATATGACGCCATATCAAGCCTTGGCGGAGGTCTGCTGTCTCTGATTGCCTTGTTTTGTTTTAGTTTTTTTGTTCGTCTGTCTGTTTGTGAGCACAAAAACTACTGGAACAATTTGACATTTTCAGAAAAGGCATGAGGTGTTCTAGAATAGATCCCATTACATTTTGGTGAATGTAGGTCAAAGGTCAAGGTCATGAAAAATGTGTTTTTGCAATGATGAGAGATAGGTGGTCACATGAGGTCAATTGTTTGTGAGGGATGGGGTTTGTTGTTCCTGGCAACACTTATTTATTTACTTATTTTAAATATTACATCACAATCAAACAACAAAGAAAAATATATAAAAAGAAAGTCAAACATCCCAAAGGAGTGGGGTTAACTTTAATTTATAATCTCCTGTTCCCTTACTCCATCCTTCACTTTAAATTCCTGTGTCAGATTCCTTAAGTAGCTCAAACACCCTCACATGTCAGACTAAATTCTGAACAAAATACAAAATTGCTGTACATATCAAGGATAGACTGTCCATTTTTCAGAAGCATTTGACGTTAAAATAATCTTTATCTTTTTCTTAGCTGTGATAGTGCAGATACCAAAACAAAAATAAAGTCATGAAGGATAAGCATGAGTTCACTTTAACATTTGCTGTTACAGAAACCAAATTTAGTGTAATGTAATAAAACGCTGACGTGTTGACATCTTAAACATAAGCCTCATACTGTAGTGACATTGCAATGATCTGGACATTATTTAAAACCATACTCCTATATAAAAATTATCCAATGCAGTAATACATATCAAAATAATGTAGACGTCCTTTTCACTAAAAGCACTGATTACTTGTTATAATATAAACCTTGGCTACATACACAGCCCTGACAGAAAGAAATGCTGCCACTTGACTTAATTAAAGATCGAAACAAGACAGTCACAGACAGCAGACCTCTGCCAAAGTTTGATTTTTCATTCACACGTGACGTAATGGAGCTATAGGTGTTGACCCATCTGATGTCTGAAGGTCAGATGATGTGAATGAAAAAAAAAAAAAGTCAGATTTTATCTTGTCTGAATCCAGAGATATTACCACTTATGTGTTTTAATTGTTGACCTTTAGTATGACCTTGACCTTTGACCTTCATTGCTCAAAATGTAATGGGTAATGTAAAGGCAAACCAAAGAGTCTTGAAGTCTTCAAGTCGTCAGATATTGTGTTCAGTTATTTATCTCACCTTGACCCATTATCTATCATTCCTGAAAGTTTAATCATTCTGGTTTTTACATTTTCTACTTATTGAATTTCATCCTCGGGGAGGGGGCAACCAAATGAACAGGCAGGTTGTGACTAAGGTTTTTTTTTTAATTGTAAAGGTGTAAAAAGGTGCCGTAAAACGCAGGGGACGTACCAAAAAACAAAGTTTCTGAATCTATTTTCAAATCCCACCCTGGCTGTAGGTTTACTAATGTTCTGTGTCCAAACAATGAGGTCAGACAAAGCTGAATGTACTGGATGACCAGGGTTGAGCCTTAATTTACTTTTTTCTTCCCTGTTGACACAGACATATACCAAGACGACAGTGTCAGGATTCATCAAGAACAAACTGTAAAATAGTGTTCCGGCAGCATGAGACATCATTTTCACACATGGACAGTTAAGATCTGAACCTCTATGAGTATCTTTGAAATGTGATGAAGAAGACTTCACACAGTGGTCTCACTCCATCACCAATACAAGATCTGGGCCAAAAATGAATGATATGATATGGAAATAAATATTATTATATGTTGTAACACTGCATAAGTATTACATGACATAAATTATGTCATATTGAATCGATCCTTAAGGTAGTCGAATAAAATACTGTGTCTAAGTAAGTGTTATTATTCTTATTCTTATTCTTATTCTTATTCTCATTCTCATTCTCATTCTCATTCTCATTCTCATTCTTATTCTTATTCTCATTCTCATTCTCATTCTCATTCTCATTCTCATTCTCATTCTCATTCTCATTCTCATTCTTATTCTTATTACTCCACCAAGGAATTGGCAGAGTAATAACAATGATTGTTATCCATGACTCAAAAACTTATGGATGGATTTGGCTGAAATGTTCAGGAAATGTTGATACTGGGACAAGGAATAAGTAATAAAAGTTTGATGGTGATCCGTGGAGGGGCATATATGCCTTTCGGGGGGGGTGGGGGTGGGGGGCAAGTCTACAAGTCTGCACTCTGCTTTTAGTAGTAGTAGTAGTAGTAGTAGTAATAGTAACAGTAGTAGTAGTAGTAACAGTAGTAGTAGTAGTAGTAGTAGTAGTAGTAATAGTAACAGTAGTAGTAGTAGTAGTAGTAGTAGTAGTAATAGTAACAGTAGTAGTAGTAGTAGAAGTAGTAGTAACAGTACTAGTAGTAGTAGTAGTAGTAGTAACAGTACTAGTAGTAGTAGTAGTAGTATTCTGTAGACTGACTGCTTTGTGAAAACTTACAACAGTGAAGCGGTAATTCTAATTGTTAAATCTTCAATTGATAAAAACCAGAATCAAGGGGCAAACAGTAGGGGATTAGAAACAGCAAATGGCCCAGTCTGTTGAAAATCAGTCTTGGGACTCAACTACTAAACCAGTGGTTCAGCTCACATATGAAATCACAGACCCTCTTTAATACAGACACAGAGATTTAACCTGAGATCAATAATTTAGCCTTTCCTCATTTGTCAATTATTAATTTCTCAGCTGGGAGATGAACTATAAAACTGACATTGAATCTGTGATACTTTCTGGAAAACTATCTTTTACATGGTTCAAAAACTTCACAAGGATGAGTTGGTGTATTGCCAAAGGAAGATGACATACAGCAGAGGCCAGTTATACAGTAAGGCAAGAACAACCACTGGTGGCAGGTGGTGTTTTTGGGGGTGTTGTCACTTTCAGGTCCCAGTGTGGTGTGTTTTATGCCATTATTGCAGGCACTTAGACCTGAGAACAACGCTAACCCTGCATAACAGAACATTGATGAGCTGAGTGGCCTTGACAGGATATAGATGCCCATCCTGAAGGCCCTCTGTACGTCCCTGTGGGGGGTCTGAGTGGGTGCCTGTCATCGTATCTCTTATCTCCACATGTGTGGGTTTAACTTTATAGTTTTATCTTCATCTCTTTTTTCATGTGGCCAGGCCTGTTCAATGAATAAAAGCAAATAGTGTCTCAACTGTCATGAAGATGGACAGATGAAGGACACACCTAGATATGCAAGGGCACAGCCTGGTCAACAAGAGGGTGTGTGTGTGTGTGTGTGTGTGTGTGTGTGCTTGTATTCCTATCTGTATGGGGACATTGATATGACCTCTGACACTATGGGGTCCCCACTAGTAAAATAGAAATGATGTGGCCCTATAAATACATTAAGCATGGGGGAAACATATGTAAAGTTAAACATGTATTTTTCAAAGGTTTGAAGATGGGTTATTTTATTTATTTATCTTATATTATTATATTAAATTGTTTATGTTAATGAATTTATTTTATTTTTAAATTATTTTTATTTATTAATTACATTTTTAAAAATAATTTGTTTATTTTGTTTACTTTATTTTATTAAAAAAATTAAAAAGACGTGTTAACACTCACTACCCAATGGCTATTTGATTACAAACTTGGTCCTCATGAGACATTTAAATGAGTGTGTGTTTGTGTGTGTGCGTGTGTGTACTTGCATTCCTATCTTTATGGGGACCTTGATCTGTTTACACAGTCATGCCACGGGGACCAAAATTCAGGTCCCAACGAGGGTAAAATAGGTCCCCGCGAGTACAATATAAATCTATATGAAGTATACAAATTTATACAAATGATGTGCCCTATGAACACATTAATTAGTTATTTTCCAGATGTCCCCATAAAGCATGGAAGAAATGGGTATTTTTCAAAGGTTTGAAGATGTATTTACTTTTTCAAATATTTTAAAATCTAATTTATTGTTTTAGTATTATTTTTAATTGCATTTCTTTCATTATTTTATTTTATTGGAAAAATGTTTTCATTTATTTATTTAAAAGAAAAGAAAAAAAGATGTGTTTATGCTAACTACCCAATGATGATTACAAACTTGGTCCTCAAGAGACATGAAAACCGGTATTTGTGTGTGTGTGTGTGTGTGTGTGTGTGTGTGTGTGTGTGTGTGTGTGTGTGTGAGTAGATGGAGTTGTGATGAGGTTGGACGCCACAGCTGTAGCATCAGTCAGATCATCCATCAGACTGAGTCCTCACTGTTTGACAAGAGAAGGTCTTGCTCAGAGAAGAGCTGTCCTGTCATCCCGCCATACTCTAGTTTGTGCCCATTAACAAGCAGCCAGGATGCCCTTATCATGCATCACATCAGGAGCACTTTTAAAGATAGCTGTGATTCAAGATACTGTGGCGTCAAGGTCAGAATCAGTGACAGAAACTGGACCACACTATTGTTTTCTGCTCCTGTGTCATTACTGCTTCCATGATTATTACGGCACATTTCCACTAAGTTGTACCAGTTCAACTTGAATCAACTGAACTTGACTCGAACTGAGTAGGAGGTACTATTCCCGAAGACCATTTTCATTACTGGATGCTACCATCTTTAGTGCCTAGTCGTCATGGCGATGCTGGCTGTAAGAGAGTTGCTAATGTTGTTCCATCAAGCTCCTGTTGAATCTTTTTTATCATCAACCAAGGACAGAAATGTCTGAACCTCCTCAACCAACCACTGTGGCAGGTTATCATCATGGCTTAGACTACCGATATATATATATTTAATGTAAACTTCTGAATCTGCATTGATGATGCAATGACACAGAGCCAAGTGTCTGATCAATCAGTGTTTACACATCATTGTTTCGTATCTCTTCACCCATTTTGGAACCTCAGCTAAGGAAGTACTAAAAGCATAGTACCAGATTCCAGGTTCTTTGGCAAAGTTGGAAGGACAGCAGCACAAGGACCCACATTACTGTTGGATCATAAAATAGGGGTAGTTTGTGACTCGGAAAGTTTTACAACTGGACGGCCACAGTGGGAAGAGAGCTCACATGTGTGCTATTGGACTCTATGAAAGTGGGGTTTTCAACATTGGGTCAGGCTGTGGACAGGTCACAGGACTGTGGAAAATGTATACGAACTGTGGAAGACTCTTTCTGCTCCAAAGTGTGGGGAATGCTGAAACCAGTTACAACTAAATTAAGTTGTAACAAATTAAACATAAAAAATGAGTATCTGCTGACCTAGAATGTTTTTCTCCACAAGGTCAGCATGCAACTGCATAGGGCTGTCCTTGAGTCTGTTCCTATGTTATCCATTGTTTGTCCAATACCCCCACACCCTCCCCCTCCCCTCATTCAGTTCTCTTTAGCATCTTAATCACAGTTACCCGTGTCTGACTTTATGTATCTATGAAAAAAAGCCCAACTTGTACCAGCAAGTAATGTTTTCATATGACACATGCTGTGTGTGCTTCAGCTTATTCGTACACTTGCTTGTTTTATTTTCTATTTATCGATTAATAATCAATGTAATCGTTATCCCACATGGGCTGCGACACCTGGCTAGTGTAGGAGGGGCCAAAGGAACTTCATCTCATTTTGATGTGTCCTTGGATATGACAAATGACAAATAAATTCATTCACATTCTGATTCTTTTACATATTGGAAACACAAAAAGGCTAAGTCGAGTTGAGTTGAGTCGAGTTGAGCTGGAACCGCATAATAGAAATGTTGCATTAGACAATGACAGCACAGTTAAAACCAGCAAATACATGTAAGATGAGTTTGAATTTAAAGTGACATGCAACTTAAAGCAGTAAGTTTGTCACATCATTTCCAGTGTTGGGAACAATGTGTTTCAAAAGTAATGCATTACAGTAATAGATTACTTTTCACTATGCACATTCAATAATGCTTGCATTACAACACACTTTTTACGCACAACTTAATTGCTCAAATGAAAACAAAATAAACAACAAAAACAGCAAAACCTTAAGGAATTAAAAATGCAGCAGAAAAAGTATCATTTCCTGGTGGTGTAACTTGCATAACACTGATCATCGGAGTCTGCACAGAAAGTTGTGGTTTCTCAGAATTTTTTTTCATCCACTTGCATTAAAGCAGATCCACCACCATCTGCAATATCTTGTCTTGTCACCAGTGTTTTGAGACCCTTAAACAAACCAAGCAGATCAACACAATCATTATCATAACAAAGGCTTACAGCACTGGAGTCAATACAGCATATTTAATGCTTGCAGATTAAGGAATGTTGGTAGTCAAGTACACAGAGCAGACTTATCAGATGTGAAATACACATTTTATAATATTTTTAGATAATGTTTGAAAAGTGTTGACCCAAAACCTCCAATAATTGACTGGAGATGTATGGAAAAATATGATTGTGGCTTTGAAATCACATGGAAATGAATATATGGATAAAGGGATTAATAATATCATATAAACCTGTTACTCTACTTCAAGTGAAAACATATTAAATGAGAATATTATAATGTATAGAGCCATGAAGATATGGGATGTGAATCATGAAAGAAAATAACAAATATACAGGGTTTCCCCCAGAAATCTAGCTAACATTAGGGTTAGGGAAGCCCTCCAGCAGCCCACCATGTTTTGGTAAAAAAAAATTAAAATAAAAAAAATCTTACAAAAACTCTTTCATTCCAGACTCTTCACACACACTAATTTCAAGATGCACTGGCCACATGTTTTAATTCATTTTTCAATATATCTGTTCACTTTTAAAATTTTCTTAACCTCCTGAGACCCTCAGTCCTTTTACGGGGACAAGACTTTCACAGCTTTATTGAAGAACAAAAAAAAAAAGTTGTCCATTGCAAAGGACATTCCATAGAAACCTTAAAAATAAATCTGAAAAAAAAAAAAACCCATTGCATTGTACTGTTACCAAAAAGGCAATTATTTAATGTAAATAAAAAAGTCAAAACTTATACTTTCCTGGGTTAAAATATGTAAGTTTGTTGTGAGCCATGCCAAAGATGAATTTATATCACCATTTGGGACAGACAATAAAATATTCTATTCATAAACTGTATAGAAATGTTCTGTAAATGCTACTTTTTCAGTCCAGAATACACAACACAATATACAGTAGTAAATATCTATTATGGTGATTTTCATTTTGGACCTAAAATGACTATTTTAATGTTCCTTGTGGTTCAGATGTTCACTGTACTGGTGAAAATCACTGCAGCAAAGGCTAAAATTTCATGACTGTTGCTTCTTTAGTAAAGGTCACGGCATCTGTGTAGCCTCCTGGCTGTGTAGCTTTTTGTGGCAAGTAAACTGATCTGCGTGTGTTAAAATATGTAAAGTGCTTCTTTGAAATAAAATAGCAGACTGATTCAGAGCATTTCTTACCTAAATGAGTCATAAAGAGTATTTGTTTCAGCAGAGCAATGCAGGTGAATCAGTTTAATCTATAATCAGTGCAGTCATGCGGTGACAGTTTCACAAAATGAGATGATGTTGTAGGTGTGGTGACTGTTTCATGACCTACATATTTGCTGTTCATAAGGGAGCTACAAATCAATAAAGTTATTGATTAGTAAATGACAAATTAGTGTTTTTTTTTCCCCCCGCCCAGAAATACACATCATTTATTTCTTCCATTGACAAATACAATGTTGTGACCTAAAAGGATTTCACATAATTTATAGTTAATATGAGGAAAGGTTTGTATGTATTTTTTTTTTTTTTAATTTACATTAAATTACATCTACATTACATTTGACATAGAAGGTTAAAGGTCAAGCGGCTGATGAGATCATCATGGAGCGCGAGCGAATCTAACTGAAGGAAGAAAAAAAATGCACGAGCTGTAAAAAAAAAAAGAGAGAGAGAGAGAGAGAGAGAGAGAGAGAGAGAGAGAGAGAGAGAGAGAGCTATAATGTTCATGTAAATTCCAAATGAACTGAAAGTAAGGGGGTGCAACAACAATAACACTGACCAATATTTCCAAACCATTTTAGGTTTAATATGATGTTCTTATAATATGCGTCTCCATTTAATAAAACATTTCTCAGTTCAAACTCAACATAAATCCACACAATTTCAAAATGTAATCTCTAAAGTACAAAATATTCCTATGGCAAAGGTCTGTCAGTTGTTGTTTTTTCTTTTTAATAGACACTCGAGACAGTCAACCTTTCCTACAGTTGACTCACCTATTGGCTTTTCATATTGGCTTTGCATTTTTATTGCATTCCCCTGCATGTAGATTTTCCTTGGTTAAAAGCCACTTGGATGCATGCCAGCAGGCGTTTAAAAGACTTTCCTGTTGCTTAAGATAGATGAACCTAGATGAAGAAGAAACATTTAGCCACGACAAGCCTCTGTCTACTTTAATGCTTTATCATTCCTTCGTTCTACCAGTGAAACTTTAATGCAACATAAAGTTAACCTTATCGAAGCGCACACAGGAAATAGATGACAAGCTGAGCTGGTGGAGACAGCCAGCGAGAGGTGTGAAAATGAAGCATGGAAAAGAGAATAAGCTGCCTCACCGCCAAGACACAAGTGCATTGAATAAAGATTCATAATATCATCTGCTCTGAGGATCCCAACCAGACCTTTATTGTTCACACATGAAGTGATTTTTTTACACTTATTGACTGGTGTAGATTCTTTTTGAGAACAGAACTCATTTATATTTGTTACACATGCTAAGGTAGGTTCCATCAGACATGACAATCCTAACTTCACTCCTCATACTTTAAGTGCACGACCGCATGAATAACCTAAAGAACTGAAATCATCTGCATTTATGTTTTTTTTCTTTAAGGATCATATTTGATTAAACCCACTTTTATTATTCTTTGGTGCATTTATTTGTGTATTTGGACCCTAACAGTTCAAAATGTTTTAATTTGAAACTTTCAGGTGCTGTATAATTATCTTTATGTTCATTTTGACAACAACCAAGTGGATTTCTACAACCTGTTTTAACTCCTGCATGTTTGTGCAACTGAAGCATTTCCAGCTTAAGAAATAAACATGCGTCAGTTTGAGTTGAAATATTATTCTATTTTTTTTTTATGTGTAACAATCTTGCAGGTTTAGTTTATTCTCCATTAAACTGGAATTTGACTCCCTGTTCATGGTAGCTGGAAATATTTTTTTAAAGATTATATTCAAGATTCATTGAAAGGTCTAGGTGTTATATATATCCCTGGTATTAGAACAATTATAACCAAATATACACTAAACTGCACTAAAAAAACAATACAATGCATTAAAAATACAATCAATTGTATTCAAAATAAACCAAAGTACACATAAAAAATACAGTTAACTGCACTAAAAACAACAACAAAATGCACTAAAAAAACACTAAAACTGCACAAAAAAATCAACTAAATAAATGCACTAAAAATTTAAATGCACATAAAAATGCACTGAACTAAAAACAATAAAATGCAGTGAAAAAAACTATAACATGTACAAAAAATATAATAAAATGCACTAAAAATTCAAATGCACATATAAATACACTGCACTAAAAACAATAAACTATAAATAAACTATAACATGTACTAAAAATATCATAAAATGCACTAAAAATAAACCAAAATGCACTAAAAATACACTAATACAAGACTGAGAATAATCAACAGGTTGCCATTTTGAAATCTGTTTAAGGCATCTGTGGACAAATAAATAAAAGTGAGGCACAAAAAACAACAAGTACAAATTTGCACTGAACTGAACATAAGCTAAAACAATGAAAAGAATTATATATATTTTTAAAAAGTCCAAAAACCAGTCTTCCATAAAAAAAAAATAAAAAAATTTTAGATATCAGTGTTCACTCACAGGTGTCTGAGCAAATAGCTCCTTCCTCTCTCCTCTACCTTTCCATTCCTCCCGACCCTTCAGTTCACCAGGCAGCTTGTCTAAATATTATCGGTAGAGACGGGGGCTAGAAAGCTGTTGTGTGTTGCTAAGAGATTATGTGCCAGGACACCGCGGTAAGAGTGACAGTTTTGATGCATGGATTGTTAAGGGTCTGTCAAGTCATCTCTGGCTGTTATATTCCTGCTGGTCAGCCTGAATGTTTAGGACAGGTCAAAAGCAGCCTCTGGGAAAAATGTCTGTGAAGGCTTGAAAATACCAAAAGGATCAGGACTGGTTAAAACACTGAAATGTTGACATGCAGATGCACCTTGCCCATCTGTATCTGCAATATAACAAAACAAATATAACAAAAATATCACATGATGGTTCATGATTTTACAGGTTTGTTTTTTTTTTACAGTTTTTTTTTTTTTTTTTACAGTAATTAAATTATCCATAGGTGTGAATATGAGAGTGATTGTTTGTTTATATATGTTCAGCCCTGAGATGAACTGGAGACTCATACAGGGTGTACCCCGCCTTTACCCATTGTAGCTGGATTAGGCCCCCAGTGACCCCCGTGACCCTAGTGACGATAAAGCAGGTTCAGATGACGAGTGAGGAGGGTTCATGATCATGAGGTAGAATCATGATCCAAAGTCTGAATTAGGATTTTCTCTTCTCTTTTAAAGTATAATAAAGTTACAATCAAACTATAATGTCATGACTGGTCTATTAAATTAAATGTGCTAAATCATACATACTTGACAAATGACCAGAGGTGGTCAAAGTACTCACATTCTGTACTTAAGTAGAAGTACAGGTACTTGTGTGAAATAAAAAATACTGTAGTAAAAGTAAAAGTACTGATTCAACTCCTTTACTTAAGTAAAACTAAAAAAACTTCTCAATTTTAATAATTGTAAAAAGTAAAACCGCATTTTTTTCATTTTTATTTTTTACTGTGGATGAAATAATATTTATTTAACCAGGAAAAACCAGAAAAATGTCAAAAATATCCAAAAATAAAGCCTTTAAAAGTTAGTTAGTGTGTAGGTAATGTGTTTTATTTGGTCGTGGTACTGAGTTTAGTGGGTATGGACATAGATAGGAGATTTTAAAAAAGGATAATTATGACTTTAAAAAACAAAATTAATGATATAAAAAGTCAAAATTATGAGAAAAAAAATCTGAATTATGAGCTAAAAAGTCAAAATATGATATACTGAATCACAATTTCTGATTTATTGATTTAAGACTTATTTTTCATGCCGTCACATTTGTCTAGTAATGAGTCTATTCTGAGAATGTACAGAGTATAAAGTACAGATATTTATACAAAAATGTAGAGAGTAAAAGTAAAAAGTAGCCAGAAAAATAAATACTCAAGTAAAGTTCACATACCTTAAAAAATCTACTTCAGTACAGTAAAGGAAGTACTGGTACTTAGTTACTTCCACCTCTGCAAATGACAAACGTATTGGTTAGCTGATGTTTTCTCATAAAGAAACAATGTAATAAGTGTACCGTAATTAATATTGTTTCCTGTACATGTATACAATAGATTTATAAATGTTCCATTAATATCCTATACAGTGATTTACCAGAATATGCAGACAGTGTTTTGATGTGATCTGTGGTTTGGAGACAAACCCATTCTCTCATTAATGCTCAGAATTTTACATTTTGACCCCAGACTGTATCTAGGAAACTACAACCAACCAGCATTTTTTTAAATTACATTTTTCTTTTCTAGTGATTCAAACTTGGTACAATTTAATTACTTTTATTTTTATTTCTTAGTACATAAATATGTTACAGACTGTGGCCTTTTGTTAAGTTTTATAATGAATCAGAAAAGTTTTTATTCTGTAGTGTAACTTAAAACCATCCATGTAATTCAAACTTAGTGCATGTTGGAGTCCAGATGTCAGACCAGCATCTTACAGACCTGTGATAATTCATCACTGTGAAAAGTCATTGGTTTATCATTAGTGCTTTACTGTACATAGGGTGACCACATGAGGTTGGCTGAAATTCAGGACGGGGGGGGGTTAGCACTGTGCTGACCTACATAAAGTAATAATAATATAATATATAATATTAATAGTCTATTAATCAAATATCATTAATACAAGCGGACTATACACATACAAATGTTACCTTGGAATAGACCTAATATTGTTGAATGTGGAGATATGGGAAGTTAGGATAATAATGAAGCTATTACAACTAATCTCAATATTAATCAAATGCTGCCACAGCAATAAACATAGGCCTACAAATGTAAATAAATTAAAAGAACACTGTTGAACATGGAAAATAGAAAAATAATAATAATAATAAAATAAAATGATGTGCAGAAAACAGGGACGTGTAATAGCAAATGTAAATATTATATGATTAGATAACATCAATTTTAGGGTTATTTAAATTATTTAGGCTATATGATCATGTCATTTAAGTCAGATTGAGATGTTGTGAAGTTCCAATTAATGTCTGCTGATGCTGCTGCGTTTTCAGTTCTGTGGTCAGCTTCGTCCTCGTCCTCACGGTATCTTGTCAATGAATATTCGTGCCAGACACTGTTCACGTTTACTGTAGCAATCGAATAAAACTAGATTTTGACAAAGTTGTTATGATCGGGTGGGTGAATTTAATTAGTTGTGTATTATTGTTTCACCATGGTTAGCAGCATAGCTCAGATGCTAGGCTAACACGGGCTAACTCGTTTTCCATGAAGCTGTGCCAAGTGACCGAATGTGACCGCGACAGAGCAGTGTGTGTTTCTTCACCGTTTTACTGGTACATACAGTATGTTTCTATTTCGGGTTATGATTTAGTTTTTAATTATTATTATTATTATTCATGAATACACCAGCCAGTAGGAGAAGATTAAGCCCATGCTGTGCCGAGTGACTGAATGCGACTGCGACCGACCAGTGTGTTTTACAAAGACCATAAAATATATTTAAATATTAAGAGTGTCGGCCTTCATCCACCAAATCATGAAGAGACTAACGGATTAGATTATCACTTGGGCTTTACAGATATGATGATAAAAATGGTGATTAACATCATATGCTGCTTTAAGTATCACTATGAATAGATGAATACATTCACTGCTGTAGTTACTTTAGTGCTAACAACCCATAGTGCGAGGCTGGCTGTAAAATAATTAGTACTCAAGGCATTTAAAGTAAATGTTCTCTTAGATGGAATGTCTTCACAGTACGTTTATTTCTGGAGTCCTTCAGAAAAATACATCATATGACAAGTCATGAATGTCTGATTGTTCACCCTCATATACATGTATCTAAAGTTGATATGAAACTTCTTTTTGAGTAGATAATGAAAAACTATTTCTGGTATGCAGAACTGTACAATGGCAACATTTTATTCTGGTGAATAGGTTGTTTTCAGGTATGCAGCTCAGAAAATGACAATTTATCTCATCATTTAGACTGAATGGTCCATGTTCGCTCAGTTTATAACGATGGTTGTTGTTCCAGAAACCAATACTGTTAACTTTGTTTAGATGTTGGTAGAGAATTACAATAGTATACTTCATGTGCAGCACACTGAAAGCAATTTCACCTTATCTGTGCTAAAGGAAAGTACAGGATTTTATTTTATTTTTTAGAGGAAATCATGAATGACTGAGGCCTTTGTGATGGAACGACTCCCTCCACTTCAATACATAACACATTTCTAAGCTAACCCTCGTCGTCTCTTTGTGGGAAAGTGTTCATACATTGATGCACACATATGAATGCCATGCCATGTTCTGAAAAACAACCGTTTGAAGCATCCAAGAGGGTTTGAATATAAGATATATGCCTGAGCCTTCCTGCCAACCTATCATATTTTTAGAAATCAGTAGGTGTTTTCAGTCCAGCATGCTGTACTGCAAATTCTAGCAGTCTTGGAAGCCTCACAGACTACACAAGACATCAGATGGCGTGCACTGGCTTCATGTTTGCAAATCTAATTTCCGTGAAGATGCCTTTTTCATGCCCTCCGTCCTCCCATCTTGGCTTTTCTTGCCTGGTTTCCATCTCAGCTTCCAGCCAGCTGGCTTACTTCTTTTCTCTTAGCTATATGTTATGGATTCTTATTACCTCGGACATGCCCTCTAAATGTGTGAGCCTTATTGAGTAATTTAATCTTTTCTAATCCCTAAAGAGGCTTGAAGAGTTTAAGTGACATAACTCTGACTTAATGCTGTTTTCTTTCCCTTTTTTTGTGTTAAGTCAGGATGAAAGTTACCACACTGTTTGCTTGATGCTGACTGAAAGAGTAGCATTAAAACCAGGAGGTATATTGTAATACGTTTAATCCATGACTAGAATATTATGTTAAATTGAGCCCAATCTGATGTTACCTACTGTAGTGATTTTTTTTTGTTGTTGTTCAAAAAATACCATCATTATTTTATATTCCAAACAAACAATAACATTAAGAATATGTGTCTGGTGTTTTTCAGACCTGTAATTTATTTTATGACCTTGTGCACAGAAGCACATATTCATTTCATTTCCAGATGCTTCAACAGGGGCCAAATTAATTGAACAGCAGAGTTTGGGAGAAATCGGTCACCAGGGTGGTTACCTCTAATTAATCAGGTTGACAGCATGTAATTTGTCTAACCAACCATCAAAAACATTTCTGCTCCTGGTTTTCTAGTGGAATTAACATATATTTTTAAAGCTGCGTCTACTTTTGAATAATGAACGTCCTGTCCTATTGATGAATATTATTATCAATGATAAATACCCTCCACACTGTAACATAGAAACATACACATAGACCTCATTCATTCACTCTTTGATAAAATTCAATGATCTGGCTACTGCATCACCATCCAACCAACATTATTACGCCTACAATTTATCATAAGTGCTATTAATTTTTTTGGAGTAAACAATCAATATTGTACAATTGTAATTGGCTCAGTTAATTCACAGCTTTGGTCCATCTCCTCAGTTAATTATTTCAATGTTGTGCTCATGTTTATGTTTGTTTCCTTTGGCTGCTCTGGTGTCTGTTAGCGCTGCATCATTTACTTCACCATGGACCCGTCAATTATCCACCTGCCAACTGACGATAACCTTCCACTGTTACGTTTAGAATCTATGCCACCTGTGCCTGTTGAAAATGGGCTTTCTTAGTCAGAGTACTACAGCACAACACTGTTTTTGTTTGTTTAGCTCTGCATCATCTCTACACTGTAAACCCCAACACTCAGAATAATTAAATATATTAAGTTGTGAATACTTGAATATGGCAAACATTCATGTCCTTCATAGGAATAAACAGTGAAACTACTACAACTGGTATTCAATGTTTCATATGTAATTTCATAATCCTTTTTTGAAACATTTATTTTACTTTATTCCATGCTATCCAAGAACTAATGAGCCTATGTCTGCCTGTGTGTATATGTTCTTGTAAAAACATATATATTTTTTTTTTAAAAAGTTGTGAATACTCAGAGTTTCAGAAATAGTACTACTAACTCAAATGTATTAAGTTGCTGTAACATAATTCCAACTAATATTTTAATTAAGAGGAACTATTGTGGATATAAGTGAATATAACTTAAAACACAGATGAGGTAAAACTGAGTGGAATTAAGTTATTAAATGCTGAGAATGATATTGTTTCAAATAAGGATGATTGAAAAAAACAAACAACTTAACTGGATGTAGTAGATGATAAAATATAATTTTAAACCATTCCAAATAACCACCAATATCTATTACGCAAAAAAAATGTAAATCACAAAACATACTCATTTAATTCATGGGCGGCTGTGGTTCAGTTGATAGAGTGGGTCGTCCAATGACTGAAGGGCCAGAGGTTCATGTCCCGGCTCTGTCTGTCCACATGTCCAAGTGTCCTTGGACAAAGACACTGAAATCTAACTTAGGCTCCCAGTAGGACTGACAGAACCTTAGAAACCTACTGGTGAATGAGTAAATGTGAGGCTAATGTAAAGTGTGTGAATGAGTTAATGTGAGGCTAATGGGAAGTGTGTGAATGAGTGAATGTGAGGCTAACGTAGAGTGTGTGAATGAGTGAATGTGAGGCTAATGTAAAGTGTGTGAATGAGTGAATGTGAGGCTAATGTAAAGTGTGTGAATGAGTGAATGTGAGGCTAATGTGAAGTGTGTGAATGAGTGAATGTGAGGCTAATGTAAAGTGTGTGAATGAGTGAATGTGAGGCTAACGTAAAGTGTGTGAATGAGTGAATGTGAGGCTAATGTAAAGTGTGTGAATGAGTGAATGTGAGGCTAATGTGAAGTGTGTGAATGAGTGAATGTGAGGCTAACGTAGAGTGTGTGAATGAGTGAATGTGAGGCTAATGTAAAGTGTGTGAATGAGTGAATGTGAGGCTAATGTGAAGTGTGTGAATGAGTGAATGTGAGGCTAATGTAAAGTGTGTGAATGAGTGAATGTGAGGCTAATGTGAAGTGTGTGAATGAGTGAATGTGAGGGTAACGTAAAGTATGTGAATGGGTGAATGTGAGGGTAATGTGAAGCGCTTTGAGCATCATGAAGGTAGAAAAGTGCTATATAAGTGCAGTTCATTTATTTAGGTAAATGGCCTGAATTATTCCGGTGTCTTAAGAACTGAAATGAATTGATTGAATAGGACTTAATAGGAAACTATAAGTGACATTAACTGCACATATTTGAGTTGAACTAAATGAGCACTTTTAATTCACCTGTTTTCAGAAGGTTTAAGTTGCATGCTATATAAATTTTAAGTTCTGGAAAATGTTATCTTTTAAGTTCATCAACTTAAAATAATTGAAGCCTTACATTTTTTGAGTTCTGCTAACTTATTGGAGTTTACAGTGTACTATAGATGTGACTGAAGATAAGATGATGTATGAAAAGCTTGTATAATTATTGTATCTGTTCTATTTTTAATGTGTGTCATTGTGCAGTGTTCATGGTATGCATCATCTAGTGCAGTAGTTTTGCCCTAGGACACATATGGTTATTTACATAGAATTCATAAACAGACCCATAAACACACGTTCAGTGTCTTTGTGAGTTTGTTTGTTTTTAACAAAATATAGCTTTATAAAATACAGGCTTTAAAAATACATGAACTATATTTTCATCACTGCACTCAAAATGCATAATAAACTTATATTATTCATATTTTTATGTGGAATAAGTATGCAGTTTGAAAATTTTTTTGTTCATTTGATTGTTTAAATCCGTTTAATTTTCAATGTTTTCTCACATATTTTTGCTACATCTTGCCTTGCCACCCTGTCATGTTACAGTCCCATGTCTCCTCTTTCATTGCAAGCCAGATTACTGCACATCATTGCTGCTATTTTACAAAAAAATAAATAAATAAAAGCCAGCTCACAAAAATACACATCAGTGGACAAATCCAAGTAAAGCTAGTAGAGCTGACCACTTATTATTAGAAATAACAAGTGGTCAACTCAGATATGTGAGACAACAGTCTCTTACATAGACCAGTGGTTTTAGGAGTGACAAGATATGTGGTATTTTAAGTGAAAAGAAAAACGTTGGTCAAATGGAGTGGGGAGGTTTGTACTCAAATTTCCCATTGAGAGGGTAAACATGCTGTTTAACATCATCAATATTTATGGGTTGGTTTTGTTGCCTGTCACTACTGGTTCAACTGCCCATTTGTGCATATGCAATGCTAACTGTTACTTCGACAAACTGCTTAAAATGCACTGCCAGAGACATTTAGAGTCATTCTGTGCTAAATATGAGTTAACCGAGTTCAAGTTTTTCATCAGATTAATCATGATGATGGAATTATCCACATTAACATGTACATTTTGACTGCCCTCATGTACAGTATATATACATCTGCACATTCATACCAATACGCTGTATGTAAGTCCCATGTTGCGGTTGCATTAGTTCACCTCTCATTTGCGTCACATCCTTTTTTCATATATTTTTTTGAACATTAGGTGTCTTTTGTTACAGAAGCAGTGGTGGTAGGAAGAAAAGCCTTAGGAGACAGAGGAGGTGACATGCACAGAACAGGCTTCAGGCTAGAATTGACCCATTAAACGGTAAGACGGTAGTGGTGCGGTGATGCACCAGAATCAGTTTTTATCATCATTTTATTTGTATGAAAATAAACCACTTCAAATGATTAATAAAACAAGCATTACCTGAACACAACACAAGCACTAACAGTGAACCCTGCATGATTATACAGGATTGAACATGTTGTTGTTTTTTTTCTGTGATTGGTGGTGATAAAAACTGTTTGAAAGTCAATAGTATGAATTATGTAAATCCAGAGTATGATTAGACCATAGAGTCTTTGTTGTTTTCACTGTGCTCATGCTTCAAATTGTCATTGACAGAAACATATATTTGTTTAAGTTTGTTTTTTTGTTTTCGTTTTTTAGCAAAGACCAAGATGAATCCTCCAAATGAGAAATAAAATTCCCTGGTTGAACCTGTCTTTGCATTTTATTCAGTTGTTACGGTTACTGGCTGTTCTGGTAGAGCATTCTACTTACAGGGAACACTCTTACTGAAAAAGTATCAACAAAACTAGTACACCAACAATATCATTCTCCAAGTTTAATAAGCCACAAAAATTCAGTAGGTTGACATACATGTGTTTAACATTTTGATTTGATTTAGATTTGAATGATTTATTTCGAACATGTGCAGAATACAACAAAAATAATAATAATAATAATAATAATAATAATAATAATAATAATAATAATAATAATAATAATAATAATAATAATAATAATAATAATAATAATAATAATAATAATAATAATAATAATAATGTGTCAGAAGAAATATATGCCTGAAAAATACCAAGTTACAGTGAAATAATGTATGGTAATCTGATCCTACTAATTACAAATATCATCAACTCAAGTTAGCAATTGGATTTCACAATAGTTTTTTTCTGTGACCCACTGTTAATGATAATGATTGTGGATGAAAAGTAAATGTATGGTCTGTGTTCTTTACATGTATGGACAGACTGTATAATAGGTCATGAAAGTGAGTAAAACCACCTTTACAACATTTTACAGTAATTCACTAAAAGTATAAACTAAGTAGACAGAGGATGGAAAAATTAGACACTGAGGAAAGTAGCTTAATGAGTGTATTAATGATAAGAAAAGTTTATGGTGAAGTGTTTATAACCTTTACAGGATGATAGGTCATGACATCCTTATGTTTTTTATTTTTATTTTGTTTGCATTTGTTCTCATTGTTTAACACCACAGAGAGGGTGTCAACATTGTTTGAGATCAATGGATTTTTTAGTCTTGCAGCCAAATATTTTAATATTTAGTGCATGTGTGTGTGACTATCATCGGTCCTCCCTGAAAGCTGAGCAGACATTCTTTATTGGGAACTCTCTATTATAAGCCAGGGAGGGCAGTGCTACACCTCAGTGATGTGTGGGGGAAACAAAGACTGGACAGGACGGACAGGACGGACAGGACGGACAGGACGGACAGACGGACAGGACGAACAGGGAAAGAAATTAACAGGCGGTGCTATTGCAGTTAAAGATTGTAAGGCGGTGTGTTATTCCCAACTACTAACTGTCCATCAATAGAAATAAATAAATAAATCGAAAAAAGAAATTAGAATTATTATTACACAAAGGTACAGAAACCATGTAAAAACATACAAACATGTTATGAATCTACAGACAAGGTACAGTATGGTCAGTAGTTTGTATTACATTTGCTCACTGAACACATCAGATAATGTAGGTAAAAAGTGGAAACGGTCAAAACTAGTGATAATAACACTGTAAAATGTAAATGGATGAGGGAAGAGAAAAGTGAAAAAGCAGATCTTAAAAAAACAGGAAACCAGTGTTTGTGTTCTATTTACAATTCAAGGTATTAACTATGTTTATTTCTGTCGTGTAGAGTTCTAACTTTAACACAAACCCATGAATATTCCTCAAACAGTTGAGTCTAAGTATAACTGACCTTATCCATCACAGTGTCATAATAAGAGGAGGGGACAGGAGAGTTTTTTTGGTAGTTCTTCGAGTCCTTTCGGTGTTCCTCTCTGTTATTTCATACTATTATTAATACAGAAAAATATAATTTTCAATGAAAACAGCAGAGTCACGTGACCAATGTTGGAAATGGACAGACATGACAGCATCCAAGAGAATAGGAACAGAGTCTAACAGAAGGTTTCTTTGATGCTTTGATCTAAGATGATGTCATCATAAACCACAGTGTATAAATATACTTGTCTGTAAATGTGTCATCATAAGACATTACTGAACTGAACAGAATTCACAAAATTCCCAGTATTCTGAAAAATTCCGAAAAGTTTGTAGCTTTCACAGAAATTTCCAACGTTCCCAGAAATTCCCAGAATTAAAAAAAATTCCCAACTTCACATAATTTACAACATTCCCAGAATTCCAAAAATTCCCAGAATGCAAAAAATTTTTCAGAATACCCAAAAGTCCCCAACATTCCCAGAATTCCCCAAAATTTCCAGCATTCCCAGAAATTCGCAGAAATTACCAACATTCCCAAGATTGCATAAAATTCCCAGTAATCCGAGAAATTCTGAGCATTTCCAACATTCAGAGTATTCCAAGAAATTGACAAAATTCCCAGATATTCACAACATTCCTGGAATTCCCCAAAAAAATTCAAGCGGTCCCAGAATTCCCAAAAATTCCTAGCATTCACAAGAATGGTCAATTAACATTTAATTGATTAATTAATAATAATAAAAAAAAAAATTGGAGTTACAGTAAACAGCAACACAATGACATAAAACTACACTGTGGTCGGTCGTGAAGGTTGAGATATTTCTGTCTTTGGTGACTGATGAAAAAAAAATCAGTGCAAGGCGCGATGATGTCCAGGTACGATAGTATCTGTATGGAAACACTCTCAAGACATAGTTCCTGGTATCCAAGTAGAATGAAGTAGAGTCAAGTAAGACCGACACTATGTCGTGGAAACACGGCTTCAGTCTCTGATTCCAATCAGTAAATTGGATTGGTTGATTTTCACACAAACAACACTAACAAAAATTATTCTGGTGCATTACAGCATCACTAAGGTGTTACCATTTAAGGGTTCAATTCTGCATGTCATTCTATTCTCTGCATGTCACCCTCCCTTCCTCCTCAGGCTTTTCTCTCTTTCTCCACTTTTTTGTCATAAAGTCTCCAAATGTCCCAGAAAAACTATGAAAAAAAGAATATAACGAAAGGTGAAGTAATGAAACAGACACATTCAACTTTAATATAACATATTACTGTACATATGCTTATTCTTTTTTCATTAATACAATATGAATGTGCAGATGTTATATATTAAATTTCTAAGACATCAGTCTGTTGGAGTGGGATGGTGTGTGAGGGAGGGGGGTCAGTTACCCTGAGAACAACAGCCTTAATAGGAGCCAGACAGACCTGCGGAGGCCAGGGCAGGACTCTCATTCCTCATCTCACCGTCACACTGACCTCATTTGTAGCAGAAGTGTAATTATAAAAGGCTGAATGTGTCACACTGATCATACTTCTTTGTTGGGGAATAGTACAGATGGGTGGCATTTACATTAGTCTAACTCAGGTCCTGTTGCTATAAATGTTATAGAAATTGTTAGAAATTGTTTTGTTTTATTATTAGTTAGCCTCATCTTATTTGTAAAGCCTCTCATTCTTTAGTTTCTTCTGCACCAAGGTTATTCAGAATAGCTCTGCAGACCAGTGCTTCCCAAACTTTTTTGACTTGTGACCCAATTTTGACACCCCACATTCCTGGTGACCACAGACATTCAAAATGGAGTGGTAACACTTTATAATACTTACACACAATTGACTATGTATTAACCATTTATTATCCATTTATAAATGGGTTGTTCATTATGTATTAACCATTTGTTACCTATTTATTAATGTCTTGTAAAGGTTCGTACTAGTGTCTTCCAAAGATAAATGTAAAATTTGATTATTTTTAACCAACAGGTGCAGTGTTTGTATATCTGCTTTACAGGTAAACAAAGAAACAGTTGTAAACACTGCACCTGTTGGTTAAAAATAATCAAATTTTACATTTACACTAGTATGAAGCTTTACAAGACATTAACAAATGGGTAATAAATGGTTAATACGTTATAATATTATTATAAAGTGTTACCAATGGAGCCTTTTTTTCTGCTAAAATTATTTAGTTTTTGATCATAGTTTACTATAATATGTTGCAAAAAAAACAACATACATTTTAGATGACATTTAATCTATATAATGTATATTATTTTGGACGGAGGTAGAAAATCCAGGTGTAGATTTCTGCACAAAATGACAATTTTATTTTCCTTGGTCAGAATATGTACAGTCAGTGCAGTTTATATTTAAAAGGCTGACAATGAATACTGAAGAAACAAGAACCTCAAAGTATGAATTATGAAAGAGCTGCAGCATTTGAACTTGACCACTGTTAAAATCTCTCTGTGTTAGTTCATTTATTGCTCTAAAAATGGGTTCAGAATTCAGTTTGTTTCGGTTTAATAATTTATTCAGGTCACATGGAAAATCCAAAAGCCAGCACTGGTCTCTGTGGAGTGTGGACCACAGCCCCACAAGGCTCAAATGCCGGGTCTGAATTGACATCATCTTATAATTGGACGTCACCTATTGACATCGCTCGCTAACCTTAGACCACGCCTTGTCTATTGATTATGATGTGTATCTATGTTCTCAAAACAATAAGTTGGTTCATGTGGATCAAAGTCAAAACATTATTACTGGTGTGAAAAAATACTCTGGTAAAAGTAGAAGTACTGATTCACCTCCTCTACTTAAGTAAAAGTAAAAAAGTACAATTCCATAATTGTAATAAAGTACAAAAGCAAAATGTAAAACTGCATTTTTTTATTTTTTTTTTGCCATGAAAATGTTAATACTTATTTAACCAATAAAAATCAGAAACGTTTAAAAGTATCTAAAATAAAGTATTTAAAAGTGAGTTAGTGTGTTTGATAGGGCCACTGTACATGGTTTTGTGGGTATGGGTAGGAAATTTAGGAAAAACTAGGAAAAAAAGTCACAATTGGGATAAAAAGTCATCATGTTATTTTACAATACAATTATAAATGAGATTTAAAAAACGCATAATTTTAAGAGAAAAACTCAAACTTGTGAGAGAAAAAGTCTAAATTGTGAAATAATACTCATATAACTATAATATATAAAGTCACAGTTACTCTGGTGATTTATTTTTCATACTGTCACATCTGTTTTGACAAAGTAATGAGTCTATTCTGAGAATGTAACGAGTGTAAAATACAGATATTTAGGGAGTAAAAGTATAAAGTTGCCAGAAAAATTAATACTCAAGTAAAGTACAAATACCTATGTAAGTACAGTACAGAAGTACTTTTATTGAGTTACTTTCCACCTCTGCCACTGAGGAACATACAACAGAACAGAACAACAGCACAGATGTAATAACTGTAATTAATGATCATGTTGCTAAAATGAGAAATTATAGAAAACATTTGACAGATAAACATTTCTAGAATGACCATATTTCACTTTGGCATGAGCATGAGGCGTGTGTTTGGGGAAAACTGGCCATTTGGTCACCCTAAATAGTACCCCAGTTCTTCAGTTTGTTATGGATTCTAATTGTCTCCATATATTTTTTTATTAGTAAGCATTTTTTTTTTTTATCAGTTACTCAACATTTCAGGTGACACTATTTGAATTCCAGACAATCCCATGTGTAGTCCTGACCCCAAGATGGAAAAACAATGTTGTAGACAGATCAGTAAAGCAGCCATAGTCTTCTGTCATTCATACATTTCACTATTTAATCTACATGGAGGAGGCGTGTTCTAAGGTACTGATAACAGAAAATAGAACAAGAGAAAATTCTGCACATCAGTACTGGATACTCCCATGGAAAATTCATTCCAGGTCTGGGTACCAAATGCACAACCTACCACTGATGAACAGATTATTAAAAAAAAAAAAAAGAAGTAGACCAAATTGTCTGTCTCAAGAAATAGAAAATAAATACTCTAAGGCAGGGGTTCTCAAACTTTTTTGGCCCAGGTCCCCCTTGGAGGGGTGAAATTTTTCCATGTCCCCCCCTCATCCTCGCGATACTGAAAATGATTTTTTAAAAAAAAACCCACTTCAACAATGATTATTATGAAACAATGATAACCTTTTTTAATAGTGCTTTTGTGCAAACCAGCCAAATTTTCAGGTATTGTAATATAAATGAGCACTTCAGAAACAAAAATTGTAAATAATTTTAAAATAATAAACGGAACAAAAGACACACAAAACCTTCTTGAGGAACTTGGCGGACACAAAAATCGATCCATGTTCGCTGCAGGGTGGCTAAAAATAGCCTGTGACTCGCTCCGTCTCAATTTAGTCAAACAGCGCTGTTACTTCCACCCGCTCGCTACAAAATAAAACTTCCGCATTTCAAAATAAAACAGCAAAAAAAACC
This sequence comes from Siphamia tubifer, assembly GCA_020466265.1. Classification (NCBI taxonomy): domain Eukaryota; kingdom Metazoa; phylum Chordata; class Actinopteri; order Kurtiformes; family Apogonidae; genus Siphamia; species Siphamia tubifer. The sequence goes on along the minus strand of CM035785.1, from coordinate 47,410,630 downwards.
CCAAAACAAATAAAAGAAAAAAACAAAACCGTGAATAATTTCGCGTACCCCCTGGACATGCGCCACGTCCCCCTAGGGGTCCGCGGACCCCAGTTTGAGAACCGTGGCTCTAAGGAAAAATAAGGATAGAGAACAAGTAATTCTCTTCAAAGTTAAAAACAAGTTAAGGTTTCAAAGTACATCCTGAAGGCACAATAGGACTATGTGTAAAAAGATCTTTCTATTCACAAAACTGTACACCAAGAGCCAGATGAAATGTATTTCCAGACACACACACACACACACACACACACAAACACAAACAATCATAATGTTACAAAATATAAAAGTCCTCATTCAGCTTCAATCCAAAACAGCTTTAGTAGAAGATTGTTGATGCATGTGAAGGAAAAAATATATATAAAGAAATATATAAAAATGGCCCCTTATAACCATTTTATTGATTTTCAATATTTTTCTACATTCAGTAATTATTCATTTAGTCATTTCTTCAAATACTGTCAAAGTAAAAAGCGTTTATTTAGTCATTTCTCTCTTAAAAAATCCACCATTGGTCCATTTCTACTATGTGCAAGGTTGTTTTTTTTGTTTTTTTTTTGTGTGGGGTTAAATCGCTTACATTCATCACGCCTTGTTGTAAATTGGAATAAAGTGAAGCCAGATAATGAGACAGCACCAGGCAGGAACTATAGCTAATCTGTATTTGGTTCTGTAAAACCACGGCCCTGAAGCACCCTGTAAATAATTAGCCTTTATTAAAGGTAGACCGTTTTAATTTTGGAAATGAGCTGGAATCCCTTGTCATGATTAATTTAATACACCCTCTAATATGTCATATCTAATTCATAAGAGAAGTCAAGCTTTTCTCACTGAGCTCTACAGTACTTTGCAACAGCCAGGGGCCGTGACCATTGGAACCTCGTGCACTTTGCCATTAAGTACACCAAGCTGCTGGATGTGAACTCTGATTGTCTATGTTCTTTAGACCAGTGGGTACATCTGAGGATTCAGCTCACACAGCCATGGATCTGACCCTGTGAATTTTCAAGATGATATTTATTATTGTCCACAGTTCTAAAAACTAAAATACCAGCTACAGCATAAACTTTCCCTGACCACATGATGTGAATTTATTGTAACAGGAGAAAACGTCCTGTTCTAATAGTACTGGTGAGCGACGCGACTCCCTCAGGGCTAAAATGTGCTTCTCTGGGATGTAATTAACCAAAACGACACAGGGGATGCTTGGAGATGTTTGCATGGATTCCTTCTTTATTTGAACATACAAGCATATATAACACTGTTTATTTTTTGGTGTCTATTTTAACCTGTCTGTTGAAAAAGACTTTGGGTAGATTTAAACGTTGGCTTCTTTGCTTTTGCTTCTGCAACCCACACTCTTCTCTTTGTTGCTTCAAACAGATGTTTAAATGCTATCTTTGCAGGGGCATAATTCTAGCTATGTTTACTTCAGTGAATAAATTTCTATACAAAAAAAAAAAAATAAAAAAAAAATGTTGCAAGGCCAGAGTGGAGAGATACATGAAAGTGCACGTTCCTGAAAAGGCATTTATATTCTGTTCCATATTTGGGGATTTTCGTATACAAATGAGAAACATCCTGTTAGATACAAACCATCTCTTCAGTATTTGGCATCTGATAAGCCTCCAAAATGGTGGATGTTTAATATTTTTACTTTTTAACCCTTTAATTTTCTACACAATTTCACCTAAAGTCAATTGAATGTTGTTCTTGAACCCTTTTGATAACATGCAATTGGTGTTTGATTATATTATAAATGAAAATATTAAGATAAAACTGAGATATTGGAGGTGGGTCCTGTTAAATGATGCAATAGATAAAACATTTGTGGATATTTACTAATGTTTTGATGTGTTTTGGACTACATTTGGACATTTTTTTTGTTAGTTTTGGATGTTTTTATTAGAATATGGTTCCTCTGTGGATAATTATGAGATATAAAGGTTCAGATCAGCTGTTTAACATTTGTATTTTGAACAAATGAGTGATTGTACCTGCTTTTTTTATATAGGAAATTGGTTTATATCTTCTGATGTGTGAGAATCTCCGTTGTCAAACTACATTAGGTCATGTGACATTTGGGACAGGTTTGGGTGGTTTGATTAACATTTTTGAGCGACTACATCCAGTCTATATGTGGACCCTTGGAAGTTTAAAGGGTTAAGAACAGTTCCACAGGTATAACACAGGCTGTTTCCAGTTTGAATGCTTGCTAAATCACATTGCAGGTTGATTTAATTCAGCCTGGAAACCTTTAACCTTTTGAAATTTGCAGTGAAAACTATATTTCTCTTGTGACGTCTGTAGACCCAATGAAATTTTCCATTACATTTCACTCTGACGTTTCCTCCTACTCATACAAGACATGTATAGTGCCTTTTTAATTCCACTTGTTATATTCATATTCATTGAATATCTTTTACATTATACCATGGGCGTAAATTGTGTATGGATGCTGTGGACGTGTCCATACCAATATTTGGATGTTTCTAAAATGTCCATATCAATTTTTCAATGGGAAATGCACATGACATTTGGGAAACAAAAGGTTACTGTGTCTTCTGGACTATAAGGCAACACTTAAAAATGTCCTCCAAAAACCACAGAGTGCCTTATATATATGGATTAATTGTGCTCAGGGACTGGGAATTTTGACTTTTTATCTCATAATTTTGACTTTTTATCAAAGAATTTAGACTATTTTATATCTTAATTTGACTTCACTTAATCCACTTTATAATCCAGTGCACCTTATATATGAAGAACATTGACAGTGTGCATTATAGTGACTAAATATTGTCATCAACAAACCTTTATCATGTGACAAAAACGACACTAGACGTAAATGTTGATCTTATGACAATAATTCTAATCAAATATATAATGCAGGATAGATGACCAATAAAAAAACAGCCAAAATGTGGCATAAGAAATAAAATGTCTCTCAGTTTATTTATATTTTATTTTTATTTTTTTGTTGTTGTTGTTGCTGTCTCTCACGAGGAAGTCGTCAAATTATGTCCCCACCAATGTCAACATCATGATTACTCCCATGCATTACACTAATATTTAATTTAGAATGACACATACAGTATCATAAGGATATAATATAGAGGCACGGGTTTTGTTTTGACTGTCATGAAGGGAAACTTTACTAGGTTTATGGTCCAATTTGACTTATTTGAATACATTTGCATGTATCTTCTGTGCTAAGTTGTTTATGTCGGCACTATTGTGCATGTGTGTGCCCGTGGGTTTGCATAATTGCTCAGACATGCAAGGTGACCCAGTAAAGTGCCTGTAGAAATAGTGAGAGATGAACTGCAAGTGAGCACAGAGAATGACAGTGAAATAGGCAGAAAATACAAATGAATGAGTTAACGGAGTGTTCATAAACTATTTCTAACTCCCAGTGGATATATCTGTCACCACTGTCAGATAACAGGTTTCAATCTGTCTTAATTTATGCTGTCTTTACTAATTTCAGTCAGATGTGTCAGTCACATTCAAAACACTTCATGCAGTAGCCACCAAATACTGCAGCAACTATCGATTGAAAAAAAAAAAAAAAAAACATTGTAAAAGCTGTGACAAATATAACTGTTTTCACAATTATCCAGTTGTAAATTTCCTGTACATTTAGGAGACATGTGGAGAATCCTGCCACCCTCATTCCCATGAAAGAAGAGAATGTGAATACATAATGAATACTCCACCCTGTTTTCATCCAAGTAAATAATGAATACATTTTTGTCAACGCGCATATCTTATGATCGTTGACATTTGAATGGTATTTGTCAAACACGTACATCAGGAGAAAACTGACTTCAGTGACACCTGTTTCAGTGTCAAAATCCATTTCTCACATGATTTCTCAACACAATCATTTATTCATTCATTCATCTTCTTAATCCACTAGGGTGTGTGTGTGTGTGTGTGTGTGTGTGTGTTGGGGTGGGGTGGGGGGCCTGGAGCCTGTCCCAGCTACCTATGATTGCAGGACAGGGCTTATCACATGGCTGACATATAGACACAAACAACCAATCACTCACACATTAACACCTAATAACCCACTTTTCAGCCTTTAAATTATACTTAAATGAAAATCAGGTCAGAAAAAAAAACACAAAGGACAAGAAAAAGAAAAAAAAAAGAGCTTTTATGTACATCCACATGATCAGTAAATTAAATGTAGGAAAAATACAATATTTTCGCTGAAAAAAAAATACAAAATATAGATGATTACATTACAAATAATGGTGCTAAATCACATAAAAAGGTTACATTTGGACAACATTTTATTTGGGAACTGATCCAAAAGTAATACTGGGTGCTTATGGGTTAATCTATCAGTGGATGTCTTTGAATGGTGGGATGAAGCCAGAGTACCTGGAGAGAACCTATGCAGACATGGGGAGAACATGCAAACCCCACACAGAAAAGTTTGGTGTTGGAATCAAACCAGGGACCTTCTTGCTGTGAGGCACTTGTGCTAACCACTGCACCACTGTGTCATCCCATAACATACTTAATTATACTAAAATAGTTTTAGTTACCAGTAAAAAAAATTTAATATTAGTGCAGAATTATTATTTTATCTGTTGCTTGAATGCATCCAGACCACCTCAACCCAGTCTTTCAACTCAGTCTCATCCTTTCTGAGCGTGCCCAGTTAGAGGAAGGGTACCACGCCATGTTTCATCCCACTGGCACAGTGTATGATGGACTGTCTTTGTGTTGAGAATATTTGGCAGCAATAACAGCCGCAGCTGCAGTGGGAGCTCTGGCTTATTCCAATTTAGGGTCGTCTGAAACTCTGGAAGGTGAATGAATTAATGAAAGGAGAAGTTGGCTAACGAACAAAAAAAGACAAATAAACTCAAAGCCTCAAGCACCAGATTCTGTCTGAACTGAAAAACATTTGGATTGGATTTGTTTTGGGTTTTTCTCCCCAAACAATTTACATTATAGACCTGTTTTTCTGCATACAAAGTAAATCTTGCTTCAATTTGATTTCCGTTACGGATTTTTTTTTTTTTTTTTTTGTAAGTTCATTTTCCACTTACTTCAATGCCAGTGTTTTGCTTTTAAATTTGATTACAGATTAGGGAAACACACCATTTTGACTTAGAAGCAATACAATAAAGATTCACTGATAGTAGGTACAAAAACATTCAACAGTTAGTTCCAGATATTCAAACATTTTAATGGACATTTATATATCTGACAAATATTAGGGACATTTCTACTACAGGATAAATGTACTAGTATTTTTTTTTTTTTTTAAATCTGTTTTAAACTTACAAAACATCTTACTATATAGTATACAATGAAAACAATATAAACCCAAACTATGTGTCACAACTGAACCCAAACATCATGATAAATTTATGAACAGAGATTCAGAACTTGTACTGCAGGAATCTGGATGGATGATGACACATGTTGTAAGTTGTTTTGGGACATAGAGGATAGAAAGCAAAATCCAAACTTGCTGAAGAGTCCGGCTCTTACATAAACCTGTCGACTGTAGTGACTGTCTAAATTTAGAAACAGGTTGAGAGAACATTTCAGCATTCAAGATTTTACTGTAGGTGTGAATACTGTAGATTAAGTGTACTGATTGCAACATTCCTGGCTGATGTTGATCCCAAAATTCCATACTTTTTCTTTATATTGTTTTTATTTATCTTTCCATTAACAAAGAAATCTTCATTCTAAACACAGCTACTAATTTGATGTCTTTCAGCTCTTTATAACATCTATATTACAAAAGCCCAGTGACCTCTGTGTGCTTATGTGTGTGTGTGTTTGTGTGTCCAGTGATTCACATACAATCCAGGAAGCGCTGACTTCAGAAGCATTGACAGTTTTGTATACGTATGTATTTTTGGTCAAGGAACCGACGAGGGAAAACAGCAGGTTGATAGGACCAATCATTTGGGAAATATTAGTAATTTGGAATACAATAGCTTTACAATTATGTTGCTATGCCCAGAATGTTTTAGAGGTGATTGTTGGACAAATGAGGTGTAGCATGAAACTACCACATCTACAATCAACACATACAAACATACTGATTTATGAACCTTTGACTTTTAAACAACTGTTGCAATTTTTGTGGCCTACTCCAAAAATTTTACTGAGTAATTTACCATTTATCAAAAACAATGACCTCTGCATTTAGTATTTTTCAACAAAAGGCAGGCATTTCCCAATTGTGGGATCAATAAAGTACTTCTATTGTATTTATTACTGACCATATCAATTGAAATGCAATCAAAAAAGACTGATAAAAGTGACTTTTTCATCAAAATGTATCATTAGATGGACGTGAAAAGCAGGCATCTGCATCCATTGCCATTCATTGACTGGTAATGTCACTGTTGCAAATGTATTTCCATGTTAATTCTGGAGTTTTTTTAGATGCTTCTGAGAAATGGCATTTTATTGGCATTTACTGTTTAATTATTTAATTGTGTAGAAAGGATTAGTGATTTTAAAATTACTTCTTTTTTTCTTTTTTTTTTTTACAGTAGTAGACAGTCACAGTTTCTGGTGTTTTTCTTTTTATGTCTTTGAGGGTTAAGTGATCAACTGATATATATAACTGATATAAATAAACGTCTACTGTACCTACATATCTGTTCTTATATCAGCATTTCATGACATTTTCAGCCAAATCTGTCCATAACATTTTGAGTAATGTTGCTAAGAAGCAAACAAACCTACAAACACATACTGTAAACAAAAACATAACTCTGCAAATTCCTTGGGGGAGTAATAAATAAAACTTATATGCTAATAATATTGGGTGATATCTACAAATATTAGCTGATGCTAGAGTCCGATTGATATTTCAGTGCATCCTTACTGCAGACGTAAATTGTGGGAATATTATGACCAGTGCTCTTTTGTTTATCGATAACCTTATCATACTGTACTCCATCCATGTGACCACTGTGGATGACATACAGAGGAAAAGGAAACGTCGGTTTGTTGTGCCTCTTCATCTTTTTCCTGTCACTAGTTGCGTTTCAATTACAGTTTTTAGCAAAACAATAGCGATATTCCTAAAATAAAATCAGATTTCTGCTTTGAACGTGTTTCCATTGACGGTTGTTCGGGGCAGGAGTGTTGTAACTCCCGTGAAATATCATCCCACGAGATTTCACTGCTGTCACCTTCGGAGCTTCAGATGGGCCATCACCCTGATAGCATTGGAATGAATGGATGGGCTAATTCTCTCATCAGTAAAAGTCCCCGACAAACTCTTTAAAGGCACTAGCATGTTAAATAAACCAGCTGGTTAACATTATAAGGGTCTGTACATGTGGTCCCTACATTGTCAGGCTGAAATATTATGTGGAAATATGCTTTAGATGTCTTTAAATGACAACCACGAATTAGCATGTAATAGCATTAGCATGAATGAATCGGCTAATTCTCTCGTCAGTAAAAGTCCCTGGCAAACTTTTTAAAGTTTGCCATTTGTCAAACAAACCAACTAGCTGACATTTTAAGGGTCTGTACATGTGGTCCCTACATTGTCAGGTCAAAATATTAAATGTAAATATGCTCAGCATTTAATAACAACAGCAAATTATTAATGTATGTAGTGCTTTTTACACAGTGCTTGCACTTGACACTTTCCAGAACAGAGAATATGCTTCTCTATAAAAAAAACAAAAACAACTTAAATATTAAAAAACTAACAGATAATAAATTAACTTTCACTGTGCCTACTGTAGGAATCGCCCCAATCACCACTCCAAGACGGCGGCAGTAGTACTCCCCAGCAGCCAATGGTTGTTATGGTTAAAGCGACTGCGGCTGCCATTTTTTACTCCGAGAAAAGTGAACATGTGACCATGTATGTCACATCCTGTAACATTTAATTGTGTTTCCATTGCGCTTTTATGATATACAGTATTAGAATATCGAAACATCTGACAAACCACCTCATCAAAGCGTGATTTGAACTGATATTGGAATGTTTTTTCAAAATTCAGGTGTTTCCATTTTCTGTTTTTATAGCGACATTTATATTTTGCGAATTTCCAAGGGTAATGGAAACACAGCTTCTGTTTATCTCTCGAAATTGTCCTCCATATCCCCCCTTTTTTATCCACATTATCCAGAAAACACTCCACTGCTCCACTCACGCCATATGCTCGCAGACACAGTTTCCTCATCATGCTATTGCTCACTCTTTCTCCTTTGCTATTTTCTGTCATTTATCTCTGCCTCTGTGTGTCTGGTTTGTGCTCCTCTGATCCATGCACCATGCTATTGTTTTACGATTCTGGGTCCCGGTGCCACAGCAATCTAGGACAGCATCACAAGGAACAGACACTACACTGTAGTGTCTGTAGATAGTGAAGTGCATAGACTAACACAAAGCCAGGAGGAATGAATGGGCAAAGATTGTAACAGCAGGGTGTTTCTCCTAATGATACAGGACAATGAAGTCATCTGAGTTTATATCTATTAAATGTGTCAAGTATATTTTATATGTTTTTCTCAGAGACCTCTCTCAGCTTCTCCGTCTCAGGTTATTTTTTTCTGAGGGCGTGTTAAATCTGACTCTGACAGTTCCCTAACAATTCTGGATTTGTTTTCATCTCCCTGGTATATCCACCTTGGGAATAGAGCACATGGCTGTTTGACTGTTGGTTTAAATTATTCAGAGCTTTTATTTATAAATAAACACTGCCCTGTACCTCTCTCTCCAATTACTCTTTTACCTCCGGCAACAGAGCAATAAAAAAAAATAGGAATTTTTTTTTTTTTTTAAAGGGGAAGTAAAAAAAGAGTGACCCCAAAACTCCTCTATACAGGGAAGTACTTCAATACTTACCTGTAAAGTTCTCTTTCTGTTATTACAGTACGTTTTTTTCCCTCTAAAACTTCTTTTGTTGTTTTTGTTCTTGATGTTCTATCAGTTGTTTTCACACTGCTTGTTGTTGGGATTGATACCCAATATTTTGGGTCTCATTCTATGTAGGGTGTAGGAGCTAACTGAGATCAAACACAAATGGTTTAAAAGGATTTATATTATATTATATTTTATTAGATTAGATTAGATTAGATTAGATTAGATTAGATTAGATTAGATTAGATTAGATTAGATTAGATTAGATTAGATTAGATTAGATTAGATTAGATTGTGTTTTATTGATCCCTTGGGAAGGCACCTTCAGGTAAATTATTGTACTTCATTTGACATATCACAGGACGTCATCATATCACAGGACATATTAACCCAGTGAGTTCGCATGGTCTCTCGTAACCAAGGTCAGGTCCTGCAGCCCACGTCAGGCACTACCTTATGAAAAAAAATAAAATAAAAATACTAATAATAATAATAATTCACATGCAGTATTATGCCACAGCACTCCATAGCAGGAGAGGGATATTTTTTTATTACACAAATTGATCACAAGGGGGAAAAATAAAAGATAAAGGCACAAATGAGAGCATGAACAGAGATGGGGGTAGGGAGTGTACATCACTATATTGTGAGAATGCAGTGTGTGTGTGTGTGTGTCACACTTTTGTTTATCCTAATGTGTCACATTAGGATAAACACAGGAACCAAGATAACACAAGGACTGCTTCTCTTGTTCTGGGGGGGGGGGGGTTCCCAATTTCTTAACCCTTTGCATAAGGACTTTGCTAAACATCACACCATGACAGTCACTATCGGTTCATTTTCAGTTCATCAACCCCCTTCATCAGTCCCGAAAAAGCGTTCTGAACTTCACCGATCTGGGCCGTGACATAATCCAGTCTCCTTTGTGACTCTGCGGAAGGATTCAGCAAGTCAATTTGATAAGTGTGTCACCACGGTGGTCAGCTGTCCCACACAGTTCATCAGATTAAATGTAGACAGTTTAAGCCCTGTTACCATGTCAGTGAGTGCCATGAAATGATCCCAAATTTCCTCACACAACATCAGTGGCCCTTTTAGTGCTGCGGATTTCCCCACTTTACGGTGAATCAGCACTCCTCTAAAGCCAAACACGAGGAATGCCACTACCATAAATCCAAAAATTTACACATCCTCCATGGACAAAGGCGTCAGGCAAACAACCTGCCACTCTTGCCAGGAATCCAGGCTGTACCCCGCCAGACAGACCCGTACCATCAGAACATCCCGGACCCCCCAGACCTCTTTTTCTTGGTGAATAGATAGTATCAATTGCGTCGAGTGTCCAGCTGAGCAATTCCATCATGATTTAACAACGAGCAGTCAATGGAGGCTCAGAAAGAGTAGAGTTACACAGGACTTGGCGCACACAGACAAGCAAAGCAGTTACACAGATAACAGATAAGAAGGAAGGTCAGAGGAAAGACAAATGCGACTGCTCTCTTTGCTGGTCTTAGGAGAAAAAAGGTCACTGGTTTGAGAGTACGTTGAGAACCATACATAGATTGTTACAACTGGGATCTGGACCCCAAAACAATGCATATTCTATGAAGACTAGTGCATCTCCTGCTGCATGACCAGAATATATAGGGTGTTGTGATGTCAAGGAAAAGCCAATAAAGTCGGTAATGACTATGATTTTAACTACCTCTCTATCTGTTTTGCTGTTTTATTTGCCTATTTTCTTTTATTATATCACAGCTTTGTCATTTGAGGGTTATTAGCTCTTTGCATTTTGTTTTCACATTGACTTTCTGTCACAAAAGCCAAACGTACCATTCTCACTAAAACTGTGACCACAAATCCTTCATCCCAAACGCATGTGTTAAAAGAGCTATAATACAAATACTATACAAGCCACACATTCAGATCAGAGATTATACCTACAGAGCAATTCACAAACACATCCAATATACTATGTAAAACTGAGTAATGCTCCATTTTAAAAATAGCAGATTTTTCTGGCTTGTTTTACAAATAATCACAGACTAATAAGTCAAGAGCGTTTGTGGCTATGTTCATATTTCCATGGTTTGTTTTACATAATCACAGGAGTGGCTGTTAACCCATGAGCAGTATGTGACATTGCTATGGTAACCGGTATAATACTTAATGATGTGATTTAGGACAGAGGTTAAACTTAATCCTACAGAGGTACAGGACTCAGAAACATCAAAAGGGATCTTCTTTGTTAAAAACTTTACGTAAGCCTAAGGCTACGTTTATACGGAGATGATCAGAAGAGAAGACGCAAAACTGACGTCTCGGCTTAACCTTTTTATCCACATTGACATGAGCTTTGTCATTAAGAAATCTCTCCGACACAAGAGCGTGTGGCATTCAATTGGATATGCATGCCAGGCTACTAGACGGTGCTGTGATAGAACACTGCCTTGCCAAACGCACATATGTAACAGCAATATATTTGCGTTTTTGACCATGAAATGGAAACACATTAATAAATAGTTTTCAAGATTTTCACTGGAATGTGTCTTCAGATTTTTGTGTTTTCAACCCATAAAAACTTAGTTTTCGTGTAAACGAAAGGCAATTCTGATAAAATATTTTATTGTTTTTAGCCGCAATCATCCTTGTGTACATGATCCCTAAGAGAGCAGGTATCTTTGAACAGAATAATGGCAAATGGATTGTACTTCCATAGCACATTTTCCACCTTGAAGATGCTCAAAGCACTTTAAATTAGCCTCACATTCACACACACAAACACACACTCACACACCAGTAGGCGACTGCTGCCACACAGGGTGCTGCCAGACCTACTGGGAGCAATTTAGGGTTCAGTGTCTTGCCCAAGGACACTTTGACATGCAGACAGTTGGAGCCAGTATTCAAACTATCAACCCATCAGTCATTGGATGCCGCCCAAGTAATAATGCTAGCTGTGTTCATCAAAGAGGTAAGCTAAGCCAGATTTTGTGTTTATTTTTTCCAATTAACTTTACTCTCATGTATTGACTCTGTTTTTTCCAACCCACATTTTCTTACTCTATAAATCACCTTTTCTCGCTCGCCTCCTCGTCTCTCCAAAACCCTCAATGGAGCTCCATCATCACTCCCCATCCTCCTCCTCACCATTTCTTGGCTACTTCCCATCTGTATAATTGAAGCATTTTAAATGTATGATGGTTTTAGACACACGGGGGGAAATAAAAACAATTCATTAAAGCAGAGGGAGGGAAATTGAAACAGAAAAGCAGAGAAGCAATGCTGGAGCAGGAGAACATCAGCTTGACATTGATACAAAAATTGATGGTGGATGGTGTCACACATCATTGTCCGTGCAAACACGCATTTGCACACATGCTCATTTAGAATAGGATGGGGCTCGGCGTTACACTAACTGGTAAACACACAAACAAACACGGTCATCTCATTCCCTTGGGTTGACTCTAGACATATGATATGAAGATGACAACACTTAAAGGTGTGTGCATTTTTGTGAGAAAAATGCTTAAAGCTGGTATGCTGAGGTTAAAAAATATTACATTTTATCATCATTTAAATAAAATTTTTGATCATCTAAATCAGTCTTTTAACCTTGGGGTGAGGACCCCACAATGGCTTACCAGGAATTCAAAGGGGTCACCAGTAATTTCTAGTAATTGATGCATGTTTAAAATTAATGAAAAATATATATGGTGAGTTGACAGAGACAATCACTATAGTTTCACTTATTTGACTTATTGTTATTCAGTATTAATTGTCAGCCTTGTAAATACAAGCTGGGCTGACTGTACATATCTTGAAAAAGGAAAATAAATTCTCACTTTTCTGCATCTGTCCATAATAATATACATTAAATAGGCTAAATATTGTCTAAAATGAATGTTTATTTGCAGTAGTGTAGCAACAACAACAACATCAAAAACATTTTGAATGTCTGGGGTCACCATAAATTTCCGATGTTAAAATGGGGTAATGGGCCAAAAAGGTTTGGAACCACTGATGTAAATAAATTTAATTTCCTTTCTCTTGCAGTTCTTTTTTTGGACAATCCCCATAATATTGCAGTGTTGTCCATGTAAACAGCAGACAGTAGACGGGACTCATAACTGAAGGAGGGCAAGAATAGATACCTGTAGGCAATAGTAGTAACCCAGGGAATCCATGGGTGTTGCATAAATAAAACATATCAAATGGAAAGACTAAAGTGCAGTACAAAGGGGACGTAAAATGTAAGTATGTGAAAAAACACAGTAGACAAGCAAGAAAAATCAAAACTGAGAGAGAAACATTTTTCTATAACCTGTTCAGAGTCTTCTTAAAATAATCCACTGCCTCTGCAACAGCGTGTCCAGTCCTCAGGAGCGAAGCTGAGTCACCTCCGTGGCCTTGATGCCTCAGGAGAAGAACACTAGTGCACATACTGTGCTGCTGTTCAACAGCCCTGAGACCGGCACAGCAGCTACACAGTTACAAGGCTCCATCCAAGGATCTGCCAATCTACTGGCAAGAATAAAACATGGACAATGTACTTTTCTACCAAACATAAATAAGCCATTTCTGAACATGAATATTCATAGATACAGTACATGTTTAAAAATATTCGCTGTATTATCAAATGTAAATGGCAGTGTACTGTATGTTGATTTCTACTTCTCTGTCATATACTGTTGTCCATAAAGTACGAATCATTTTTGTTCCTCATTTAATTTCTATTTACACACATCAGTATTCACCTTTGACCTGGTGCAATGGTAACTTACAGAGTCCCAGTTACAGTTTATCAAAAATAAATCACATCACAATCAATTCATGAGAAGACGTAATAATGTTTTGAGACACAAAGTATTGACAGCATTAAAAATACAATATGGTGCATTCAGGTGACAATGCCATGAATTGGCTTTGGTTAGATTTAGTCACAAAAAACATTTGGTTAGGGTTACAAAAAGGGTTAGGTAGAGATCTAAAATTAGAAATGACTAAAAATATAGCATTTATCTTCAGTTGGAAACAAGATACTGACACTGGTTTCCTGTGTGTAAGTCCACAAAGTTCATTGTTCGTTATGTTCATCTCCAGTGGCCTTCTTCTAATCATTGTCTCTATGTAAAGCTGTAGTGCTTGATAGTTTTTTTGGTGTTACTGAGCAAAAATGCCATAATTACCTTTCAGCTTATTGTAATTCAAGTAGTGTGAGAGGAAATAAGAATTCTACCTATTCCTATAGACTCATTTTCCAGAATGCAGAAAATAAACTCCATAACACACAGTTTTCAGGCAGGTGGCAATTATGTTTTTTCATATACATTCCTGACTTACATCACTTTAGTCCCAAGTTAAACGTTAGAAAGTGCTATCATTTTTCCCTGCCCTTGCGCATACAACTACAAGAGGTACAGAAATTGCAGCTGCCATTCCATCTGTGTTGCCATGGTAACACTTGTTGTAGCATACACATGCTATACTGTACATCCACGTAACCTGAACATTGGCTAAAAGCTCAATAAAACCAAATGTCAAACAACAGAACACAACTCAAACATAAACATCAAGTGTATGTCATGAATAATTTAGAGAAACAGCAGACCGATATGACAAATATTGTACCGCTAAGCTAAGACTAAGCAAATCCAATAGTGCAAGTATTATTTCTCTACAGCTAAATCTAAGAAAAGTAAAAATAAAAGTTGTCTTATGAAGTGATTCCTATGAATTTTATATTATCTTCACTATTTTATGACCATAACTTGGTTTTGTAAAGCTACCACTGGTTGACCCATCGTTTTGTGTTACACTGAAGTGATTCCACCTGGAAACAAGTAACCCAGGCTGTAACAGGTTAAATCCCAAGATCCAAATCATGATCTTTTCCTAACCATAACCAAACAGTACAGTGGTTGTGATCCACATTCCTCTGTGAAGGCGTCTACATCTCTGGACATCAGCCCTCCATTACAATCAGTTGCCTGTTGAAATTGTGACCAATCCTTTAATGTCAAATGATGGTGAAATTATAGACATGTACTCCGACACTTTATTCTGGCATCTACGTTGGCACTCAATCATCACATGAGCAGAAAAGAGAAAATCACCATGTCTCAGGGTTAGGCTGTCAGCTGAACTTTTCAGACAGTATACAGTGGATTTCAAAGGGTAGAGGAAAAATATATATGAAGCTCTGAAATAGTTGCCATATTAGTCCTGAAACTTAGGCTTAAAAAATTATTGAACCCTAGAGATGGAAGCAGAGGAAACAAAAACATTGGGGTGATAAAAGTAGTATAGACCAGTGACCTCAAACTGCATTGCTAATCAAGCGGGATTCTGTAACTACATGTCCCATTCCTCACCCCAGCTCTCACAGAAGCTAGTTCTGATGGGTAATGCAAGACAAATTTGACAGCTTTCTCCGAACAGCTGGACTGTTTGAATTCAGAAGTAAAACCCATTGACAGCCCAGCGAGTGGGACGTCATTCAGCCAACCTTAAAAAAAAGGTTAATGCAGATACTTCATCCACGAACAATACTCGTCACTCATATATTGTACACTTCCACTGAAAATACAGATTTTGAGAATGTACCAGTTAAGTCTGAGGAGGACAGATTGAAAGTTTGTAATAATCAAATGTGCAGAATCTTTGGGAGACAGCCAGCAGTTTGGACTGAGTGTGCCTATCATGTGGAGCTGCAGCAGGTATACACGCCAGCACTCTGCAGTCTCCAGATCCCTGCAGCGTGGCGGTCCCCAGGAGTCCAGGTCTCCACATGCTACTGGACGCCAGCCGACGCCTACTCTACCCCTGGTTGACGCTAGCGTTAGGATGTCTGATGTGCATCAGACAACGTATAAACCTAATTAACTGTGAAATAAACATTTGTGCTACATTTAATAGTCCCTGAGAGCTTCTTTACCATTAGCTTATTTAATTATATTGTTTCCTTTCTACCTGTAATGAATAATTTACGAGTCTGACATAAATGTTTTTTTTTTTTTCTGGGAATCCAAAACTGGATCAAATCAAACAACAGTACATGACTCAAGCACCAGTGTTTGTTAGAATTGGACTCCATTATGATGATATTTCACAGTGATGTAAGAGAAAACAGGTGGCCATAGAAAGTCAGGAAAATGATGAGCAAGAGAGAAACAGACAAAAAGATGAGAGTGGAAATGAAGGGTTGGGGTACGACACTGACAGCTATGCAGCCGTTGTGATCATACACTCCCTCATTAAGACTTTTACAAGTCAAAGGCGTGTTTGTATCTGTGCGTGCTGACAGAATTCTCTGTCTGTCCTGTATTGGCAGGAAGATCCTGTCTGTGCGTAGCTCTGGCTCACCATCTGTTCCTAGCTAGACCGCTGATATCTGTTCTTATAATATCCTGTTCGCCTCCCTCAGTCTATGTGGGGTGCACACATCATGTATCTGGACAGTCTGCTATTCTTCATCATCCAACAACCATCACATGATCCACCCATCAATCATCCACTTAAACAAATCCTTTTTGTATCCTGTTCACTCATCCTGTGGATGCAGCAGCGCATCCCCTCTCTTGTCATCATTCTCAGCAGGAGAATAAACCACAAATATCATTGTGTCTTACTCATCCTGAGATCTTTTCAGAGTCACACAGTAATACTATGGGGTTAGCTGAGAGCCACAGAAAATGTCTATAATATCCACAACAAAGTCATTCTCACTTTTTAGATTAGGGGAGGGTTTATTTTTAGCTTTGCTCCAGATTGCTGAAAGCCTGGATCGAAGGTTCCTGTAGCCAAGATGCCTCACTTAGAATTCAGCTGTTTCAAAGGCATAATGGGTGCTCAGGTGGCACAGAGGCTGCTAGCCATCGCCTCAAAAGAAAGTGAGATGTTCAGCCATAAATAATCAGTCCAATTTGAATCGGACAAACACTGTATGTTCATATTGGACAGTTTTTCAGACCTGTTTCAGACCTGTGGCTTGCATTCACTGCCAAACACTGGTGTGGAATTAAATGTTTTAAATTATTATTATTATTATTATTATTATTATTATTATTATTATTATTATTATTATTATTATTATTATTATTATTATTATTATTATTATTATTATTATTATTATTATTATTATTATTATTATTATTATTATCATTGTTGTTGTTTTTGTTGTTGTTGTTGTTGTTGTATTGATTATTGTTGCATTCTGCACATGTTCGAAATAAAGCATTCAAATCAAAATCAAATACTAATATGGGGACCAGTGGAATAACAATGTCATAGTTCACTGCTTACGTCTTTGTCATAATACTAGGTCTCCTACTGGCTGCTCAGGGCATCTGTACAGAGGAAGGATGGGGTGACCTGATTATAACCTGAACCTCTGCATGCATTACATGTGGTGCTCAAGGCTAGCCAGAGATGATGGTGGTTGGAAAGGCATGTTGTACATCGCAATGTACACTCTCCATCAACCAGGGGTGAACGCTATAGATATGACAAATAGTGAGATGGGACCAGACTATGATAAAAGCATGAATCTAACAGTC
Organism: Siphamia tubifer; assembly: GCA_020466265.1. Lineage (NCBI taxonomy): Eukaryota > Metazoa > Chordata > Actinopteri > Kurtiformes > Apogonidae > Siphamia > Siphamia tubifer. Next base: position 47,393,155 of record CM035785.1, on the reverse strand, counting down.
ATGTGTATCTCCCCTCAAGTCAAAATGCATTTATAAACCTTACATTATGTTAACATAATGGTTCTAAGGTAAGATTTTATCATGAAATATATTTCATGCAAAGATTAAATTATATTTATACAGTATGTATGGTTTTGCAATATTACCAAAATCTCATAAAAACACATACATATGCAATACACCACCAGCTTTATGTATCTTCATTATATAAAGCTATAAAGGGAAACATGAAAATATTACCATGTTAAATATTAACAAATGAAATGTAAAAAAATATACACTTTTCTATACTTTGTGTGCTCGGTATAGTATATACTACATTCACTTTGAGATGTATATGGTACTTTATGAAACACTAGATTTTTTTTTCCTTTGCCACATGAAATAGTTTATATATTTATACCCCATAGAGCGGCATTATTCTGTCTTTTGAATCTTACAGAGGCATTAAAGTATTCTGCGTGCAAGAGACTGTGGTAAAAATCTTTTTAAAGTATTGCTTAAATGCATTATTATTGTTGTCAGCAGTTTCCCAGACAGAAGAGCTTGGAGAGCATCTTTTTTTTTTCTCAACTATGTATACATAAATCAGGATCAAAAAAAGACTTATCTGGTTTCCTCCTGTCTTTTTCTCTGTCTTCACTTTAACCCTAACTCAGTATCTGGAGACCAGTGTTGCTTCAATGAGTTCACTGATTAAAAGGCATAGTGTATGTCTCTTCCTCTCCTTAGCCTCCTCTTCAAAAGTACTCACCTCTGGGAGACTAACATAGATAGTCTCTCAAAATATAGACTGCATCTCTCTCTCTCTCTCTCTCTCTCTCTCTCTCTCTCTCTCTCTGCCTCTGTCTCCAATTATCTATTTCTGTCTTTCTCCACCAGCTCTCCATATCTGCCACTAACATTTCCAACCCACACTGCTGGTACAGAGGTAGGCTAGTTTCTTAACGCACATTCCTAAACCTTATTCACCATCTCTAGCTCTCTGTTTTACCTAGGCGCTGCTGCTTATCAATAATTGCGATACACAAAGTATAAGCCAAGACAAGTTGGTAAAACAGGGTCAAGTGAGAGGAGAGACATAGGCAAGACAAAGGAAGAGAGCAATTGCAGTACGATGCTGTGTTTAGTATGGACGTGGTGCTGGAGGAGAGTTATATAAGAGCACAGGTGTGACAATAGAACATCCAATATACACACTTACACTAAGTCTTACAGTGTACCTCTCTGCCAAAAAAAAACAGGATTGGAAAAATCATTGTAGCTGCAATTAGAAGTAAAACAGTAACTTCAGGTCTGAATAATTATAATGATTTTATGTACAATCAATGGGCTGATGATCTGTAACAGTCGGAAGCTTTCACAAGAGCAAAAGCATTTTTACCTGCGTCAAGGAGGTATTAAATTTGGGTCCGTTTGTTTGTCTGTCAGCAGGATTACGCAAAAAGTTCTGAACAGATTTTGATGAAACTTTCAGAAAATGACAGAGAATGGGTCAAGGAAGAACCCGTTAGATTTTGAGCAATGAAGGTCAAAGGTCAAGGTCACACTAAATTTCAACAACTTAAGTGGTAATATCTCATTCAGATAAGATAGAATTTTGCAGTTTTTTTCATTCACATTGTGTCACCTTCAGACATCGGATGGGTCAACACCTATGGCTCGATCACGTCACGTTTTTACGTCATATGACTCCATATCAAGCCTTGGCGGTGGTCTGCTGTCTCTGACTGCCTTGTTACTTTTTGCATCATTTACATATTTTGTGTCGTAAATGAAGCACATGTGCTTCTTTACTAAAACTGACCACTTTATTTATCACCTCTATTCACCAAACACAGACTGGTATCTATGGATATTTGTCACACATTTGTTTTTGTCTGACGTTAGTATTCAGGTTCATGATGTGATCTTTTATCATAGGTTGTAAATATGCACACAGCTAAGCAGAACAGAGCAATATTTCCCCTTTCATAGCCTCACTGTCTTGTCCCTTGAGTCCGTAAATCTAAGTGTTTCACTTCTCAACACTGTGGTGACAAAAGAGGAAAGAAAAACACCTTTGTTTCTGATTCTATTAATTACCACTTTGTCTCTCTTTTCTCCAGCAGTTTGTCTCAACCCGCTAATAAGATTCCAGCCCATTAGTTTTGAACCATTCTATTAATTAAACTTTTCCCTCTGAATCTGCTACTAACATTAAGCAATTATCTCTGACTGTTCTTGTGCTGGATTAATAATGATCCTCTTTTGCACCTTGCACTCAGTTCTACTTGACACCTGACATTTGCACCTGGCCTGTTTTGGAGAGATTATAACAATGCTGCAAAAATACTGACAAACCACTACAAAATGGGTATAACCACTTCATAACCTCTGGGTCTTTGAATGGAGTCTTATGAGCTCAGTTCACTGAATAAACAGCTGTTGGTTCCATAACACACAACATCTGTGATGATCTAGAATAGTGATTGACTGATTTTGTGGAAATGATACCAATTTTTTTTTAACATCAGCCTTAGTTGAAGACTGATGCATTTAAGTTGATATTTTTCTCTGTTAAATGATAACAAATGTCAGAAAATCTTTACTTACAATATGATGATAAAAATAGATGATATGATGTCCTGTGATATGTTTCCCAAAGGATCAATAATGTACTATCGAATCTAATCTAATCTAATCAGAAAATAAAAATTGTTGTGTCAATTAACCTAAAAAATATCTTTTTTTTTTGTACCGTGGACAATAGTATCTCTAAGAATACAGAGGTACCCTGAACTTCAACTGTCAATAAATCATGGCAGAGAAAAATAGCGTATCAGCCAATGCAACAGGCTGATACAAGAAAAAAAATATCAATATTGGTCAGCCAATATATGAATCTAACATTATTCTAGAACACAGATGTCAAACTTCAGTCCTGCATGTTTTGTATATTTCCTTCTTCTTTCCTTCTTCCTCGTGATTCAGTTAAAACTTTAACTCCTGAGACTTTAGTAGTTTAAAATGAGCAACAAAATGAAGAAAAATGGCCAAAAATGAATAATAAACTAACAATTTAAATAGTAAAATGAACAAAGTAAGACAAAAATGGAACAAAATTAAAGAAAAAAAATACTAAAATTAAAAAAAAAACAACCTAGAAAAATAAACACAATGAGCAACAAATGAACAAAAACCAATAAATATTTCCAAAATTATAAATAAGGTTGAAAAATGTGCAATATATATATATATATATATATATATATATAAAAGAGATCTAGTATTGAAATGTGGACACAATAGTTTTAATTTAGCCTTTTACTAAATTAGTTTCCTCTTGACACCTGCTCCATGAATAAAACTCAGCAATAACACAGTAAAAAAAAATATGCCTGAATATTTAAACTAAACAATCCATTATATTTCTTTTATTCTTTTTTAGTCCTTTTTCTTGGCAAATTTTTCTATGTTATTTATAATTTTGTAAATACATATTCGTTTTTGTTAATTTTATTGATATTTTTTGGTTTATTTTACTACATTTTGTTTTTTATTTTATAGTTGTTTCTTTAATTTTGTTCCATTTGTTAAACTGAATCATGTGAAAGAGAGAAATATCCAAAACATGCAGGACAATGGTCCTCAAGGACCGGAGTTTGACACCCCTGTTCTAGAACATCCTACCTGTAGCCCAGCAAATTATATTTACATATAATATTAACGAAATCCTTATTTTGTGAAAAACCAGAACAGTTTGACACTTACAGAAGCTTTAGAGTCTGTCATGTAGCTGAACACCAGACTATATCATGTATTTTATATTTCATTCTTCATTACATTGTTAAAACCAAAAAGTAAAACTTGCCAAAAACACCTGCAAATGCAAATTGACCACAGGAGAGTCATTGCATTTACATCCAGAGTGAAACCCGTCAGAATATTTGATCATTACTCCTAGGTATCTTTGGTAGGATCTCAGCTTCTGTGGTTGTCATAGTAACGTGATGGAGCATATTATGACATATCTTCAACCAGACTGCAGCTATGAGTGATGCAACAATGACAGAGCCAGACACTCCATCTGCAACTTAGAAATGTCAAAAGAAAACACAGACGTAAGATGTTTTATAGATGAGACTACCGTTGTTTTAACAAATGAGTTTCCTATTTAAAAATGTGTTCCTTTTACATGTATTCTCCATTATCGCAACTTTTTCCCCCACACCACACCATGATAATCCACATATATATTAACAGTGATGCCTCTGGACAGTCTGTGAGTGGTAAGGTTTTACAGTACCTAAAAAGTACTCATATTCTGTACTTAAGTAGAAGTACAGGTACTTGTGTGAAAAAAAATACTCTGGTAAAAGTAGAAGTACTGATTCAACTCCTAAAAGTGAAAAAGTACAACTACTCAGTTGTAATAAAGTAAAAAGTAAAACAGCATTTATTTATTTTTTTTACTGTGGATGAAATAATATTTATTTAACCAGGAAAAAACAGAAAAATGTCAAAAATATCCAAAAATAAAGTCTTTAAAAGTCACTTAATGTGTAGATGATGTGTTTTATTAGGTCATGGTACTGAGTTTAGTGGGTATGGACATGACATTTAATTAGGAGATTAAAAAAAGCCTAATTATAACTTTAAAAAATCTAAATCGTGACATAAAAAGGCAAAGTTATGAGAAAAATGTCAGAATTACGAGATAAAAAAACCCTCAAAATTATGAGAGAGAAAAAAAAATCTGAATTATAAGATAAAAAGTCAAAATATTATATACTGAATCACAATTTATGATTTATTGATTTAGGACTTATTTTTCATACTGTCACATTTGTCTAGTTTGAAAAGGTAATGAGTCTATTCTGAGAATATAAAGAGTATAAAGTACAGATATTTATACAAAAATGTAGGGAGTAAACGTAAAAAGTTGCCAGAAAAATAAATATTCAAGTAAAGTACAGATATCTAAAAAAAAATCCACTGAAGTACAGTAAAGGAAGTACTTGTACTTAGTTACTTCCACCTCTGGTACCTATGTTAAGTAATACTTCACTGGAACCCTTGTCAAGTGATACTAAAAACAGTATCTGGTGGTGGATCCCTGCGTTCTCATAATGGAAATGCAAAAAAAACAACACACCAAGACAAGGTGAGCTGAGCTAAATCCATCAGTGGAACAGTGGCATTAGCTTTAGAAGCATCTGTTAGCAGAAATAGAATATTAACTCATTCACTGCCATTGATGTGTTTTGGCATCAATTCAAATCCAAATGAACAGTCTACATTTTATTTTGATGGGTGCCATACTTATGTAGTCTTAGAGTCTTTTATAATATTATAATATAGTATAATATATGTAATATTATATTATATTGACTATATTCTGAGTCAATATTCTCTTCTCATTCACCTGGCAGTGAATGAGTTAATGATTAGATTGACATAAGAAAAACTAAAAGGAATTGTGTTTTCTTCAGCGTAAATCCATTCTTATATGTATATGTGGAGTGTGTCATGTGTATATATGCTTACATGTACACCTTAAGGAGTTGGTCTGATGAACCAGCTCCTGTTAACTTATATACTTGTAAAGGGAAAGCTATTCACCTGGGTGCAAATCTGCAACAGCATGAATACATATTCAGCAGTTTGTGTTTTATTTACACACTTGAAATAGAGTTAAATTAGGGCTGGGAGATGTGGAAAAAAATCATATTAATATTTGTTTTCATCAGACAATAATAATTATGTTTCACAATATAATTCAAATCACTATTTTTGTCAAGCTTGAATATTCTGCTATTTGTAAGTTAGTTGTGAAGACATCAGAAGATTATTTTTGATTTAAATATGATTTATTTTCTGTCAGTGGTTAAACACAATGGATGTGCTGAAGAACATTATTGAACAGTTTCAGATAAATAAAACAAGTCTCTATACTGTATTTAAAACTAAACTAAAAGTCTGAACAAAAGGCAAAAGCTTTCAAATTTTAAAAAAAGATCAAAAACAAAACAAACCATCTGTCAGGGGTGTATATGTGGGAATGCATTCCATGACGACTGTAACTGACATAAACCAAAAAAAGCTTTTGAACATCAGACTCAAATGCCACATCTTACTTTTCAGCAACTTTGATTTTAAGACATTGATTTGAGACAAAACCACTTTATTATTATTATTATTATTATTATTATTATTATTATTATTATTATTATTATTATTATTATTATTATTATTATTATTATTATTATTATTATTATTATTATTATTATTGTTGTTGTTGTTGTTGTTATTATTATTATTATTATTATCCTATAGTATTTCATTATATGTATTAGTTTGTGTCACTTAAACTATAGATCAATATGTTAATCATTTAAACCTGTGGGTGTTTCTGGTGTTGTATTATCGTTACATGTGTTCTACAGTTTGTGTGTTTGGGGTCTCGTCAAAAGCTCTTCAGCTTCAAAGAGTGTCCTATTTCACATAATATATAAATGGAAAATGTAATATTTTTGCTTAGATTATTTTTAACAATATATGTGAATAAAATGAAATGAATGAATGAATGAAGACCCTAGTGCTAAAAGTACTAAAGTCACATTTCTGAACAATTCCAGTAGACACATTATACACTATATTACCAAAAGTATTCGCTCACCTGCCTCGAAATACACTCAAGTGACATCCCATTCTTAATATATTGAGTATTATATGACATTTCTGTATTCTGCAAGTATGTGTGTGTGTGTGTGTGTGTGTGTGTGTGTGTGTGTGTGTGTGTGTGTGTGTATGAGAGAGAGAGAGAGATTTTGGATATTTTCATGCTGCCAAGTGTTTGGGAACAGTAGTGTGACACAGGTGTCAAACTCCCAGCCTTGAGGGCCGGTGTCCTGCATGTTTTAGATATTTCCCTCTTCCATGTGATTCAGTTTAAGCCTTTAACTCCTGAGAACTAACAAAATAATTGGTAACATGAGCAAAGTAAGACACAAATGGCAGAAAATCGAAGAAAATTACTACAATAAAAAAAACTAAAATGTAGAAAAATAAACAAAATGAGCAACAAAAACTAATAAATATTTACAAAATGACAAATAATGTGGAAAATTAAAAAAAAAAAATTACTAAAGAAGAAAACTACTATTGAAATTTGGTCCCACCTATTTTAATTTTGCTGTTAAAAAATGTTTAAATAAAATAAAAATAAAAAAACTTGCTTTTTGGCACCATTTCCATGCACATAACTATAAGGAAAATGGTTGAATTTTTCTGAATATTTAAACTAAATCATCCATTCAGAACGCATCAGCGCTGACACTTAAAGAGTTAATAATCAGCTCCTCATCAGACTGATAATGATGCAATGGCCTCCAGGTGTAATGGAAGAGGGAAACATCTAAAACGTGCAGGACACCGGCCCTCGAGGACCGCAGTTTGACACCCCTGATATAAAGTAAGGTCCATAAAGACATAGCTGAGAGAGTTTGATGTGGATGAATGTGACTGTCCTGAACTCCACTGAACACTTTTAGGATGAATTAAAACACACACTGGTAGCCAGGCCTTCGGTCCAACATCAGTGTGTGATCTGATAAATGCTTCTGAGAGGAATGGTCCCATAAACACACTCCGAAACCTTGTGGAAAAGAAGCTATTGTAGCTGCAAAGGGCGAACCCATATGACTGTATGGATTAAGAATGGGATGTCAAGTTCATATGCAAGTCAAGGCTTTTGGTAAAATAGTGTATTTGTTCAACCCCATATATATATATATATATATATATATATATATATATATATTTTTTTTTTTTTTTTTTTTTTTTTTTTTTTTTTTTACTTCAGTAGTTTTAGCCCTAGGGTCTTCAATTTTTTGCACAACACTATCAGCGCCAAACAAATTTTTGTCATTATACCAGGTTTTAAATCAGCCGGGCCTCTAGTGGAGATCATTTACAAATGACAAGCAACCCCCCTAAACACAGATACACAAAACTGTGTATGCAGCTGCAGGTCATTTTTCAGTCTTGATTTATTATAAGCTGCATCACTGCCTTTGTGTAACAGGTGTTTGGACTATGAGACGAGGCTAAAGTGAGCTCACACAGGAGAAGGACACCTGACATCATCCTTCAAGACAAAACCACAACCTTCTGAACCTAGGGAAGAAAAGCAGTCACCTGCTCCAGCAAAAGTGATGTTATAAAATGAGCAAGCATTAATGAAAGCATGGAGAACAGCTAGAACATATTGATTATTTGTTACTTTTAATGTATCACCAGATAAACTGAGGTTATACAGGAGTTGTAACTATACTACTTCTTAGCACACAAGTGAGAAAATGTTCTATATTTCAGTTGAAATGTGCTCATGCAGAGTCGATCAAGACTTTTACTCAGACAGGGTTTGACTGACACCTTCCTGTTGAGCTCCCCTATCGCTCGCACAGCTCATACGACTGTTGAATATTGCTGAATGCTGCTTTCATATTTTCAACCACTCCAGAATCAAGAGATTAGTCACTTTTATTTTTCACCATAAATCACATTGACAGAACCCTTGGCAACTACAAAACACACTCAATAATTTCATGTTAATTACATTTCTTTTCTTTTTTCTTTTTTTTAAATAAATAGTCTTCATCAGAAAATGTGTTGAATGTGTCTCGGTGTTGTCAAGATTGCTTGGGATAATGTGACATGTCAACTAAAGCTGGAGGCTTCGTTATAAATTTTTTGATAATGAATCCAAGCTATTGATCTGATTCATTTTGACAAAGTAGACTGCCTATAAGTAGGAAAACACCATCTGTTTCAAGTGAGGGTGTAAGTGCAGAGTAGCTTTTGGCCTTACAGTACATTACAGATGATACATCTATTTAACATGACAGGTATATTAAGGAAAACTGTTGCATTGCATCAGCTGTTCCTCAGAGTTTCTACACTTTTTATCATTAAGAAAAATACTTGATGAAATACATCTTTATACTTTAATTCTTTAAATAGGGAAATCTTTTAAGTCATTAGTGGATGTACTAACACTTAAAATCACAAAGCCATTATTATCACTATCGCAATAGCAGCCATTGCTGTGTATCCGTACATGTTGATTTATATGTATACCATTCTTATAGTTATGCATGTTGTAAATCTTGACAACAGCACTTCAGTACATTACAGCTTCAGTTTGGCTGTGTTCCAAAGCTTTATTTCACCTTTAAGGCACCGTCTCCCAACTTGAACATCTTCCTCTCACACTCAGATGCAGACACTCTCACTTCATCTGTCTCTCACCTACACACATGTCTCACCCACATACAGACACGCACATGCCAGTCATGTAATCATAAAATCATTTCTAGTTGCAGATGGTGACTCATCTTTTGTCCCTGGTGTAACCGTATCTGGCAATGGGGTCGCAAGACATTTTAGATGAGGAGTGATGTTCATTGTGCAGGTTAACACTCGCCACATGGAAAGCTCTTTACCAAACCACATGCTTCACAGCTGGCAAAAAAAAAACAAAAAAAAAACCAAAGCTGTCAGATGTGCATAAACCTCAACAGCTGGATAAAAATAAAATAAAATGTTGCATTCCTTTGATATCAGTTTCACAATATAACCACTTTGTTGCTCTGACTTGATAAAATAGTTTTCTAACAGCTGAAGCTTGTATAAAATAAACCACACTGCTGCTCTGGACAGAACTACACAGCTCATACTGTACTTGAATCATTTTACCTTTAAATTTTGCAGCTGGAGAGTTTTCAAACAATAAATATCATGCAAATAGTACTGGTTCCGGTCCACATCCACAGTTGAAACAGTGCAGATGTTGTGGATATATTGCATGTCAGTCAAATTATTATTATTATTATTATTTTTTTCGACTTACTCTATGTGGGTGTGGTGTGATGGACACAAGTCAACTCTGCTGGTGTTTATACAACAAAGCCAAAGAAGACACAGTCTGCGTCACGTCGACAGACACTGAAAAGGCAAATCTCCTTCAGCATCAGGTGTTATAGTCACTGACCTCGACCTCAGTTCATAGATTGGAAGTAAAGATGCCCGTAAAGGTTGGCACAGGCATCAAACACTATTTACTCCTTCATTACTTAGAGTGATGGAATGGTTCGTGTCATTACACACCGTCTGCTCTCTAATTCTCCCCCTCCGACCACAACAGAGGACACACAACCGTGGCGACTCAGTTACAGACAAATCCAAACACACGCACATCCCTGCTACACAAACACGACACGCTGCACATGAATATGGCCGAAAATGCATGACCTTGTGCATTTGGACTCAGGTCACCTCTTGCAAGAAATAAAAAAAAAAAAAAAAAAAAAAAATGACCGTGAAAACCAACAGAGGATGAACATCGAGCACAACAAGTGCCTAAGTGTCCATCTCACAGACAGACAGTCACTATTGCCACCTTGGGTGGATGCAACATCCCTTGTCGCTGCCACTGCTTCTTCTTCTTCTTTTTTTTTTTTTTTGTGAAAGGCAGACTGGCAAAATCAGAAGCAGCAGTTACCATCAGCTGGTTGGAATGACCCCCAGCATCATTACTTGACATCAACATGACACACTCAAGGGCATCTGGCAACCAACGCGAGAGCTTTGAACTGAACACTGAGCCCGAGATCCTGGATTAAAATGATCCACAGATGGACACAGATGTTTTACTCACCTTTACTGGCATCTTCTTCTTTGTTGAGATGCATGACTCTTCTTACCATGTACTCATTTAGCCTGTCTTGTTCTTTTTTTTTTAGCACAGCTATGATCTGTTCCTAAGACTTTTTACAGTGGGAAACTCTTGTTCCAAATTCAGATGTGTGGTCCTTTTATTTATGGTCTTTCTCGGCTGGTTCGGTTCCTTGGACGCGCGTGCACTTGTGCGTCTTCCTCCTCTCGCGCCGCTGAAGCAGGTGGTTCTAGGTTGATGTTGGGAGTCTGCATGGATTTGGACTCTGTCAGTTTGTCTCTCTTGTCCCTCTGTGTCTATTTCCCAGCCCAGAGCCGCTCAAAGGGATGGTCGCAGCCAAGGTTTTAGGGAGGAGACGGCAGGCAGACGGGCGGGGTGACGTGAAGTAAGTCGGTAGGAGGTCGTCTACTCGTAGATGAAGCGAGGCATCCGTGCGCCCTCACAGTTGAACATTTCATCAGGATCCTGTCGTCAATACTGTACTTGTACTTAAAAAACTACAAAATCACAAAAGCACCTTGCATATAGAGTAAGAGAAATAATGTGGCATTTCAGTATGAATTATTCATTCAGTTATACAGGTCATCACCGATTACATTAATAAACAATATGGACTTATATCATCATTAATCGTGGCTTTTACGCTTGTAAAAAAACAAAACAAACAAAAAAACAATTGTGCCATATTTATTACCGACTGCGATTCCAATCAATGCAAAGTCTTCTCAATAAGAGGAAACAAGCGCGGGAAAAAAACACAAGATATATACACATCAGCAGTTGCATGAATTATTATTTTTTCCTCATTGCACTGGTTTTACTCTGTAATCAACACTCAGTTGGATTCACGTGTGATTCCCTTGCCCTTTCCACAGAGAACCCGCAGAAGTTGCATGTTCCATCTGTGCAGAGCCACTGTCAGTCGTATGGTAAATGACATTTGCTTTGTGCATACTGTATGTTTTCATTGTAATCATCACACCATTATGGGCAATGGGCCTAAACAGTACATAAGACACATTTACTCACAATTCACGTTCGCGTGGAATCATGTGTCTAACATGACTCACTGGTGGCCTCTAGTGTACACACCAGGTAATGCCACTTGGACATTATAGGTCTCCCATCAAGTCTGTAATTGGTTTAAGGATCAGGGTATGCTATTGATTTTAATGTTTACTAATGTAAGTGTAAGTATAAGTGCTATTTTTGGTAAATGCATGTGTGCCTCCCTTGCAGGAAAACAACAGGACTGTCATCCACCACTATAGACTGAATGTCAATATATTATTTTACATTTCACACATACAACACACACTGAAACTAAGCCCCTGCGTGAAACCCATCATACACTGAACATGGAGGAACACACTGTAGACAGAAGCAGTGAGCTGGCATGGTAGGTGTCAAGGTAGACATTGGGGGGGTGTTAAGGGGCTTGCTCAAGGGCACATCAGCCAACCATTTCTGTTAGTTCAGGGAATTTAACTGCTCATAAACCACTACCCCACCCTCTAGGCCCCAGTTATTATTATTATTATTATTATTATTATTATTAGTAGTAGTAGTAGTAGTAGTAGTAGTAGTAGTAGTAGTAGTAGTAGTAGTAGTAGTAGTAGTAGTAGTAGTAGTAGTAGTAGTAGTTATCTTGTTCTATTTTGTAGGTCCTTATAATTGTGTCTGATGTAAATAAAGAATTGAGTATTAATAAAAAATAAATAAGATCAATTAAGTATGATTATTGTGTTCTTGATAATGGTACATACAGTAGGTCTATGTTGTGTCATACATATGCATATCTTTTATTTTAAAAAATTACTTCAGTGGAAGAACATAATCATATTAATTGTAATAATATTGAACTAATAATTATATTGCTTGTTTGTATTGATCTGATTATACTTGTACCGGATCTGTTCTATTTGTTATTCTGATAATTGTGATAACCTGTCACTTCTCCCTCAAATTATTTTTTATGTATTTTCCAACATTTTGTGCAGACGTCTTACTCATAGGTCACTCTTGGCTATGTTGTTTTATATTGCTGTAATATATCTTATATCGATTTCGCTCCTAGAATCAAATTAAATGAAACTAGAAAAGCACTCTGAGAGTGCAGACCTCCGCAAAGGTAGGACCCCCCCCTCCCCCCGATAACCACCAAAATCTAATAATTTCTAGATCTCCCCATTACCAACCTACCCTGAACATGTCATCAAAATCCATCCAAAATCTAATCATTTCCAGATGTTCTCTTTTTTGAGATTAGATAGGCTCTTGGATGTAGGTAGTGTGGTTTCCGTAGTGTAGTGGTTATCACGTTCGCCTCACACGCGAAAGGTCCCCGGTTCGAAACCGGGCGGAAACACTTTATGACAACAGTGCATATTCAATAGTACATTACATTATATATTTGTACTCTTCTTCTTCTGGTGTTTCTTTGATTAGAAACATGCTTTACTTCTAATCTGGTCTCTGTTTTTCTGAATGACTACATTTTTCCATACGGCGTGGGTAGAAATGTGACAGTTGACTCCCTAGTTAAATGAGTTTTCTCATATTTTTCCACATTGCTATCTTGGATTACTACATTATTATCTCAGATGCCATGGTTTGCCTTCAGTGTTCTGCTCCTGTGAGCCTCAGTAATCCCCTTTTCTTCACATATATCTATCTGTCTTTCTCCTGTTAGCACATATGACACCTTGAGTGATTTCATACGAATGTACAAAACAATCTCGTGGTGCAGTCAATCCTGTTACTGTTTTATGTAAGTTTTGTTTTTTATCTGTTGCGGGGAGTAATCATCCCTGAAAATATTCTCTGTGTGCATAAGATGTTTGACACCAAGAGCTTTTCCTGTTGCAAACTTCTCATTGCATCAGCTCTCTTCCCCACCCCCACACTCTCACTTTTCCCTCGCATTATCTTTATGATGAATATTTATTAGCCTGTCACTGTGTCTTCTCTGAGCCCAAAACAACACATTCATCAGCACAACTCAAGCCCTGCTTTAATCCTCCAGGGGTTTTCACTTACATTGCGTAATTTCTTCATAAAAATCTCTTCACAGTGGAAGTCTGTGGGATGTGGTTTAAAGCAATCATGAGAGCTTGACTCATTCCAGGTAATTTTGCATCCATTATACTACCATCAACATTATTATTGGCAAGGCAAAGCAGATGTATGTATATACACGACATACACAAAGGCAGTGTAAAGTGCTGTAGTGAGTACACAGAAAAGAAATGGTCCAAACAATGAAAGCAAGAAAGCAAAAGCACACAAAAGGAAAAGAAATATTCAGAGAATACCCTAATCCCACTTCTATTTTGTGCCAATCTCAAGTTTCTATGACAACCCGTTCTTGAATTAGAGCCAATAATGTGATTTTGACCTTTCTGATGAATACAACCTTGACCTTTGACCTTTACTCAAATGGATCCTTGCATCTGATGTGCATTAGCTATATGTAATATCATGGTGATATCTCAAGTATTCATTGAGTTATGCAGACACACACACACACACACACACACACTTGTGTTTGGATAAAATAAACTAACCAAATATAATGACACTCAAAAATAATAAACAAGTGGTACCAGGCACAACAAACCCATCCCTCACAAACACTTTAGCTCTTAAGGGACATTTATTTGTCAAAACTTGAGACACAGTGTCATTATATTCGATTAGTTTATTTTATCCAAACACATGCTAATTTGGGTACACACATATTAGTGAAATGTTTGAATGTCTTAATTACATTTTTTTAATTGCTTGAGTGGTTTAGCTACCATTTAAGGAGCTGATCAGGGTCTGCTCCTCTTCCCTCATACAGTACCAAGCTCCAAACCAAAAGCAGAGGTGGAAGTAACTAAGTACCTTTACTGTACTTAAGTAGATATGTCTACTTGAATATTTATTTATCTGGCAACTTTTAACTTTTACTCTCTACATTTTTGTATACTGTACTTTATCCTCTTTACATTCTCAAAATAGACTCATTACTTTTTCAAATTAAACAAATGTGACAGTATGAAAAATGAGTCATACATCATTAATTGTGACTGACTATATCATATTTCAGATTTTTATCTCATAATTTAGCCATTTAGATTTTTTTTATCTCATAATAATGCTTTCTTTTTTAATCATTTTCCTAAATGTCCTGTCTATACCCACTAAACTGAGTACCATGATCCAATAAAACACACCATCTACACAGTAACTTACTTTTAAAGGCTTTATAATTGAAAGTGTTATGGTTTTTCCTGCTTAAATAAATGCTATTTCATCCATAGCAAAAAAAACAAAACAAAAACAAAAAAAAACTCTTTTAATTTATTACATTTCAGAATTTATTTTTTTCTTCAGTAAAGGAGTTAAATCAGTACTTCTACTTTTTGACAGAAGTAGCTCTACTTCTATTTAAGTACAGAATGTGAGTACATTTACCACCTCTGATCAAAAGGAGACATATCTTTTTAGCAGTGGCTCCCTTCCACCCTAACTATGAGCAGAAGCTTCACTGGACATTTTTAACCATCTTGTGTCACACCTTTACTCTTTTGCACTTATGCTTTTACTCCTTGATTTTATTGAGTATTTTAGAATTTCCTATTTTTTGCTTTTGTACTTTGTATTATTGTGTGTCATATATGTGTTAATCTGTAAAGCATTTTGTATTTGTTGTTTTCTCTCTCTCTCTCTCTCTCTCTCTCTCTGTGTGTGTGTACATGTATAATACTTCTAATCAGTGAAGCACTTTGTGAGCTTTCTCTGTGATAAGTGCTATATACTGTAAATACATGTTACTTTTTTTTACTTTACTGTCACAAAGACTGAACGGAAACATTGTTTGTTTACTTGCTTAATTTTTGGTTTGAAATCATGTCTATTTTGCACAGTTAATATTTTGTGTCTAGTTGTGATTTTAACTACAAGTTAATAGTTTGGATTAATTCCTTAATCTAATGCCTCCGCATGTGTTTAGTTTGGGTTCATCCCTCCTTTTTAAACCCACCTTTGTTCTTTGTCTAGTCAGGTCAGTTTTGGTCTGGTACAAATAACTTTGTTCATTTTGATAATTGGATTTATCTGGCTTTTGTTGAATATCTTTGAAATTTAATTAAATTATACATGTTTCCTACTTTTACCCCCTTTGTCCTGGTCATCATTATGTTCATTAGTCAGTATTTCTACAGTATTGGTGATTCCAGAGCCCCCTCTGTTGGACATATACTAAACTACACCTTATACCATTAAAATGTTAGTTAAAAGAGTGATGAAATTTCAGTCCTTAAACGTGAAACAAACCCAATTTTATTGCCCATGAAGTTGGAATAGTTTTATTTTATGACATATTTCTGTTTTTATTGCTATTTATAAACATCAGTGGCTAGGCACAGTGATTCCATTCTGAGTCCCAGTTGCACTTTATGTACCAGAAATAAAAGACATTGTCATAATCATTTAACAAAAAAAAAAAGGTAAAACCAACATAATTGGCTATTTATAGTTTTGTTATTATTATTATATTTTGCTGTTTTATATTTGTCTATGCACTTTGTGTTACAGTTATGCAATGTAGGAAAATATGTGACATATTTTGTCTGGTTCTGTGTAAGATAATGAATTACTATATTATGAAAACTAAAGACAAATTGTCACAAAATGCCAATGTTATAATGTTATAACACTTAGTTTGTGTTTCACTTCTCAGTCCCATGATGTCTCCTATACAGCTTGTTTCCTTCAATATGATTTCATAAATTAAAACACTTAAAAATGTTGACATAAAGTATATCCTACATTACTTGTATATTATTACTACTGTTGTATCTTTGGGACATTTATCAGTGTCTATAAGGTAGGAAAAACCATCAGAAACACAAGTAAGTTGATCAATATCTGCAAATCAGCAGGATTCCTTCACAAATACTGGATATAAAAGCATAAAAAATATTAATTCTGATGTTCATACCAATATTAACACATGTTAAAGGATTTCTGCTATCTTAAAGCTTATACATATTTGATCAAACATAATTCCTTTATATAGGACTAAGAATGTATTGAACTATTTCCAGTCCATTTCGAATTAAAGGTTTTTGCGTTTTATTTTGCAGAATGATGACAGACCTCTGTAGATTATGTGAAATGCAAATCTAATCCACTGTCACCTTAAATCTCGGTTCACAGTGAGTATATCCTGTGTGCTATTGCAAATATTTTGTGTAATGTGGAAAAAAATCGTATTTTCAAACTCATACATTCTTGATTTTTTTACATGGTTAATAGAATTACAGTGAAACAATTGCATTATATTTAGTAAAAGTGATATATTGCACAATACTTAGTACCGTTGTGCCTTTGTTACTGAGTTCATTTGTAATGTATAAATATAACCACTAGGGGGCAGTGCTGGCTTTAGTTAATGTCTGAAATAACAGCCTCACAACTACTCGAAAGTCTAATTTAGTTTTGTTTGTTTTGTTAGTTAAGGAAAACAGCAAGCCTAGGGATTATACACTTATTGTAATCTGAACAGTTTAATAAACAGTTTAATGAACCGTTAAATATTTATAATGTGTCTTGAGGCTGGTCTGACAGAATAAAAAAGATACCCATAAAATGCCTTTTAAAGTTTTGAAAAAACTTGAAACTAATTGTATAATGTTGAAATCATATGGTACAGTAGGTTGGGAAATTGTAGATGGGGTATGAAGTAGTTTCCAAATATATTAATGAAATGACACAACACAAAATCATGTTCCATGTTTCCAATGGGGAGCTAAAGTCTCCGCCCCTTCCGGGAGATTGGAAAATTAATGAACGGAAGTTAGTCTCTTACGAAGCCCACATAAAACCTAACGTTACGTTTGCTTCCCATCAAAAACGGGTGGTCTGCCTATGTCACATCAAATATTTCTCATTGACCGCTGTCATGTGTGAATTTCAGAGCACTTGTCAAACGGAATCATAATTTAGCTTGACTCGCTCCATTCACTACCATTCATATGCTTTGCTAGCTGAGCACCCATGGACCGGAAGTAGAAGGACGTGACTATGGGCCAAGGCTACCACCTGTTTTTGATGAGAAGCAAACGTGACGTTAGGTTTTATGCGGACTTAGTAAGAGACTACAATGCGTCGCGTATATGACGTCACACCCCACTCAACTGTGGTGTGAAGTCTCTGGTGACGTTACATACGCGCCAGGAGTGTAGTCCAAATTATTAACGGAGTTTACTTGTAAATGAATCAGCCGTTGGTTAACAGAAACAGTTGTAAAGCACATCAATACTTATCATTTATTATGAGGTACAATATGTGTGTGATTTAGGCAGAGCCGGTTTTCCCAAAACGCTATATACGCTCCGAGCGTAGGGCCCCACGGGCACTGGTACGTCACTGGCGTAACCCCACCCCCAACGACAACGTGTTTGACTTCATCACATTATATTTGCCGGTTTGTCCATTGACCGTAGCAAAGTGCAGCAGATATGAAGCGGAATATTCCGTCAGGCTACGAGAAAAGAAAGAAGCGAATTCATGAAAATGAACAAAGGGAACAACAGTCAGGTAGGCAAGGAAACTTCCTAACCCCTCACTATTTTGGGGCTAACTGCTCACTGCCATGCCTCCCTGATTCACTACAAACGTGTGTGAGAGGTATGGGATGTTTCGTTGCGGGCCCGGATCTAGGCATAGGCAAGGGGGGGCAATGCCCCCCTAAATTTTGCGCCTGCCCCCCCAAACGCGATGCCGCGCTTGCCCCTATCAAACCTACCAAACGCGATGACAAGGGAAAAATCCCACATGTTTACATACAGCAGCCAAAGATATTCGCGCTGTTCTCTCCTGAATCCCTTCTGATTGGTAGATGCAAAGGGAGGGCGTGGCCTCTCTCAGACTCGCTTGGCTTCAGTTCTGTCACTTTCTCACATCAGTTTGACCTGACCGTCATAGAGACAGTCACACTGTATTCATTCACCGCAGCGATTTGGCTTTATTTATTCTACTTATCTCTCCTCTACCGATCACGATGCGCAGATTTCTGGTTGCTAAAGCTAAAGCTAACACTAGTACTTGTGACAATGCTACGGTATTAGCAACAGAAGATCCGACTCAGAGTTTAATCGGCCGTGAGAGTCCTTCCGTTCCCGCCGCTCATCAACCTGCTCCTCCTGCAGCAGTAGTGCTTCCCCACCCGCTACAGGCTGTCACCACTTCGAGGAAATGCAGAAAGGGAAAGTTTTGATGGTGAGTTATTACAAACTGACAACCTTATTTTGTATCAATACCCATAAATATCTATCATGAAAGTGATTTGCAAGTGACCTCTCATCCATACTATCCTTTTGTATTTGTTCCCAGGCTGTGTACTTTATGCTGTTACTGAGCAGGAGGTGGTGCCTTGATATTGCCTAGAGGAAGTGTAGAAAGGGAAACTTCTGATGGTGGGTTTTTACAAACTGGTATTTCATAATTAAATGTGTAGACTGACAACCTTATTTTGTGCATGGATACACATTATCCATCATCTCTATCATTTGCATGTTTGCCCTCTGTAGATGCTGTTACTGAGCCAGAGATGGTGCCATTGTTTTTTTTGGCTGGGATCACTACTGACTATTGATACTACAGATTATTGAAATGTTTACATGCCCAACATATCAAAGCCTAATCACTGTGTGTTATTTCCACATTAAATTTTATTTGATTCAGTCAAATGTTGTCTGTTTTTTTTAGCATTTTAGTTAAGAGGGTTGCCAACTGTCCCCTGACATGCAGAATTGGCCTGCACTTCGAAACAAAAGTACTGCTCCAAATTGGGCTGAAAAAGGACCACTCAATCTTGCCCCCCATCCCCCCCCCCCCACACACACACACCCACCCACCCCACCCCATTATGAGGGCCCCTTGCCATATTTTTGCCTAGGGCCCCATGAAGGGCAGAACCGGCCCTGGATTTAGGGTATATTACAAACCAGATACAATTTTAGCATTTTATTTCCCATTGGATACCATTCATGAATTTTCCGATCTCAGGCCCCATGAGCCTCCCAATATAAATCCTCAAAAAATATCATGCTATAAAATTATTATATTTAGCTATAGGAATATCTAAAAAGACTGCAGACATAAACGTTTATATTTGTACAAAATTGTGTGTGTAAACATAGTATGAACATATATTATAATCAAAACAAACTCCGGTCTTGTCTGGAGGTTTAATGGCTGTTCTTATGTAAGTTTATATTATTACTCTGCATTATTTTGTATTTTGTCATTACAGTACAACGTACAATATTTCCTGTGCCATACATAGTAGGTGGGAGCTCATCATTGTTATGCCATCTGTGTTTCCTCAGGGTAAGCATAGAATTGTTGTTCAGCAAACAGTCTTTGTCTTACATAATCCATCATGCCCACAGGCAATCTCCAGCAATTTACTACAAAATGTTAAGTGTTTTTGATTTGTTTAATTTTTAAATGAGTGGTTTGTGAGCTATACCATACATGATCTGCACATTTATTGAATACATTTCCTGAAACTTAAAAAAAAATAAAAATAATGATGATAATGTTATGTAGGCAGCACAAGAAACTTATGAACATTACATTTGCATTAATGTTATATATATATATATATATATATATATATATATATATATATATATATATATATATATATATATATATATATATATATATATATATATATATATATAAATAATATTATTGTATTGTCTTTTATTTTTTTCTTCATAACATTTTTTTATTTTTCCTGTCTTTTATCTTCTTCCTCGCCCTCATATTAAAATAAATCCCATACAGGAATCTGCTGTTATTCCCAACTTTAGCTACAGTGACCAAAATTTCATCTATAATTTTTTAGACGCGTTTTAAGCACACAATACAGTTTCGGTTAGCTATCGGGTTTTTTTTTTTAAATAATTTTAATTACAGTATTTATTTTATTTTTTCCCAAAAATTTAGTTTTCAATTCGAGTTACTTTGTTATTTGTTAATGTGTATAGATGTGTGTGTTTAATCTAGTGTAAACAAATGGTCTGTTAATGTCTATGGGATCCGGATGTGGTCTCAGAATCTTCAGTTTGGGCAGGTCCTGCTGGGGTCCGGGTGGGTCTCTCTCTCTCTCTCTCTCTCTCTCTCTCTCTCTCTCTCTCTCTCTCTCTCTCTCTCTCTCTCTCTCTCTCTCTCTCTCTCTCTCTCTCTCTCTCTCTCTCTCTCTCCTGTGGGTTTAATCCACGGACCAGACAACTGCAGTGGGCTGGTCTTGTGTTATGCTCGTTCCGGGGCGTCTCTCATCCTCCGTGCTCCGTACGCTCCGTGTCTCAGATCCACAGAGGGATGCTCCAGCAGTCAGCACCGAGACAAGCAGCACAGACCGCACGGAGGTGACTCAAAGGCATATGCAATCAGCCAGGTAAGGCGCCCAAATATATTATTATTTCTATAAATACAACTATATCAACACTAGAGTGGATAATGATCGGTAGTACTCCCCTCCTCCTCCCCCCTTCTCCACCGTCCGGATGGATGGATGCTGATCCGAGTCTGCCCTTAGCATCCGTCTTCACAGCAGGACAAAAAGCTGTTGGTCTCTATAATTCAGACTGTATTTATTCCCGTGTAACTCCGTGAAAATAGTGGAGATGCGTTTAGGGTCCGTTCACACCTAATGTTACAATACCCGTGAATCATCCATGCACTGCCAATAGTCTACGCCTAAAATTATCGATTGTAGTCATATTACCACAGGCCTTTAAAATGTCCCATTATATAATGAAGGTCATTAATTTTTAGATGTCCTTAATGGTTTATTTCTTCCTTTTATCTTTTTATTAAACGGCTCCTTATGGCAACTCATGCTTTTTCCTCTTCGTGAATATGGCTCACCCACTCACATTATCCCACATTTTCTTCAGTATACTTTACATTTTACCCTCCAAATTAAATGTTTTTTTTTTCAAAATGTTATTTTCCTCTCATCCCTTCTACTATAACATCATTATGAACTGTGTGTGTGTGCGCGCGCGCGCGTGTGTGTTTGAGAGGCATTCAAGTTCCCTAGAATAGCTGAAGAAAGCAGGGTTTTGGCTTTAGATCTGTGCAGTTTCAGTAATGGTGTGCACAGTGTGTAAATGTCCACAGACTATATTTGGTGGAGTATTTGTCTTTTTCTTTGGTGACTGTGCTGTGTACCACTCTGTGCCAGTGCTGGTCACAGGGGAGGGCAGCTGCTGACAGGCGTTGTGTCTAGATGTTCATTGTTCACTAGAGGCAGAGGACAAACAGCACAGGGTGTGTTTCCCATCATACAATGTTATGGACATATATAGGCTACTCTCCTGTCCTCACCAAACCTGGCAGAATGGGTTTCAGTAGCAGTGAACCACTTGTATGCTGTTCTTCAGGCTGAGCACTGTTAATACAACACAAATGTCAGTAGGATTGGCTCAAGTGCAAATGGAAGCCCCTAGTAGAATATACCGTACAGTGTATATTGTGCTGCATCGGGTTGATAATAATGATGCTACCATAGTATGTTTTTATTTTGTCATTACAACAAAA
This sequence comes from Siphamia tubifer, assembly GCA_020466265.1. Lineage (NCBI taxonomy): Eukaryota > Metazoa > Chordata > Actinopteri > Kurtiformes > Apogonidae > Siphamia > Siphamia tubifer. The sequence continues at coordinate 47,370,825 of CM035785.1, read as the reverse complement.
TGTTAGTCAGCACAACAGAAAAAATACATTACATATACACTTGCTTTTACAGGCATGAATTAACCCTTTTATGCATATACTGGTCACTCCTGTGGACAGTTATTCCACAGCTGTTCTCTTGTATATTCATGGGTTTTGTGGATTATACATTATCCAATACACTGACATTCATACTGTTACTGTAACTTTGCTGTTCTTGATGAACAAAATAATAATAAAAAAAAAAAAAAAAAAAAAAAAAAAATATATATATATATATATATATATATATATAGTCACCTGAATCCACTTTACAATGGGCTACAATGGGTGAAGGCAGGGTGCAGTTCATCTCAGTACTGATCTAAATCGTGATTTAGATTAACCAGTTGACTTATCAGTGCATGTCTTTAGATGGTGGGAGGAAGTCGAAGTACACGGGGAGAACATGCAAACTCTACACCGAAAGGTCTGGTGTGGGAATCATACCAGGGACCTTCTTGTCGTGAGGCACAAGTGCTAACCACTGCACTATGTGCCACCCAATAATAATAATAATGATAATAATAAAATTTGTTTGTAGAGCACTTTTCAGGATACTGAAAGACACTTTACATCTAGCTGACAAAACCAAAAACATTAAAAACTGTTAAAAGTATGTGCTCTCCATGAAGTACTAATTAAATTAATAACTAGTATTAGAGTTTGTTAAAACGTGAGAAAATAACTGATTAACATTTTTTTAAAAAATGTTTCATTCATTCATTCACAGGTACAGGTCCATTAAGTCCTGCACTTCGAGGTTTTTCAACACCTTTTATCTGAGTGTAATCAGGGTACTGAACATGCAGTAGCTGTTTGTATGATTGTTCACCTGTGCAATATATTTATGTATTTAATATATTTAAATATTTATATTTATTCTACTGCTGTCATACCATCTCTACTGTGTTTTTCTCAATTTACTACCTTTTATACATTTTAATAGTTTTTTAGTAATATATTAATATATTCATCTATGTTTTTACCTAGTATTTGAAATTTTTTCTTGTATTTTATATTTGTGTGTTTCTGCACTGTTGGAAGTTCTCTTTTAAATGTCATTGTACACGGTGGTGTGTATGATGAAAATAGAGATCATTTATTCTATTCTATTCTATTCTATTCTATTCTATTTATTCATTCATTTTTAATTTTATTTTCACATAGTATATATCGTTTTGTGATTAGTATTAGATACATGTTTCTTTGCTTCAGAAATTAAACACGTTTTCCAGCTGACTGGACATTTTTGTAATTCCGGGAAAAATAGGTTCATATAAAAAAAAAAAATCATATTGTGTTTTTCATGCTGAAAGAAGAATAAAAACACTCAGGAAATAAGTGTCCACTAAGGTTCTGATAATCCATGCACCAAAGGGTTAAGATAGAAAATGAAGTGAAGTGGATGTAAAATACATCTTTAAGTATTAGATAACTGCAGATAATGAAGCATGCATTGTATGGTAAAAATAAATACACAAAACAGAAAATAATTGTGCTTTTTATTCAAGTAAGTTTTACTGTCTAGTGTTTCATCCTGACATGAACCTGATAAGAGTCTGTAGAGTGTGTATAGAATATGTATAGAATATGTAGAGTGTGTATAGAATGTGTAGAGTGTGTATAGAATGTGTAGAGTGTGTATAGAATGTGTATAGAATATGTAGAGTGTGTATAGAATGTGTAGAGTGTGTATAGAATATGTATAGAATATGTAGAGTGTGTATAGAATGTGTAGAGTGTGTATAGAATGTGTATAGAATATGTAGAGTGTGTATAGAATGTGTAGAGTGTGTATAGAATATGTATAGAATATGTAGAGTGTGTATAGAATGTGTAGAGTGTGTATAGCATGTGTAGAGTGTGTAAAGAATGTGTAGAGTGTGTATAGAATGTGTAAGAGTGTGTATAGAATGTGTGGAGTGTGTATAGCATGTGTAGAGTGTGTATAGAATATGTATAGAATATGTAGAGTGTGTATAGAATGTGTAAGAGTGTGTATAGAATGTGTGGAGTGTGTATAGAATGTGTGGAGTGTGTATAGAATGTGTAGAGTGTGTAAAGAATGTGTAGAGTGTGTATAGAATGTGTGGAGTGTGTATAGAATGTGTGGAGTGTGTATAGAATGTGTAAGAGTGTGTAAAGAATGTGTAGAGTGTGTATAGAATGTGTAAGAGTGTGTATAGAATGTGTGGAGTGTGTATAGAATGTGTGGAGTGTGTATAGAATGTGTAGAGTGTGTATAGAATGTGTAAGAGTGTGTATAGAATGTGTAGAGTGTGTATAGAGTGCACTAGAGGTGATACGATCAAAGACGTACAGTGTAAAGATTGAAGAGAGGCTTGTACAGTGGGGTGTGGAGAACAGACAGAACCAGAAAGAGAACAATGGATGTGGCGCAGCTGAGTGAGGACTGATGACCAGAGCTATAGGGTAGGGCAGATAGAGGAGAGTAATGCAAAGCTATTAGACAAAGTGAAGGGACCCTGGAGAGCCATGATAGAAACCTACAAGGCCTTGGAGGATGCACCTAGCATGTTGATTTTCCACTTTGTTGCATGCAGATGTCAGATCGTCTAATCAGCCTTGTTATGTTTGGGTCAGTTTTGATGCCTCTCTTCCATTCCCACCTTTTTACCTCACTTCCTCTACTCTGTCCTGCTGTGTATATCTGTTTCATTGTCCTGCTTTGTCTCAGCACCTCTATAGCTACAGATCTGGGTAGTACTTGCACTGAAGGACAAAACACTCTCCCTGCAGCCTGCTGGGATCCTATTCATGCTGCAGCCGGAGGATACTAAATCTGACTCTGGGAGAGGAGGCAGGGAAGGGAAACACCCTCTGGCCCTGCTGCACGAATTAGGAATGATAAAAATAACTACTTAGAAATGTGTGATTTAATCATTAGCTTATCAAGATAATTAATGTAAGTGTACTTGTTAGTAGATCTAGCCAAATAAAAATAGCCCTTAGCAGAAATGTAGCTTTTGTAGTATACTGGATGGGGAAAATCAGTCATGCATTATATAATATCATGTGTAATATCTTCTTAAAGGCTTTGCTCTGTAAGCTAAGGATTTAACATGCTAAACATTTATGTTCTTAGCTCTATTCATAATATTGTGGGGGTTGAATGTTTAATAGTAGACTATCTGTGTCCTTGGGTGAAAAACAAAAAAGATTTAAGGTGATAAAACCTATTTATATGACAATAAGTGGGTGTTGGCATTCATGTTGTGTGAAACTGTGACAAAGGCAAAAGGCAACTGAAACGATTATTTATAATGAGGCTTTTGTGAGATAAGAGGTGCTGCAGTGTTGTCGTGTGCAATTGCAATGCTTTGGAAAGGCTTTGTGTGAGCAATTATAGCAACACACTGTCCAGCATGCAGAGGACTAGCTGGGAAACGCATTATTGGTGTGTGTGTGTGTGTGTGTGTGTGTGTGTGTGTTAAGTATAGACAGCAGAGAAATGCTGAGGCACTGCAGATAGGAGAGCGAATGTGTAACAACAACTCAAACTAATCGTAAATGTTGATATAATCTATTCATTGTGCATTTCTGTATATCGGATATGCCAGTGTTTATGTCCAATATGAGGAACCACTCATACAGAGAATATTGAAGATTGAAGCCAAAACATCTACTCTTTCACACAATTTGGAAAATGCTTTTTAATGTGTAACACAGCAGCAGTAAATTACTATCATTTTTCTTAAATTGTCTGAAAATTGTTTTGCAAACGATTTATCCTAAAGAATGTCAGAAAGCACTGAAAAATGGCTAGGACTATTTACAAGCCTAGATATCTCAATTAATCTTATGTGGAGTCTTGCACAGAATCTAAATAAGCCCTCATTAGTCTTAGTCAATTGTATCTTGTTGCACGATTTCCAATATCATCCTGTAGTCCCATGCAACATTTGCATTTCCACAAATCAACCCTGAGAGTTTATTTCCATGTCAAATTTGACACAAATGTTGATTTAAATGCAGAGTGAAAAAACCTGAAACATATTTTCCAGCTGAAATAGCAAGTTTAGAGCTTTTCAGCCATACATGCACCCTGACTCATATGTAGTTTTATTTTCGCAGTCAGCTGAATAAAACACATTATAAAATAAAACCTAGGCAGAAAGTTTGTTGCAGAAAGCTAGAGTGGTCAATAGCAAAGAAAAGAGTTTAGAGCTGACAGAAGCGTTTTACATTTACATATACTGATTGAAAATATGCTGAAGCCCTCCATTCCTACAGGTTGTGTTTCATAAAGCAGGATGAAATAGCGCTGTAACCTAATATATATCACCACAATATGTCTTTTTTTGCACAGTGGGGACCTTAATATTCTTTTCAGCTCACCACTAGCTGTTTGTCCTCAGATTTTCTGGCACATTCATAATCACTGTTCCACACAAGGAAAATTGTTTTCTGATTCATTCTTTTTAAAACATGAGCAAAATAACATAGTTTAAATTCTGCCTACAAATGATCTGACTAAGGCTATAATTTGCATCGACTGAATAACATTAAAGGAATAGAATAGGAATACAGTTTAATAATTTAAATACAAAGAATGGTACAAAGAATGCAACTAATGTGCTGTAGGGAGTTTGTAAGTTTCTGATTTTCAAATCTTGTCCATAGTTGGGTTTTGATATTAACAATAGTATTATTATAATTGTTTTTTTACCAGGAAAATCTTTTTCAAAAGTGTACTGGCCCAGACAGAAATAGAAGTTACATAAACTGGAAATCCACACTAAACCGAACCTAGGATTTATATATATATATATATATATATATATATATATATATATATATATATATATATATATATATATATATATATTTATATTAACAGTGATTTCTATAGACTGAAGTTCTTAAATGTGTCATTCCTATTTTTAAACTTAATTTCATCATGGTACTGTGCTTCCAGTGTGATTGTAAGGATGTTGTAATCCAAAATTACTAATATCACAAAAACTACTGGGCTCATCAACCTGCTGATATATTTAATGTGGACGATTCCTCAACTATAGGTATCAAATTTTGCAGTTAAAAATATTTACATTTTTTAGAACTATGCAAATGCACATGCACACATGTGCGTGCACACCCACACACAGGTTTCCATACCTTCTGATGACTAAGTTTGTAATCATCATTTGTAGGTAAAGTAGCGTCTGGGTAGTGACCATAAACACATCTTTTTTTTTCCTCCAAAATAAATAAACAAAAAATGTAATTCAAACATTTTTAATTAAAACTTTACAAATGCATTTAAAATATATATTTTTTTAAAGTAAACATCTCCAATCTTTGAAAAATACATGTTTTGCTTTGCACCTGTTTCTACCATGCTTTAATGGAGATTTCCAGGAAAAAAATAAATTAATGTATATAGAGCCACATCATTCGCATAAATTTGAGTACTCCATACAGATTTATGTTTTACTACTGGGGACCTACATTTATGTTTAGTCCTTGTGGGGACCTGAACATTGGTCCCCATGGACTGACTGTGACTGGAATAGGAATACAAGCACACACACACACACACACACACACACACACACTGATACCTTCCGATATTAAGATATAATGTACAACCATACTAAAAGTACTTTACACACTACACCAAGATACAGTTGGGGAAAAAGGTTTTTGATACCCAATAATCCCAAATATTATCAAATATTTGCAGAAAATCATTTTTCTGTTTCAAAAAGTGTGAGTGCATCAGACAAACAAATGAAACAGTTTTATTGCATTTGGTTTTATGTTAACTACAAAAACAATTGATAGTTTTTAAATGTAATTTTAATTCAGATATTAAAGGAGGAAGCCTTATCTTAGATAGTAGTCAATGTTTTAACATAGGATTCATTTCTTTAATTTTATTTCAGTAACATTAGTGATGTGTTCTTTATGACCAGAACTTATATTTTACGCCGTTTTAGTTTAAATAGTTGATCAGTATGTTAAGAATGGAAACATCTGTATGCATAGGAGTTAATTATTTTTTGTTTTCCTTTAGATACACATCTAAACACACACATATTCATACAAAGAGTGACATTAAACACAGGTGTTAAGGAGTAAACATATTGTTGGCGTAGGTTTCCTTAAAGTTAAACATTCACCTCTGTTTGATCTACTTCAATAATACCATGAGCTCACCCATAAATACATATACAATTAATCTTATCTTCATTTCATGAATATCAATTCATCTCATTGTTCTTCGAGTCGTCAGATCTGAGTATCCATCTTATTTGTGATCACAATAAACTGTGAGACTGAGCTGAATCCAGACTCATCCCTGGAGCTTCCAATAAAATAACACGTTAACAGTTTCATTTGTGTTGTGCCCTGGAAGTGTTTATTATCTTGCTGAAACGTCCAGTTTTGACCTTGGTAAAGCAGAGCATATGCAGACAGGAATATGTGGGTTTGGAGAATGGAACAATACTTGGCAGAATTCAATGACACAAAAGTGATTCTTAATGCACGATAGTGTGTCCAAAAATGTCTATTTCCACTAGTGTATTTACAACTGTCACGATACAGGTATGTGATGGAACCCAAATGCAGACTCTTGGACCCAGGATAAAGTTTAAGAGGATTTATTGATAACAGTACACAATACTGAAAACACAAGTTCCCTCCAGGACCTCTGTCTGGTTTTAATGGCACAACGTAAAACAGCCACTAGGACAAGAAGCAGGGTCAGACAGGCAATGATCAGAACCAGGTAATCAGAATAAACAGAATCATAACACAGTTACCGAATGCCAGAAATAGGTTCGTCCAGAGAGCTGTGAGAGCCTCAATTCCAAGGGGGTCAAGGCAGAGTCCAGGTCCAGAATCCAGGCCAATCACACACAAAACACATCCAAAACCCAAGAACCAGAGTCCAAACCAGTAAACCTGAGACAAAAAACCGCTCATAGGTTGCATGAGGATATCAGACATACTCAGAGCCATGAGGGAATATATATACTGAGCAGACAGGTGTTCCACATGAGGGAAAATTAACGAGGGGCAGGACAACACCGATGACAGGAAGCAAAGTCAGAATGAGTGACAAGAACCCACATAACAAAATAAAAGCCCAGACACTAACAATGACAGAAACCACATAAGAGTCACAGAAATAACACTTTTATTGCATTCATAACAACAACAACAACAGAACTGGCCCTAGATTATCATCAACCATAACATCCTACAAGTCAAATACATGTATAACCTCCATCTATGCACAAAAAGTTAATGAGTATTAATAAAATGCTGCATGTGTTGAGTCGTTCTGACCTGGTTGTCCTTTTTTTGTCCTGAGGTGCAAACGGTCAGTCGTGATTGTCCAGCTCTTGCCATGGCTCTAGTAGAATATATGAATATGACAGCCATATAACTGATACTGAAGTTGTTTTGACAGTGCTGTCTCTTTCAATTCATTTTTTTTTTTTCTGGAAACTGTGATCCATGTTTCTGCCCCTGTCATGTTTTTCCTTTAAACCCTCAGTAAATTACTTTGATTCACAGACAAAGTTAGATCTAATCGCATTCATCCGGGGGATAATATCGAACTGAGGTGACTTAATAGGTCTTTCAGAGGTCGAATGTTGCATTTACTGATGTATTAATGAAGATCAAACTTTTTATTATCGCCCCTTTTTATTAAGAAGTGATGAAAGCGGGTCACATCCTGCGGATCAGTCAGGCATAGTTAAGGAGACAGTTTGTCTCATTGTTTCTGACAGGTCCTAAAATGCGTACAGGTCTTTGAACGGTTGTTTTGTTGTCGGACAGGAACCTCAGGAGCTTCGCAATGGGTTCATACAGGACACGTAGATACTTTCAGCATCATTTACATCCACACTAAACCTGAACTATATAATATGTTACCTTTTTGGTGATAAAGGAACAAGCAGACTGTCACAGGGAAGGTCAACTTCTATCTTAAGTACATGACATTTTCCTTTCAATATTTGCCTTTTATTATCTGTGACTTCCTTCTGTCCTCCTCTAACCGTGCACGGTTAAAAAATAAAAATCATGTTGTTTTTACGGGGAAAAAAATGGCAGCTGTGGTTGCCAGTATAATCCAGGATTAAACAAATAATAAACATATTTACAGAGTAAGGTGTAATTTTAACCCTTTAAACTTCCAAGGGCCACATATAGACAGGAAGTAGTTACTCAAAAACTTTAACCCTTTAACCCCTGATATGTCAGTGTTGATGCATTCTGAAGGGATGGTTTAGTTTAAATATTCAGAAATTTTTTTTTTTTTTTTTAAATCTGTGTCTTTACTGAGTTTTCATGGAAGTGAGCTATGGAAATAAACAGATGTCACAAAGCATTTTGTTTTTACTTAATTATTATACAAATTGTTTCATACTATGTGATATTTTGTACATATTTACTAGTTTTTTGTTCATTTTTTTTATCTTATTTTGTTTATTTTTCTACATTTTATTTTATTATTATTATCATTTTTTTTATTTAGTCATTTTATTTCGAATATGTCAGACATACAAATGATAATAATGATACCAAAACATTAAAGAACAAAAAGTTTAAAAAATAAAAGCAAAGGAAAAGTCAGAAATAAAGAAACAGCAATTAATTATTTTTCTACATTTTGTTTTGTGTTTTAGGATTTTTCTTCATTTTTGTTCCGTTTGTATTTTACGTTGTTCTTGTTGCTTATTATTTTTGTTGATTTATTCATTTTTGTTAATTTTTATTGATCACTTTGCTCATTTTGTTGCTTACTTTAGGCTGTTTATTCAACATTGTGGTCTTACAATTTACTCTTTTTCTATTTACAATTTTATTTTCTAAAAACAAGAGAAATACATCATTTTTACATACAATTTTTTTTTTTACCTACTTTTCCTGTAAAAACTACACCTACATTTGATTTAACCATTAACACAAACATCTACTACTTTGCTTTTTATTTTTCACTTATAGTTTTTCCTATGTTGTAATTTTATACAACTTTTTGCTGTTAACCCTCTAAACTTTCACTTAATTTCACCAGAGTGGAGAAATACATGAAAGTGCACGTTCCTGAAAAGGCATTTAAATTCTGATCCATATTTGGGGATTTTCGTGTACAAATGAGAAACATCCTGTTAGATAGAAACCACCTCTTCAGTATTTGGCATCTGATAACCCTCCAAAATTGTGGATATTTAATATTTGTACTTTTTAACCCTTTAAACTTCCACACAATTTCACTTACATTTTTAATAAAGAAAATTGAATGCTGTTCTTGAATCATTTTGATAACATTCAATTGGTGTTTGATTATATTATAGATGAAAATATTAAGATAAAAACTGGAATATTGGAGGCAGGTCCAATTAAATGATGCAATAGATAAAACATTTGTGGATATTTATTAATGTTTTGGACTACCTTTGTACAATTTTTTGGTTTATTTTGGATATTTTTGTTGGACTATGACTGTGTTTGTTGGAATATGGTTCCTCTGTGGATAATTATGAGACATAAAGGTTTAGATCTGCTGTTTGTCATTTGTATTTTGAACAAATGAGGGATTACATTAGGTCATGTGACATTTGGGACAGTTTTGCTTAACATTTTTGAGTGACTACTTGCAGCCTATATGTGGACCCTTGGAAGTTTAAAGGGTTAATCCTATAGCCATTTTTTACAGTGTGCTGTAAAATCCATTTATGGCATGAAAAACCATCTTCACAATACATCAAACACTTGTCCTTACTCCTTTGACATTTTTCCACACATCACTAACCTGTTCCTTTAGGCAATCAATAGTGAGACTGGGACTTGTTGAGAATGCACAGTTTGTGAGAGGCTTCTTGACTTCTAAATGCCTGAGCGATGCAACATTTACACGTGTAATTCACATTCACAGGCCTGAGTCCAGCAGGAACACCAAGGCCATGTTATGTACAGCTGGAGGACCTCAAAGCACACACAGGTTATCTAACTGTAAATCTTCATTCACATTTGTAACACACATTAAGATTCCACAGATCTTCACACAAAAGGGCGACTGAGAGTGGGTTTTTAAAGGCTGATATTATAAATAAGTATGGAGTAGGAAGAAGCCAATAGTCAACATCACTGCTCTTCACTTTTTCCCCTCCATAGAAATACACAACAACCATTATCAAGAAGGTCTGTAGAATTAACAGCAAAATGTTGAAAAATTGCAACATAAAAAAAAAAAACCTGTAAGTGAAAATACAATGCAAAGTTGTTTATTTGAGAAGACTTTTGTGTTAAGGATTAAATCAAATCTACCTGTGGTGTTTACAGGTTGAGTACTGTATGTTAACAAAAATCTAATTTCTATGTAGAAATGATGTAAGGCATTTAAGGCAAGGCAGGTTTATTTATATATTATATATTTTATGTACAAGACAATTCAAAGCGCTTTACATAAAAGATCAAATGCATTACACATTAGTATCGGCATGAAAAATATTTAAAAGAAGGAAACCTGGACAATGGAGAAAATGACCTTAAAGACAAGTGGGGCAACTGGACTACTTACAAAATAGCCACAAATTTTGGACTCTGAATCCCAACCTTTAATCATAAATGTTGCTGCAGTCTTTGCACTGAATGGGTTTCTCTTTTTTCTAATTATGCTATATGTGAAAAATGAAACAAAGATTTAACTAAGCAAAAAAAAAAAAAAAAAAAACAGAAAAAAATTTATATAATGGAGATATTAACATTTTCTATAAATGTGTAATGTAAGGATGTAATGGATCAAGTACAGTATAATATACTATACTATATACTACTACTATATATAATATATACAGGGCAACTGTGACTACATATGTAGTTTACCACCACCAGAGGGAGCATGTGAGAGTGAATGAATAATGGAACACTAATGTGAAGCGCTTTGGGTGCCTTGAAAAGCGCTATATAAATCTAATCCATTATTATTATTATTATTATAACCTTGTTTAACTGCCATGTTTTACTATAATGACATGAGACCTTAATGTAAGTTGATGTAATAGAGATTTGTTATGTGTAAAATGAAAGGGAATATAATAGAACACATAACTAGATTCATGTCTTGATGCAGTTCAAAAGTAATGTTTGAATTATTATGTCTGGATTTGCTATCTATACAGCTATGTCTGTAACTAAAAGAAAACAATTCTGCACAAACCCCCATCATATTCAGTCATGTGATGTAATTTTGTCACCACCACTTAAACAATTTGGGGGGGGGGGGGGGGGGGGGTCATGGGCTGGAATCTTTTTGGTGCAGAAGCGGCACTGGTGATCTGTAACAAGACACTTCAGCATAAATCTGATATTTCTAGAGCTCTAAGTGGAGCTGCTCTAGAATGCATTTTGTTTTACTCACTCAACGCCGAGTTTAGAAAATCACATGACACACAACGGATAAAACGGATTTCAGACTACAAGACAAGATGGGTCATAATTATGAGATAAAGTCACAATCGTGAAATAAAAGTCAGATTTATAATATTAAAAATCACAATTTCTCTCCACTGGTTTTTCCCCTCTGAAACCATTCACATCTGTTCTGCGAATGTAAGGATTAAAAAAATACAGATATTTGTGGAAAAAAAAAAGTAGGGAGTATAAGTAAAATGTGTCCAGAAAAATTAACTCTCAAGCAAACTACAGATACCTAAAAAAAAAAAAAAAAAAAAAAAAAAAAAAATCTACTTAAGTACAGTAATGAAGTACTTCCCAGCTCTGACGTCAAACGGATGAATAGCCTAATTGTACCCAGTAGTTTTCAAACATTACTTGGGTTTATGGTAATTGTCCCCAGCACTTTTGAAATCAAACTGACGCCCTTGGTTTCCTTTATATATTCATTCAGTTCATTCCTGGTCTAGGAGTACAGAGGATGTCTTGTGTTGATGAATGAAACTTTTAAAAGGGTTTTTGGTAGAAATTCGGGATGTTCATGGTGAAATGTAGCATGGAGATTCACTGGAAGAGTTTCTCAGACGATAATGATACGCATGAAAACATACGGTAAGGAACAATTTTCTGTGATTCATCTGTATCTGTAAGTGTTCAGCCTTGAAATCAGAGCTGGAGTCCAAAAAAAAAAAAGTGCATTTTAGATAAAAACAGACATCAGAGGTGTCCAGGTTATCCTACTCCTGTGTGAATAGAGCTTTACACTTCATTAGAAAGTGGAAAATCACTGAATTTAACATCAGGCTCAAGGTCATTAATCGATAACTCTGGAAATGAACATCAAACTAACCCACGAGAGAATTAGGTGAAATCTTCAAAGTCAGCAGTTTTAATGGAGCAGCTATCGGCCACTAAATTGTGCTCATAATCATACGCACTGTGCATATTTCGACTGTCTTCCAGCAGCCCAACCCCTATCCTTTCAGTCAGCCATTTAAATTAACTACATTTGAGGTCATCCTCCAGAATGGACTAACTGGGTCATATTTATTTCTTGCATGTTTATTGCAAATAGACATGTTTATCATTATCTTTTATCATTTGTGACACTTTACAGAAGTATTGTCTTAACCCCAAAAAGACCCAGTGCTCCTCTTGTGGCATTTTTCCTCTGTATTTAATATTTCTTAGGTGGTTTATCAAGATCTATGATAATATTATCCTCTTTATTTTTATTTTTTCAATGAAAATAAAGTATTTTCCTTATATTTGATTTGCTGATAATATATGTTAATAAAAAAATCCAGATTTAAGTTGGGGGGTTTTATTATATTAGAAAATGAGAAAACTGCTGCAATAGTGACTTTTTCCAAGAAAGATTTCAATACATGACCATAAAAACAAGTGTCTCTATCCACTGTTGTTGGTCCAACTCCACGGTTTTTACTGATGAATCAATGCTGTAGAAGATGATGGTGTTTCCACATTCAGTACTGAGCCTGTGAACATTCAAACGGGTCAAATTCAATGACCACAAAAAGATGACAAACTGTATTTTACACCAATTATTTACATTTATTGATAGAATTAATGGATCAACAGGTATTAACCCTTTAAACTCCCAAGGGTCCACATATAGGCCGGAAGTAGTCGCTCAAAAATGTCAATCACACCACCCAAAAATGTTCCAAATGTCACATGACCTAATGTAGTTTGACAACAGAGATTCTCACACATCAGAAAATACAAACCACATTCAGATAAAAATAACCACAGCAGGTACAATCACTCATTTGTTCAAAATACAAATGTTAAACAGCAGATCTGAACCTTTACGTCTCATAATTAACCACAGACGAATCATATTCCAACAAACACAGTCATAGTCCAACAAAAACATTCAAAACTAACAAATAAATTGTCCATATGTCATCCAAAACACATCAAAACATCAATAAATATCCTCAAATGTTTTTATCTATTGCATCATTTAACAGGACCTGCCTCCAACATTCCAGTTTTCATCTGAATATTTTCATTTATAATATAATCAAATAACAACTGCACGTTATAAAAATGGTTCAAAAACAGCATTCAATTACATTTTTTAAGAAATTTAGGTGAAATTGAGTGAAAGTTTAAAGGGTTAACATTTGACATCAGTAGATGGTTTTGGTTGCAATAGATTAAATGGTTGTGAAACATTACCTTGTGCCCTCTAAGGCTTTTCTCAACACAGAACTCAAAGTGAAGAAAGCAGCATTATATCAACAGTTTAAGAACCACAGACACATAAATTCATACATAAAAGTGTCTGCTGCAAGTTATGGGTCACATCAAAGGGTACAAAGAAATACCCCGTGATGTCGTTTTGGTCAAAGGATTTGGAAATTTACACAGCAGTAAATAAAACTTTAAGTATAGTAGTATATAACTATAAGCAGAGGTGGTCAAAGTACTCCCATTCTGTACTTAAGTAGAAGTACAGCTACTTGTGTGAAAAAAAAAAAACTCTGGTAAAAGTAGAAGTACTGATTCAACTCCTTTACTGAAGTAAAAGTAAAAAAGTACAACTTCTCACGTGTAAGTAAAAAGTAAAACTGCATTTTTTTTTTTTTTGCTATGGATGAAATAATATGCATTTCATCAGAAAAAACTGAAAGATGTCAAACATATTCAAAAGTAAAGCCTTTAAAACTGAGTTACTGTGGAGATGATTTGTTTTATTAGGTCTTGGTACTCAGTTTAGTGGGTATGGAGAAGACATTTAGGAAGAATTGGGAGATTTAAAAAAAAAAAAAAAAAAAAAAAGCATAATGATGAAATACAAAATGTAAATCGTGAGTCAAAAAAAGTCAAAATTATGAGGAAAAAATTCAGAATTATGAGATTAAACGTCAAAATTATAATATAGTAAATTAAACTTATTTTTCATACTGTCACATTTGTGTGGTCTATTTTGAGAATGTAAAGAGTATAAAGTACAAATATTTATAAACAAATGTAGGGAGTAAAAATAAAAAATTGCCAGAAAAATAAATACTGAAAGTAAAGATACCTAAAAAAAATTACTTAAGTACTTTTACTTAGTTACCTCCACCTCTGACTATAAGTACATATATCTTCTGTGGTCAGGAGATGACAACATTATTTATGCATTTACCTATATTTACTTAATCTACTTTAATATAATAGTGAACCACATCTTGATTAAATGCTGATATATTTGCACATTACTAACTTGTTTTTTTTAGTTGTTTTTATGTCTTGTATGTGAGCTCAACTTTAGCCAAACATGTTTTAATTGACCTGCAAATTACAATAATATGTAAATTACAATAAATACAACAACACATAGCCTGTCTGTCAATGCCAGTCATAAATGCAACTATAATGAATTTTCCTATTCTGTGTGAAAATATGGCTCAGCAGTTCAAGCCGCTTTTTGATCATTTCTGGTTGAATTTCTGTAAAATGAACCTGAGCTGTAACAATTTAAATAGGGCAGTTTATTTTATAAATTTTTTTTTTTTTTTTACAGTGCATGATAGTGTCCCGTTGAATCAATGAGGTGATTCGTACACATCATTTCACCTCTCTTTATGGCATTAGCATGTAAATGAGTCTAAATCAGTTTCACACTCTGTGACTAAATCAGGTCACATTGAGAGGACAGCGAAATGGCTAAGAAAAAAGCAAGAGAAAGAAAGAAGGAAAGCACCCCTTCTCCCACAGTGCAGAGTGAAAAAGAAACCCTTTCATAGCTGCATTAATCATGGGTGGTACTAAAGAGTCTGTCTCTGGGCGACACCCAAAGTGAGAGAGACAAGCAATGGAACAGTCTTATCCGTTAACCGTGTGCATGTGAATGACATCAGTCTTCCTTCCCTTCACTGTTTTATGTACTTTATCCTGTTATAATTTACCATCAGATACATTTAACTGATGAAACTTTAATCGTCATGATGTATACATTGCATTTTACTCCTGTCATCTGTAATGTTTGTGTTACTTTATTCTTGCTTCAAATATATGAACAGTAATGTGTGACGAGTAGAGGAAGGGTTTGAGAGTGTTTCATCAAATTTGACAAAAACTAAATCCTTTTATCATTTTTATGTAACTGATGTTTTAAAAATAACCATTTTTATTCCCTCCACGAAATATACAGAACCATACATAGCTCTATATTATGACAGTCTGTGTAGTAGGGGTGTAACGGTACGCAAAAATCACGGTTCGTTGCGCACGTCAGGTTTGAAGTGGGTTCATTTTCGGTACAATGTGGAAAACTATTTTCTTCCTCAGCACTGTATTTATTAAACCAAAAAAAAAAAAATGTCAATATACAAATGTAAACAGTAAATAATTCAAATTGTTGCTTGGTACCAGTAAGTTAAATGATACATTCTTTAATGATAAGCCAAATGTTGACATTAATAATAATGAATTCCTTTTAAACAGTCAAAAAAACTACTTTTTCCAACATCATTCTGCTGAAAACCACTTTTCCACGCTCCTTTTGGAATCTGATGGGTCACCCCGTGTTACCAACACATGCTGCATTTCCTGCGTGGTGTGTCCCCTCCACTGGCTGGATTTACCATTCATAGAAAACAACACAGAGAAACAAGTGACTCAGAAAAAGTCTGTCCACTACACGTCATGAAAACATTGGCGTCACCCACGTGGGGTTAAGCCCGTCCCCAATTGCAGTGAATCTGAAGTAGCATTAGCATTAGCATCACTGAGAGAAGACAGTAGCTGCTCCACAAACTTGGAAAAAAAAATGGTGGAGCAAACTGGTTCATATGCTCTCTGTGGAATATTTTTTCTTGCATGTTTTCAAAACAAACGACGGCACTACACCTCGCGGGACGCTACTCTTTTTTTTATTGCAATAAAACAATTACATGGTCATGGGACAGGAAAGATGAAAGCAGGTAACTGGTACAAGTTAATAAGTAATAAGAATGCAATTTTCAACAACAAACAAGGGAAAACAAAGATAAGAATATTTAGAAGCTTAGTGTTCTTCTTATTATGTACACATTTTGAAAAGAGGTTATTTTTAAAATAAAAACATTAAAGATGGAGTTATGGTTTTGCCATTTCTGCTTATGAATGAAGAACTTAGCTTGTACAATATAAAAATTAACTAAAAATTCACAAGACAAATCAGCAGGGTTTTCATAGTAAAACAAAATATCTTTAAGGGTGAAAGTATAATGGCTCTGCTGTGTAAAAAGATAAAAATTAAAGTCTGTAAGAAATTGTTTATCCTGGATGCTACTCTGGGATGGTAAACACACACAGACTGAGAGGGGAGGGGCGAGTGTTCCTTCACGCATTCTGAGCCAATCAGACGCCTCATTACTGCATCATGGACATATATGTGGAAGTACCGGTAAACTGTTGTTCCACCTTAAGTCATTTCTCTACTGTCCAAAAATACATACAGTACAAACTGACTATTTGTTCGGTATCGGGCTGTACCGAACCGAACGTCTATTTAAAATGGTTCGGTACAAATACGTATACCGTTACGGCCTTGCTGTGTAGTATTTACAAAAGTATCTTGCAGTTTTTAACACAAAACTGAAATGTATCCCCTGTGCAGTTTAATGTGTTTCTTTAATCCAAGTGAGATATTAAGAGTTTATACAGCACTTGATTTAAACTAATCATGGCATAAATGAAACCTATGGCAATTAAAATCATCGCACATATTAAAATGTTGTGTGAGCTGGTTGTTAACCTTATATCCTTCAGTGACAGTAGATCATTTAAGAAATTAATGTCAGTGGAAATTAAGTGTTAATTAAATGTGTTTCTAACATGTCTAAATGACAGTTGTAGAGGGATAATTATCTGGTTAAGTTCTGCTCTTTGGCAGACAGGGAACAAGCCAACCAATATGTTTGATGTTGTTTTCTTCTTCATAAAAGTTACTGTGGGTAGATAAAATGTTGATTTATTGAGCTAAATTATTCATGTTTGACTTCAGTGAGTGAAAGAGTCAGCCTGGAATAGATCCAAAACTAAAGCAGCTTTCACATCAAAACCCTGATCGTTTCAACTGCAGAGTTTTACCTTTAATTTAAAATGATGAATATACTCTAGCTGCAAACACCAATGCCAAACAGACATGAATAAAATAGACGTGAACATATTCAGACCTGTGAAAAGGGTCTAAACCCACTTTTATTAGTCTTTGGTTCTTTTATTTGCGTATTTGGCCCCTAAAATAGTTCATACAGTTTGAATGTGAACCGTCCAGGTGCTGCAAAGCTATCTTTATATTAATTCCCACAAAGGTTAAATCGATTTCTGGCGTCTGTTTTAATCCCTTCTTAACTTGTTACAGTTTATAAGTAGTTACATCACAACATTTGCAAATATATGGTCAATATTTCCACACTTCTCCAAGTAATTGTTTATCAGTAGCAGTGGTTGTTGTAAAAAGTGAAAAACTTTGAGCCGATTACCTAAAATATTCAGTTGTTGGTTGTATTAATGAAACACAAGTGGCTGAACTGGACAGAACAGCACAGTCAATGACCTGGAGTGGGTGGGGTCATGTGCATTTAAAAGGGCCAGCATTCAAAATGACCTGTCTGGTGTCATTACTCTGAAATACGGTGGAAGATGGAACTGTGGAATCTAATGAAGAATCCAGACCCAAAAGTAACATTGACACTTTATGTAGACCACAGGGAAATGTTATAAAATGTATAATTCTATTTAAAAAAGAAAAAAAAAGAAAATGATCACTCCTTTAAATAGCATGTACTATTGAAGGATTAATATACTGGACATTTCACCACAAGAAGTGCCCCCCCCACCCCCAATAGGTTTCCTCTCAAAGTGCCCATTATATATATATATATATATATATATATATATATATATATATATATATATATATATATATATATATATATATATATATATGACTCAGTAATGCATTGGTACAGATTAGACTGGCCTCAGCCCTTTTCCTTACACCTCTAACCTTATTCTTTCATCAGCAGCTCATATTTGTGGCCTTTCCGTTGACATTTTAACTAATGAGGTACTTCCTCATTAGTTCTTCCCCCTTCACAGTCATCATGTATTGCATCCAGAGTCACTGGAGCAATTAGACTACAGGTTAAGAACACAACGGAACATGACCTATTTGTTCTCAAAATGTTAATCATGTTACATGAATATGTTGCTGACAACACTAATAAAAAAAAATTGTTATGACATAATAAATGAAAACGGGTAACAATGACTTGTCTCTGGTATGTTCTACAGTGTTTCAAGGCTCTAAGTAAAATAATCTGAGTACTATTTATAATAAACTGCAATAGGAAAGAGGTGACACACTGAAAGACAAAATGCAAAAAGTATACTCTTCTTAACAAAACACCTTCATTCTGAAAATGTGCTGCAACTAGTTCCCACATTCTCACCCTGTCATCCTCTGTCTTCCTTCCTTGACTTTGTCATCATGTGTGATATGTGCTATTTCTGCTGTAAAGCTGTGATGACACAATCTCACCACATTGTTACATGACATCCTTTCAATTTTAAAACATTGAACAAAACATATTACAAAAACTGATCCACATTGATCAACCAGGCACTTGTTAAAATAAGCCAAGAATCACTATGAACTCAATGAACTTTGCAACATACCAAAATTAGTGCAAGACAGAACCCATGATGTGTGTATGCAAAATACATATCAAAATGAAATATGCCTTTGAGTCAGAGCAAATTATTATTAGGAGCAATAAAGTGAAACAGTAATGGTAGCAGTGTAAAATAATTATAGTTAATGTTTGTGATGTAGTCATGTACACTCTCCTGCAGAAAACAAGCCATGTATCCATCAGTGTATTGATGGTATGACCCCACCCTGGTTGTGTTTGTATGGGTTGTCGGAGTGTCTGTATGCATGTATGACCTTAACATACCCATCATACCAAGCACCCTGCTGTGTTGACTCTTCCGCCATTGTGTCACTTATGCCATTACTTAGGCTTAAGATGCATTCACCAACCCGGCTCATTAGACACTGCATTTGTTGGAAGAGAAGCATGACATTAGCATTTAGATGTGCACAGAGTCTCACCTGCTGCTGTCATTGTTGTACTGAGCAGACAAATTCACATCTGGTAAATTTCCTTCGCTACAGTGAAAGATTGCAGCAATTCAAAGCCATAATGTTGTCTATAGATGCAAAGGTAAATCTATTTCCATCTAAAATGCAGTATGGTGTCATTGTTCAGGCATGATGAATGTGAATTACTCTACTATCCAAGGTGTCAGTCTGGGTCATCACTGGTGTAGCCAGACATTTGTGTGTTGACAGTACAATGATTGTTCATCATTTGTGTGATAAAGCTGATGGAGAGCACCCAGATGGTTGTTGTATCTGGAGTGTATTGAAGACAAAGGAAAGAGAGGACAAAATAGATGCACGAACTAAAGAAAATGGAAGATTTAATGAAAGAAAGACCAAAATAGAAGATGGAGGCACGTAGGGTTATTCTGTCTTTATGGATGTTCTATACCAGTGATTTCCAACCTTTTTTGGCTCATGACTTCATTTTAACATCACAAAATTCTGCCGACACCAGACATTCAAAATGGAGAGATTTTTTTTGTTTGTTGCTAAAACATTTATTTTTGATCATGTAACATATACTATGTTGCAAATAAATTTACATTTTCTATGACATTTAGTCTATAATACCTCCATCTATAATAATATATAGAGGGATGGAAATTACTGAACAAAAAGATAATTTTAATTTTCCTTTGTCAGAATATGTATAGTCAGTCCAGCTATATAAACAATAACTCAAACTTTGAAGTATGAAAGAGCTGCCGCAACTGAAACTGACCACAATGAACATTTGACAGATAAACAGTACCACAGTGCTTCAATTTCAGACTCACAGTTTGTCACGTCTGTTAGGGATTGTGAATGTCGCTCTTAACTCACCATATATATATATATATATATATATATTAAAAAAATAATAATTTCAGGCAACTCCTTTTGAATTCCACTCGACCCCACGTAGTCCCGATCCCAAGGATGAAAAACACTGTTCTGTTTTATCTTAATATTTTGTTATTCATTGTCACAGAACTTTGAATTGTTAGAGGGAGAGCAATATATTAAATTAATTTCATAATCGAGGTTATGACTGAAAATTTTGAAAAATGCCCAACATACAAAACTCAAGATCCTCAAATTGTTGCTTAATCACATTCACTATTGCATATAAAGCTATAATAATTTTGTTTTCAGACATTCCTCTTTTTATTCCTGCTTTAACACATCAATAATCACACTTGACCTGGTATATATAGATTACCAGTTACATTTCATCGATCAACAATAAATCACATAGTCACAATTGTTTTACAAGAAAAGGAACAAATATTTAGTTGTAACAGTGTATTAATGGTAAAGGTGAATCTCCATATGTTTATGGTATACAGTTTTAGTAGAGTGACTCATTTTCAATCAAGTTTTATCCAGAAGTCATAATCATCTATGAAATTTAAAAAAACAAATTAACATCCAGCTTTAATTTATTAACACTTGATGTCAGAACATCACTAGTCCCTTCATATCAAAGAACTTGATTAAATATTAAACGGATACTTAAGTAACTAAATCTTTCTTATGCTAAACAGTATCAGTAGATTTCGACCAGTTTCAGTTTGAGGATCATTGAAAAATCTCCAGGTCTCATTTCTTACTTTAAGTACATTGAGTGGGTAGTTATTCTATCTTATATTCTGCTTCATGCTCTCACTTTGAAAATGTTTTTTAAGCAATACCCTTTTTCCATCATTCACCTTAAACTCCCAACTGTGAGTAAATCACCATTAACCCTCTGACAGGAGAGGAGTAAACCAGTTAAGCAGAGACATTTATCTGTGTTGCAGTTTTATGTGTTTTATGAGTTTAGTTTAAAGCCTCAGTACCATCTCACAGACCACAGTTACTTGGTGTTGTTGGAACTACTGTATGGCTGAAACCTTTTTCTGCACTAATACTTAAACACACAATGCTGCAAATGAAAACAGAGCTTGTATTTCAAGGATTCATGATGTCAAATGTGGGCAATAAATCAGAATATTTTCAAGGTGGACATTTTTGAGATTAATTTATAATGGTCTGGAGGCACACATACATTTTTATTTGTTAATTAGTTTTGAACATGGTTATTTCTATTTGTACTAATGGTTGGAAAATGTCAAATACACTTTCCTTCTACACTGCTTTCATCAACTTGTTTACTATTTTTTTTGTCTTCTAACAAATTACTGTTTAGTAATTACATGTTAATTGACTCAATGGGTCTGAGCCGAGTCGGTTGTGGTGGTCGTCTTAATGAGTGTCTTTACATGCATGTCAATAGTTAGTCATTATTCAGCAGCCTGAGTCTGTTGTTTCTGCCTTTTCCTTTCTGTTCAGTATTAGTTGATCTGAAGACTTTCAACCTTTTTTATGGTGACTTCCATGCCCCCCTCAACCTAATTTAGTCTTTCATAGATGATTCATAACTATTGAATATACTATTGCACTCTTCATTTTTTAATCTTTCAGTAAATATCAGCTATTAAGCTTAATTTGGAATATACTGATCATACAGATGTACATCAAAATTTAAAGTGACTAAAATATAATTATATCAAATTGTTCATATTGAAGAACAATCTTTTTTGTGCAAAATATATTACTACCTGAACCTATAACAACCACTGTGATTCATCAAATGTTGTTGGTAATAGTGTTTTCATGTTCACCACCTGTGAACACTCAAATAAGATGTATAAAAAAAGTTCAAATTTTACATTTGTATTGATAATATTATTGTTGCAAAACTTATCAAATATTTGTACTCAGTAGAAGCTTTTGGTCACTGATGGCTGTCCAGGTATTTAAGGGTGAATTGAAAGCCTTTTACAATTCTATATTTATACAGGTTGATTTTACTATTCTACCAAATGTGCTGCTCTATATTACACTGATGAAATACAAGAGATTTGCTAAGGGAATTGGTTTGGTTTGTAGTTGCATTATATTTTATATAACATGTACTTAAGTACTGGATTAAAGCAAGATAAAAAAAAAATACATTAATTTTATGCCAAATGCTATAATCCTCTCTTTAATGTACAGGGCTGGAATGTGAGAAAAAGTCAGCCCAGGCATTTTGGGCAAAAAAACATATTGAGCAAGGGTGGACTTGGGTAAAAAAGCAGCCAGGGAATTGCCTGACCAGTGCACTCAAAACCACAGTTATCTGGCCTGTCACTCATGACTCTAGTATTGCATTTGTGTTATTACAAAAGTACAAATGCTAATATGTATTGAGTGAATACTATTATAGGTCTATGTAATGTAACAGTAATTACATGGTAAAAGAATATAGCTGAGCTGAAAACACTCCAGTTTTTCCTGGATTCTAATACTCAAATGTTGGCAGGTATGGGCTGTGGTGATCAGAAGACTAGGATCAGCTCAGAGAGGCAATGACTGAACGTTTGATTTTAAATCACCTTTTATTGCAAGTAAGACAAACAATACCATGTAATAAACAGTGCATCAGTGAAATGGCCATTCAAAATACAGTGCAGAATTTCAACCGAACACAGAATTCAGTACAACAATATTAGCTGTATTAAATACTTACTCAAGATTCAGTCAATAAATGACTTGTTCAATCAACAATACATCAATATACTAAAGTGATCAATATATCAGATTAACATGAAATTATTCGATCATATTTCAAATAAATAATGTGTGATAGTCTTAATCAAATTAAATCACTTAATTGTACCATTAATACTGAATAGATAAATGTCAGTGCGGGGGGGGGGACTTCAGGGGAGGCATTGTGGAATAAAAAAAATAAAAATAAACTTGTGGTTGGCTAACTACAGTACATGAGGTTAGCTAACTGCAGTATATGTGGTTAGCTACCTGCAATACACGTGGTTAGCTACCTGCAGTACACGTGGTTAGCTACCTGCAGTACACGTGGTTAGCTACCTGCAGTACACGTGGTTAGCTACCTGCAGTACACGTGGTTAGCTACCTGCAGTACACGTGGTTAGCTACCTGCAGTACACGTGGTTAGCTACCTGCAGTACACGTGGTTAGCTACCTGCAGTACACGTGGTTAGCTACCTGCAGTACACGTGGTTAGCTACCTGCAGTACACGTGGTTAGCTACCTGCAGTACACGTGGTTAGCTACCTGCAGTACACGTGGTTAGCTACCTGCAGTACACGTGGTTAGCTACCTGCAGTACACGTGGTTAGCTACCTGCAGTATACGTGGTTAGCTACCTGCAGTACACGTGGTTAGCTACCTGCAGTACACGTGGCTAGCTACCTGCAGTACACGTGGTTAGCTACCGGCAGTACACGTGGTTAGCTACCGGCAGTACACGTGGTTAGCTACCTGCAGTACACGTGGTTAGCTACCTGCAGTACACGTGGTTAGCTACCTGCAGTACACGTGGTTAGCTACCGGCAGTACACGTGGTTAGCTACCGGCAGTACACGTGGTTAGCTACCGGCAGTACACGTGGTTAGCTACCGGCAGTACACGTGGTTAGCTACCGGCAGTACACGTGGTTAGCTACCGGCAGTACACGTGGTTAGCTACCGGCAGTACACGTGGTTAGCTACCTGCAGTACACGTGGTTAGCTACCTGCAGTACATGTGGTTAACTAACCTCAGTACAAGGAGGTTAGCTAACAACAGTACATGAGGTTAGCTTACTACAGTACATGAGTTTAGCTTACTACAGTACATGAGTTTTTAACGAATTTTTAACGAACAGTGTAGTTCCGAATGAAACACTCCTCGTCCGCACTTACCGGAAATGACGATCGCGCTGTCAAAATATCTCGATCGCCCGTCAAAATACCGACCAGCTTTGAAAAACAAATGGACACTCGCATTTTGCTCCTTTTGTTTTTATAAGCCCTTTCCTCCAGAAGGCCTGTACCGCCGGTATCACCGTCTCCACCTCTGCCAGTGTCTCAGCCGCCATGTTTTCAAATCTTTCAAGAGTGGTGGTGGCCCCTCCTCTTCCGTTACGTATCAAAAAATGGCGTCCAGTGAGTGCGAGAAGTGTCCATTGCTCCACACTTCGAATTTTGACAGTTAAAGTGCACCATCCGGGTACTTACGGCGCACTTCGTTTGCTACTCTTGCGATCGGAACAGTACTATACCCTCAACTGAAGCGTCTGAAGTGCACAAGTGCGTGATTTGGAACACAGTGCCTGTCTCATCTGGCTAATCAGCACCCATTAGCTGAATGCTAGCGTTTTGCAGGGGAAAAAGTACCTAATCTGTAGGTCAACAAAAGCACATGAGTAAGTTTCAGTTCCACTTCTGATATAAAATACATCAAAGTTACGAAAATAACAAATATCTTTGGAATCTAGTGAACGTGTGTGTATGTGTGTACATGTGTGTATGTGTGTACATGTGTGTATGTGTGTACATGTGTGTATGTGTGTACATGTGTGTATGTGTGTACATGTGTGTATGTGTGTACATGTGTATCCAACAGTGCCTCCCAGAATATGTTGCACAGGCGTCTCTTAAAGTGACAGAACTTTTTTCAGTTTTAACAACATTACAAATATATTACATTATCTGTACTATATATTGATTGTAGCCCATATGTTGTTGTTGTTCTTTAGTATTTTTTATTATCTTTTTTCTGAGCAAGAGCAAGTTAGTTGCATTTATAGAAATGACTAGTGACAACTTTGTCACTTTTTTAATGACTGTATGTGAGGCATGTGTTCTGAAACTGATCTAAAGACACTTTAGTGAAATTATTTGATAAACAAATAATCCAGCTCATTGAATTGCACTGCATATTTCTTTAATAGAATGAATGTGTTGAATCAGATTGGGCTTAACTGCTCTGTATTGTGATTTGGGGGTGAATTGTATTGTATCATGAGGTGCTAGTCATGTATCTTTAATATATTGAATTGTAGATACTGCATCAAGATGCGTATTGTATTGGCCTTACAACTAAAATTCCTGACCCTAATCTGCAAACATTTATCAGACATCATTCATGTTCAGGTTAATGTTTTATTTGTTTTTTTACTATATGAAGCTTAATTATTTTTGGAAGTAACAACCCAATTAGAAAATCCTTTAATGTGTCAAGTCCTGTATGTCTGTAGACAATGTTGAACATGTTGTACCTGGTGCCAAACCCACTGCCAAAGCACTGCATCAAAAGGTTTCACTTATTTGCTGATTTTAGTTCAGGAGGCCTTTCAGAGGTCAGCAGAGAGGTTCCACACCTCAGCATTAAACTTAAAAACAGTCTTTGGTTTGGCTCGGCATACTGAAACTGGAGCTGTCTATGCTGACCTCTAAGCCTTGGGTGAGTTGAGCTTGGCTGAGGAATAATAATGAGAGAATTAATAGAGGTGCGCTTGAACTGAATGGAGAATGAATTTGACAGGAGGTTTTGCGACAGCATTCACGGTGCTGGTCTGTTATGTGTAATAAGAAAATCACTTGTTTGTTTCACTTGAAGCGATTGCACTTAATACTGACCACTAAATACATAGAGTAAGGCTGGGGGTCAGGGCATCCTAACTAGACTGTCAGCAGCTGGGGGCTTGTTTATCTCCCCTTCTTCAAAGACTTTTCATTTCTTCCCTCTGTTCTGGGTTTGGTTGCCTAAGGTCTGTAATTCAGAAATGAGAGCTTAGTTATTGCTCTGGGACATGAGGGCACAACCGCATGGCAGTGTGCAACCTTGTAAAATGTTGACGGGTGTAAAATGTTAGGGAACAGCTTATGCAAGGTTTTAGAGTGAACAGTGTAGTGTAAGCTTTTGGCTGTCAAGAGGTGAGGGAAGGGAGATGGAGATCAATGTGGATAGATTTCTTGCTAGGGGATGGATTCAGATCAGATAAGTTGCTGGTGTGTATATGTGTGTGTTCTATGTATCTGTCAGATTTTATAGGCAGTTTCTTATGTAAGCATGTGTATTGGTGTGTCTACTGATGATTCTAAATATGTCGCAGTGTCAGGTGTTTCTTGTAAATTGATCAGTGCAGCAGGACCAGATACTGTACTGAGCTTAGTCTCTTATTTTCTTGACAGGCACATGCGTTGCTCACTTCTCACTTTAAAACATCTGAAGTGTGTTCTATTCAGTGGTATTTGCAGTGTCTGTGTTCAGGGATCATTGTTACAGTGCAGCAAAATAAGTGTGGACAGTCAGAATTGATCCAAATGGTGTTAGAATGATCAGAAAATGTATTTGTGGATATAGATGTAGGTTAATACAGAATGCTGTTTGTTAACATTGTATGAGATGCACAGAAATTGATCCCTAAACTGTGTGCTTTTTTTGTTCATTTTCTTGTCTTGCCTGGGGTTGGCTGTAAGTGTGATCTGTTTGTCTGAGTGTTTGGCCCTGTCGGATGTATAGCTGCAGTGTGGTGCAGTGTGCGCTGGACCTGTGGGACCAAATCAAGTCTCAGGACTGTATGCAAGTATAGACGGAGGTGAACTGTGAAGAATTATAGCAGCTTTCAGATGGAATATTTGTAAAGCAAGAGCAGTTAACACTTAATAATATTTGCCTGCTTGTTTATTAGCATCAGTGACAAGCCAACAAGGGGATTTCCTTTTATTTTAAGATGAGTTTCTCACCCTATTTTGTTAGGTTGAAGTCTCTGGCTGCCCATACTGCCTCACAAAAACACTTGTTCTTACTTTTATTTGAATTGGAAACATCTCATAATACTTACGTACAGCAGCTGTTAAGATAATTATATCTCAGATCATCAGTCATGATCAGTGTTCTTTAACAATAAACACATTAGAAATGTGTGTTAGTTGTAACATTTTCTTAATCTTCACCCTTATTTTTGTAGCTGCCATCAGAAACCCAACATTGTTAGACTTCCCTTAACATAGGAGAGGATGTTGGCAGCGCAAATAACTATTTTAAAGGTTAAAAACTGGGTTCAAGGAAAAATTATGCATGGGTTAAGGCTAAGTGCCTGTGTTGAAGTGAAGCATCTAAGCAATTTATCAAGATTAAACATGCAGAGACAGCAAGTCCTACATGACTAGTGCAGAATTGTATGTGTCTGAACAAATTGTGAGACAAGTCAGCTCCTAAGTTTTTTCATTCTAACATATTTTTCTATCTGCAGTGTCAAGTTAAGCTCAAGGCACTCATGTTCTCTTCTACCAAACAATTTACTTCTTTGGGAGAGTGAGTCAGCAAGTGTATGATCTTTTGCTCTTCAAATGACAATTTCACTTCACCCTTTACTCTCCACCCAAAATTGGCTGGATAAACTGGGAAATCTCTGCTCTGGCTCCAACAGCGTGTCAGTGTTTTGAGCTCTTTGATCAGGTTTTTGATCATCTGCCCCTTTGATAAGTAGTAATTTTTCAGCCAAGTGAAGGTCTTGGACCATTTGGTCCATAGCTGCCACTATTGTTTTCTTCACGTCTTTGCCAGTATTTACTCTTTTTCACTTCATTCATGTCACCATCACAGGCTGTTGTGAAAGAGCTATCATGCTGACACTGACAGTGTATGCCGCTGGTGTATTTTCTAGTTGATCTGATTCAATTGCTGAGTAGGAAGAGCAACCTTGAGGCTGTCGCAAGCGGACTCGCGCCATGAGGATTAGATGTGACATGTGGCCTTGCCTTTGTGGCAGACGGTAAAGCCGTGCTGTCAGAGTTTGGAAGAATAGAACCGAGCTAATGTTGAACTTCTAGAACAGTCAGTGTTGTACAGGAACGATGACTGTTTAGAAAACTATTTAATGAGAAAGAAAAGAATAATTTTCTCAGAAATAATCAAAATAATAATTATCTCAGTATTAGTGTTTTCTGGGGGGCGGGTTGCAGAAATTGTGCACTGTTCCCACTTTTTTTATTTCTGAATTATATGAACATTAATCTACTGTAGTATAGGACAATTTATCAAAAATAATATCCAAATTGTTGCAGAAGTGGAAGTTTTGACCCACATGAGATCATTGACAAGTTAAAAGGCAATAGAAATATATATTATGGTAATAGATGGAATAAATTCAATGGCTTTTATTTGGTAAGATCTGATAAATTAATGTTTTTTCACATGTAGTTTTCATACTTAGGTAGCGTATGCACTAAGTGTTTTCTTGGTCAGTTTCAGACAATTAAGATATCATCTAAGGCCAAAAAAGAAAGAAAGATTTATTCATAATACAAAGTTTTTCAACAAGACATGGACTTCTAAGTATTTATTCACTGAAGTCAGAAAAGGAACTAAAATACACAAAGTTATCCAGGGTTGCTGCGGGGTTGTAAAAGGTAGTAAATGAAAACATGCAAAATTACAGCCAGTAAAAAGTAGTATCTGATATCTAACATGGTAATAATTTTTTCAGGCCCCCTACAACTGGGCCAATGTTGTTTTCTATTTTTTAAACTAATCTTTATTCCATATCTAAACTAGAAAAGCACTGAGAGCGCAGACCTCTGCCAAGGTAGACCCCCCCCCCCCCCCCGGATCACCACCAAAATGAAATCACTTCTTCCTGTTCACATTTCCAACATATCCTGAAAATTTCATCAAAACCCGTCCATAAGTTCTCGAGTTATCTTGAACACAGACAAACAGATAAACGCCAGCAAAACATAACCTCCTTGGCGGAGGTAATAAATGTCTACATTTGGCCATAGTTGTTTCTATGTAGCGACAAGGACCCAGTGATAGATGTCGTGTCAGAGATGCAAACGGTGCACTTTTCGGCGCATTCCGATTTTTCACGGCATAAAAATCAAAACATGTCGGAAGTTTGGGACCCTTTTACACTGCGTAGGGCAGCCAACTGTGTGTCCATGGCATAAATAGATTTAGCATTAGCACTGCCGTATTTGCTACAACACCGGAATCGAACACATCTACACTTCAAAGGCACTTCGTCAAAGTGGACTAATATGTTTTGCTAACTGGTGGCGAGTATTAGCACATGTTAGCATGTAGCCTCACGTATTGTAATATTTTTTTAAGCAAATGTACCAAGGTAGTGTAATACATTATGTCTCCTGTTACATATCCGGGCGTACACAACTCAAACCCCCCCATCCCTCTCCCATCCACATTTATTGATTGATCTAGTTAAGCCATTAACTCCTGAGACATAATTTCAGGTAAATGTGCTGCTGTGAATTTGTCCTAAAAGCTACTTTGAGTCTGTGATTGTGTTACTTTTTTTCCAGGGGTTTTGTTTTACTGTGTGTTTTAGGGTCAAAACAAGTGGAATAACAAGAGACAGACAGTTGAAATTGAAGACACTCCGAATGTCCATCAGTTTAGGATGTTGAACATGGACTGTGAACTGGAACACATTGAACAACAAGTATTTGAATTTTGGCCCAGTAAGTTTTGTTTTGGGCTCTTAAAATTTTAAGTTCAAATGCTTTTTGGCACTTGGTTTGATTCCAAACAACAATTTCACAGTCAAAGGTTTACACGACAGTGGAAACAAAGGAAAATCACAACAAAACTGGAAACCATAGTAAAAGCAAACAAATCCCAAACTGTCTCACATCCCAAATTGTCTGTTGAGAATTATGAATATTTAGAATAAGACATACATATAGAACATTAACAAATTATGCGTGAGAAGTTAAAGGTTTTAAAAAAAAAAAAAGGAAGTAATCCGATTACTCAATTAATTGATGAAAAAAAAAATCGACTCCCCCGCCAATTCTTCAAATTTCAGTAAATGTTATGTTTGATGCAAATACATCCCCGCGTCGAAAACAAAAGTAGCCCGAACTACAGGAAAGTATCTTGAATCATATACTCTTTGCGAGAGTGCACTTGGAAGTGACGGACCACCTGGTCAGACAGTCAGGAGTGTATATTTGCGGTTCCGGCAACGGCAGACTTATTACGGTAGTTTGAAAGAACTCATCATTTTAAAAAGTTAAGTAGATGTGCGCCAAATATTGACAGCCAGCTAACGTTACGTAACATAACAGCTTAATTTAATTGTGCACGGTGCAAACTAAGCTAATTTATAATATAGCATTAAGCTAATATTTGCACGCGCTAACACTGACTCCAGGTGAGTTTATGGATGTATTTCTCAAAAAAGAGAAAAACATTGACGAGGATGAACCTAGACAGGTATCATACACCTTTTAATAAGTCGTAGATTATCATAAGTTATGTTCACATTTGTAATTAAACGCGAGTGTAAAATTATCTAACGTTAATGTTTTATGTAATCATAAAAGACAAGTAACGTTAGCCTGGGAGGAGTAATGGAAGAAGAGGTGAAAGGTCAAACACAGCCTGGGAGCCTAAATGGGTGGAAAAAAACAACAGATTTAATTTACCTTACAGACAGTGGTGAGTGTTGAACTTTTTTCCCTTATTACTTTGCATAATATAGCTACATGCCAATATTTATTTTAAAATCAAATTAATTCAATATTACTCTGTCCCTATAGGGATATTTTGGGTGTTGCTCAGTATCAATAGGCCAGGCCTGGTAGAATTTGTTTACCAAGTGTCATTTGTTTATGCCGGCACGCCTGCCCCCGCTCCTAGAGGGAACACTGCAGCTATATATGGATCTGTGTAATTTATCGTAATTGAACAATTATTCTGAAACCTATTGAGTATTATGCTAATATGCTGCACTGTCTTTTCTGTAGTGTCTGTGGTATGTGGTTTGCAAAAGAGTTGGACAGCTTTGACTGAAATGACTAAAAGGCTTGTGTGTTATGCACATTACAAATCTTTAATGGCACAATACATATGCGAAGATTGAGTTGGCCTTCTATGTCTGTTTTTCTTCTTCATGCAACTACACTTACACAGTATTTCTCATCATCTGTCATCTTTTTGCCAGTACCCCTCTTACCTTCTTCCCATCCAGAGATGAGGAGATAGAAACTCAATCCTGTGTGTTGAACTGTGCTTCTTTTATCTGGATTGTCAGTGTGATGCTCAGTTTGATTCCTTCTCTTTTTCTGTTTTAGGTCAGTGCCTGGAGCAAACAGTAGAGCTGCTGTGCCTACCCACGGATATCAGTGAGTTACCTTTACTATACCTCGGCAAGGTATCGTACTGTGGTGTACTGAATAAAATAAGATGGTTCCTTTATAGTGTCACATGAGCAAGCCATAGTTCAGACATGGAAAGTATTTGCAACAGTTGGACAGAACTGGAGCATGATGGTAGTAGTGAAGATCCTGAAGGGACAAATAATGTAAAAACAATTAGAATTATGTATTTGCAAAACATCTCCCTCTATTCTAGCCTGGCTGGCCATCTGTCTTTCTCAATGACAAATCCATCTGGAATCGTGGGGCTTTAATCCAAATATGAAGGTGGGACTAACAGGTGCCAAGTAAACCAATCACAGATAAGACAGTGCAACGCTTTTGTCAGAGAAACTTGAGAAAAAGTGTTTATGGTCTGACCACTGCTGACACATCTGGGTATAATTCATGGTAATACAATAACGTGAGAGGTATTTGATTCAGAAGTTGCATGTTTTTCCACATCAATTAATATCATGGAGAGGAAGAACTGGTTACCATTTCTATATTTCCCACAAGGGGCCACTCAAAAGTTTAAAATCACTAAAAACTATTTTGTTCTTATCTCTGGAACTGTTTGTCTGATTAAATGAAATCATGAAATCAAATGAAAGTCATGACCTGGAGATGGCTTATGTCATGACATCATAACTGTCTGGTTAAGGATTGGGTAGTTCAGGAATATATCCCTAGCCTACACTTTCGACAGGTAAGCCTACCGTAGTTCAATCTAACCCAAATTTTTAATTAAGTAAATGACAACACTTTTTAAGTGACTTGGAAGCGACTTTGACCCGTCCCCTAGACTTGTGATTGGTTCAGTATAGAAGAGACCATACATATTTCACAGTAACTGGCCCAATTCAGTCTTCAATACAATGAAAATACCAGATGGCTGGGCAGGCCATGTCTATTCACCACCTATTCTAGTGTGTGTGTCTGTTTTCTGTGTACTGCTACTCTCAGACCTGTTGCTGGGTGCTGAACAAGCAGACATGTCAACATCAGGACCCTCGGGAGCTCCTTCGGCTGCCTGTCTGTCCACAGTCTCACCTCTCTGTTGTAGAAACAAACATCAAAGGGAGGGGTGTGTGGACTGAAAAGAAAGATGGAAGGATGTATAAAAAAAAAAATAAATAAATAAAAAAAAAAATAGAAGGGTATGGAGACAAGATATAGCAAGATTTGGTGTTGAGAAGGTGATTGTTTTTCTTTTTGGTGTAAAGCCTGTAATGAAAGCATTCATTTGTGTTGTACAGAAAAGGCTGTTGTGTACTGGTTTGCAGATGCAGTGAGTCAGTGCTGACTGGATTATGAGGTCACACACATCCTTGTTGACAAAGGCAGTAAACACTGCTCCAGACAGAGCCCATCTTCATACTTTGTTAGTAATTTTACGCATCACAAACAAAGCCCCATTACCTTATATCTTTCTCCTCAATCACAGTCATTTAAAGTTTTTTTAAAAGGCAGATTAACAACACTTTTACACAAACTTCACAATAACTCAGCCTGGTATATTCACCTTATACTGTTATATAGCTGTGGTTCAGGAGATAAAACAGGTCATGACTCCTGAGCTAATCTGTTTAATACATTCAGGCTGTTTTTTTTGAGTGAGTGTGTGTGTGTGTTTCTAATTCCACCTGATCAATGTGAAATATGATTTCATTATCATCTCCTACTACTTGTCCCTTTGTGCTTCAGCAGTCAAAAATCATAATTTCTCAGTCTTCCTTACACTATTCCAGGAATATATATGATATAAAACTAATTTATTTGCAGGATACCATAATAACTGGGATCCCAATAAAATTTATGTCAATAGTCATAATTCATAATACACTTGGAATAATTTTGCTCAATATGGACAGATTTAATATATAACCTAGAAATAAACATAGTGTAAATAGTGGGTTGATTTCACTGATGACTTTCCACCAAACAATTCACATATAAAAAAAAAAGTTGTGTTACTGCTGTTTTCTGTATTTTCAGTATTCAGTATTCAGTTTTCAGTATTTCGACACAGACAGGAATGGAGACTTCATAGTGCATTCAGGTGCAGCTTGTAAATTCTGAGACCAACATAACTTCATACAGCAAAATGCATGGGCCTTGTCAGAATATATACATGAATAGCCGTAAAGGTTGTTTGAAATGGAATGTTAATGTTTCCCTATTTTCCTTTCTTTTTTTTAAAAATACACATACCTACATCTATCATTTAGATAGATGTTTTTTTTGGTAAAATTCTTTTGGTAAAATTGGTGGCCTCGTCAAATTATCTCAGGGCAAATATGGATATATATATGTACAGTATAATTGCTATTTATCCCCTTGAGACCTAGGAAATTAAACTTTATGATTTTTGTTCTTGATTGGAAATAATATAATGCAACACTTTTCTTTTTTTTCTTCTTAGGGTTAGGGTTTCTTCAATGGAATGCCATTTGCAGTGGATTGTCGTTTTGTTTAGTATATCTGTGAAACTCTTATCCCCTAAAGAGATAAAAATGCATTTCTGGACCTCAAATATTGTGATTGTGGTTTTTGACCACATTGTCCAGCTCTACTTGCGTGGTATCAATATAATCCTTCAAAAGCAATCTTACGCTACTTGTACAATATTTCAAACCTAGGTTTATCGATTAACACATAGATCTGCAATGGCTGAAACTAGAGAATAACATTTTAGAGAAGAAATATGGAGTAAGGGGTTAAACAGAGCATGATTATATTAGGAATTTTTACCTCCAGCAAGGAATGGTGGAAGTTCTGTTTTCATCAGGGTTTGTTTGTTAGTAAGATAACTCTTAAAGTATCAGATGGATTTTCACGAAAGCTTTCAGGAAATGTTGATAATGCAAATGATGACATTTTGGTGGTGATTGGGGGGAGAGCACTGATCTGCCCTGGTGTAGGTCTGTGCCCTCCATGTGCTTTTCTGTTTTTTAAATGTACAGTAATCACTGTAAATATATATTATGCTTAGTTTTCATGCACTTCATATTCTGTTTTTGCTACCAGGAGTGAAAGCCATGTTATTCTGTCATAGATTGTTAGTAAAAACATACTGCAGGGATGTCGGCTTTTTCTCAGCTTTTAGTAGTGTTTACAAAGTTCAGAACAAAAGACTGAAGGACTAGAAAGTGAGGAAACAGATTGTGTGCTGATGGAGGAGGAGAGAGAGCATCATGGGAGCAGCAGGCTGAAGACATACTGTACAGGGATGGAGGACGAGGATGCAAAAACAACAGCTGAGCAATCCAAAGTGATATGAGCCTCTCAACGTTGCCTCCCCACATCATTTATTAATCCACTGCTAGAATATTCATCTACTGTGGTACAACGCCAGTCCTACATGAGAGAGATAAATTAATAGACTTCTGTGTCATCATAACAGTCATCAGTACATCACAACCTCTGAATGTAATTTCTTTAATCACTGTGTTTGCTGATTTTGTATTTACAGTTGTGTTTCAGTGCGTGTTTTCTGTAATAGGGCTTTAGAGAGGTGGGCGGGGCTATTTGTTCTGGGTTTCAGACCATAACCTACGATGCAGACTGACATAAGCCTCATAGCGATACTCACACTTGAAAAGGTCCGTAATCATCCTTAAAATAGATCTCCATCTGTCTGCGTGTCACTGATAGTATTTACAGGGTAGTGATGTCTGTTTGTTCTGATGCGGGCAGCCTCAGCTGCACACCAGTTTTGGGATGACTGCATTTGGAGTCAGCCGGTGGTGTGATGTGTGCTCAGTGCGCCAGCTGCCATGCTTCACTTATTCAGATTAAATCCTTTGAAGATGAAGAGGAGGACAAAGAATCTGGCCGTCCTGTAACTTGTTATAAATCTTCAAAAGCTGAAGCAGCCCCATTAATGTGTACCCCGCTGCCACTATACCACACCACAAATGTGATGATAACTAACCTCTAAGTCATGGTGGAATTTGATGCTACGCTATGAAGTTAGTGTCACATCTGTCATCACATATGCTGTTAACTGCATGAGGAATCATCATTCTTTTTTCTTTTTCATTTGCCCTTCTAAAGGCTTATCTGAGTATACAGGCCGTCATCATAAAGCACATGCATAGTAATGTAGCATGAAAAATATGTCAAAACATGCAAGAATTATTTTTTTTTTGCTGCAACAAGCTTAGTTATACAGAGATCTAATCACCAGTCATTTCTGGAGTGTGGTGTTTTTTAGGTGTAAAGTGGTTAGTTCATGTGTGTTTGAGGGCTGGAGTTCCCTGTGTTCTCTGCTCACGGTCTCTTTTTTTTTTGTTTTTAAGCTGCGAGTACATGGATAATCATGTACTGATGATCATCCAATCATTCAGACAAAAGAGATTAATGCATGTGATGATGGAGGAAATGTAGTTATTTGGTGTGAAACAATAGAAAGCAGGATACTTTCAGATGGAAGTAGATTATTTGCTGTGTTGACTCTTACAGGGATCAGCTGAAAGTAGTAGTAGATGATGTCAACTAACAGGTACTGCCAGACACTGTGAGTTTTCTTCCAAACCACATAAGATTGATTTTCTAAAAGGTGTTTGCTGGCAAATATGTTCATGAAATGATGTTGTTGTAAGGTTTGAGGAAAAGTAGACTATTGTAGTACTATTAGATCCTTTGTTTTTTGTCCAAGCAGTACTAGTACTGAGGCAACTGGGTCTCAGGAGCAGGTCATCTGGTAACCAGAGGGTTAAAGGTACAAATCCTGCTCTATCCAACTGTAGTTATGTGTCCTTGGTCAAGGCACTTCAAACACCTTAGCCCCAGTGTTCTAGTGAATGTTTGGAGGGGCTGTTTGAAATGAATAAAGGATTAAAAATATAAATACACTTTGAATGCCTTAAAAAGTGTTCTAGAAATCCAATCCATTATTTGTATTATTATTTTTAATCTTATGTAACGCCTCTAAAACATATTTTTTAATCAACCTTTCCACTGTTATGCTGAACGCAGACAAATAAAACAGGTTTTAAATTGGCCTGCAGAAGAAAATTTGACAATTTTTTGAGAGGATAAGAAATAACAGTGACTAATTTTGCAGTGTTTTCTATAGTGAGACCAAATTACATGGTACGTATTGGAGCAATTGCATCTACTGTAATAACACAGAGTTAATGTATCAGATTTTGAAGTGTGATGCACACAAAATAACTAGAACCAAATTTTATCAGTGTCTGTTGGGATTCAATCAGATGGATAATGACTTATGATGATAATGTCACCACTTCATTAACTCTTGTAGGTCGATAAGAGGAGGTGAGAGTGCAGGGTCAAACACCATTTCTGGAGTTGGACTTCAGTTTTATGCTCACAGATCATGATTGCACTAGTAAAAGGACACCAAAAGTCCTGACCCTTAAGTAAAAGGTCCTTAACATAGATTCATAGCAGAGATGAGGGAGCAGATACAGAATGATGTAAGGGGATTCAGACGAGAGCTTCAATAATCCAGATTTGGATTTCAGGGATGTTATTTGCTCCATTTGGTGGGGCAGGGCTGTTGATCCCCATCAGTCTGTCCCCTTCTGTGTCCTTGCTGTCTCCTGTCATCCCTGGCTGCTTCACCAGGGTCAGTGAAATTACTACTCACCACACAAAAAAGGCCTCCAGTTATGTATCTATACGCTGCTATCATCAGGACTTATTTATTTCTCCTCAGATCTGCATTTTCAGAAAGTAAATAAAAGCATGTAAGACTACTTGATAAGAAGTTTGTACATAAACATCACATAATGAAACACATACATGACATGAAACTTTGAAACTAAGTAATTAGTTGTGTTATTTTTTTTCCATCTTAAAAAAACAATCATCTATCTATCTATCTATCTATCTATCTATCTATCTATCTATCTATCTATCTATCTATCTATCTATCTATCTATCTATCTATCTATCTATCTATCTATCTGTCTGTCTGTCTGTCTGTCTGTCTGTCTGTCTGTCTGTCTGTCTGTCTGTCTGTCTGTCTGTCTGTCTGTCTGTCTGTCTGTCTGTCTGTCTGTCTGTCTGTCCCATCCTTCACTTAAGACAGTATAGTATTGTACAGAATATAGACAATTGGCATATATTTTACATTTGCAGTGTTAGTAAATCCTATCACAACTGCTTAACACGGAAAAAGAAATGGTTGCGACCTCAGTAGTAACACCAGATGTGAGGAGAAGTAACAAAATTACAAAATAGACGAAGGCAGAAGAAATAAAGAATAAATCTGAAGCTGGATCTTTATGGAGGAATCATGTGTTTCAGTTAAATCCACTTTTGTGCAAATGTCTTGGACCGCAGTATAAACAGGGACTGAGTACTGACCTGTAAGAGATTATGAGGCAGTATCATATCATAATGTAACATACATGTTTTTCAGGGTTTCCAGTCTTACAGCCCACTGTGACTCATTTGTTCTTTTATCAGTCTATATGAAACTATAATGTTAACACCAGTAAAAACCAGATTTGACAAGTGGCAACAAATTCATCTGACACCTGGTTTACTTCCACATACTGATTCATTTCTGAAATCAGAAAACACCGGAATCTCCAGGTAAACTGTCTTTCTTATGTGTCTTCACCTGTAGTTGTTTGTGACTGTAAAACCCTAATCTGTTGTTTACCAGTTTCTATGAAATATTATTTGGTTCTTGCAAGAACACAGTCACATTAAAGCTAAATGAAAACAGATAAGCAACTGTCAATCACAGTAACGACTTTTTAGGGAATAAAAATTGCTTCAAAGTTTAATAGAGAATGACATCCAAAATCTGTTCCAGTTTTCACTTGAAATTTGCACTGTCTGAGTACCTCATGGGTTTTGCACGGAAACAAAAGAAAGTTCAAAATAGACAAGAGAAAATCAAAGATACATATCCAGGTAGATGTGTAATGAATGCCTCCAAGTATTACCTTGACATTCATGATTTAAACCAGGGCAAACCAGAACAGACACATTGCACTGATACTAAGCATAAACACTTCCATGTTCTTCCACCTTGTCTAGGTGCACGGTAACACTGAGCTGTAGCCAGCCTCATTACCAAACCCCAGCACTGACTGTGTTCCTGCCTGGCACAGTTTCCACTGAGCAATGTGAGTGAGATTTCCCCAAAGAAATCTAGGTTTAGCAATCCGCAATCTTAAAATAGCTTTGAATCATACATTATTACATAGCAGCTCTGCCTCCTCTGTCAAACAACACTCGGTGCTGTGATTATTGTCTTCTTGTTTTCTCCTGGCTTCCACATTTTAGAAGATTCCCCAATCTCATTAGCATAGCTTTATACTTCATATGAAGACAGATGACTTCTCCATCTCTCAAAAGTAAATGTACATGAAACAAAAAGAAAACCTTTAGAGATTACACAATGCACATGAATAGATGCTGTCGTGTTTTGAAGTTTGAATGTAAAAAAGAACAGTTGATGGGGAATACATAAAACATACAAAGGTACGTGCATGTGTCTATGTTGGAGGTGTGCAGATTTCTGTCCTATTTTATTGCATTTCCACATGGTTTAGTAAAGCGTGAACTATGTTCAGAGATAACGCTGCTTCTTGAACCTGCATGTATGTGCAGTTATGAAGCTCAGTTCGTCAGATGCCACAAACCACAGTCATATTTGCCGCTCACTGTCATACAGGTCTGACACCATTTATATGCACAGATAAGCAAAATGTCAATACGGCATGGAGCTGGCGTGATAATC
The DNA here is from genome assembly GCA_020466265.1 of Siphamia tubifer. Classification (NCBI taxonomy): domain Eukaryota; kingdom Metazoa; phylum Chordata; class Actinopteri; order Kurtiformes; family Apogonidae; genus Siphamia; species Siphamia tubifer. The sequence goes on along the minus strand of CM035785.1, from coordinate 47,331,473 downwards.
AAAAACTAAGCCTGTTTGTGTTAGTCTGTCTTTTGTCCTTGTCAGGAGTGGTGTCGCTCCACAGTGTGGCCGAGCTGCCTCTGTCTGTGTGATTAATCCTCAGGTTGTCAGCTGGCCAGCAGTGATACCGAAACCAAACAGAAACTCGCACAACGCCGAGCACACTCTGTTTCAGTATGAACGTTAGGCTCTGACTGGCAAATTGCATCACCGCAGAGCAAAGAAACGCAAAACACACAGGGCACTTTTATTTTTCAGGGGCAAACATTGACACGGGGGAAACACCAGCAGTTAATACCGCTGTGTGTTATCAAGGAATTTTGGTTGAAAATGTCTGCATGTCGCCCAAGAAAGCATCCTTACTACAGATGTGCAGGAAAACAACCTTCGCCTTATCCGTGCCTGCATGCGCTCATTTGTCTGATGTGAAAAGCTGATGAAAATTTCAATCACGTTTCCCCCTGAGGGGCTGTGAGATTGACCAAAACCCAGAAGTTATTTCATGTGACTGCCACCAAACTGCATTATTGGGCCCGGCCGTTAGCGCTCAGACTGTCTGTCTCTCAACAAGATAAGGGGATATTTCCCGGCCCAATATTGCTCGCTCTGTTCTGCGCTGTCACTGAATACAATGACCGTCAGCGCATTCAATGAATATTATTAGCATTTTTCTCAGGATTCTGTCAATGTGGAAGACAGCTTTGTGGGAGTAGAAGCACATGCTATTTTCATTGTTGTCTGATATCTGAGCTGACTCTTGGAGAATAAAGTTGATACTGCAGTATATTGTCCAGTCTAAATGCAATTATGAGGCCTCTGTTGAACGTCCATTATCAGCAGTCATTAACCAGACGTCACCTGGCTCAGCACTTTCAACCTGCTACCTTTGTTCGGCTTTGAAAAGAGTTGAAAGGTGAAGAGAGTGACGGTAGCCAAAAAGTAGTACTCATGATTAAAAGTTGACAAAGAGTGAGGATTGGGCAGTGGAGGATGGAACAGTTTCCTGAGAAGTAGCAATATGAAGCAAGATTGGGAAAGACCTTTGAAAGGCAGGATCAGGTAGACCATTGTGTCAGCTTCGAGGCAATTCCAGTTTCATCTCGACAAACTCATGAAACAGCTCAGGAAGAGAGACGGGCCAGAGTAGCAGATTGTTCTGGACTATTGCCCTTTGTGGTATATAACTGTTAGCAGAGATCCACAAAATATAATCTTTCAGATGCACTAATTACACTTTTGTTAGCTGGCTCATGCCCCGTAATCTGATTTTGTCAAATTTTCTTGCCTTATTGACCCATTGTGTATTATGCCACACTCTGCTCGCACCACAAGCGCCAAGATAGATGATAGAAGTGCTGTACTTTTAATAAAAAGTGAGGGAAAATGTCCTGGGTTTTATTAGCTTTATTTGGACCATAATACTTAATAATAGGCAGAATATCTCTTCAACGTTTCAGTTTGGTCACTTTTGCTCCGGTAATTCACATTTTGTAAATGAATAGTTTTTAAAAGTAAGCATTTTCACATAATAATATATATTTTTTTGCAATAAAACAAATTGAAAAAATTGCAGTTGCCATTAATTATAAGCTATGATACCCACTTTAGATCATACTGGTCTGATTGGTAAAATCTCCTGTGTAATTTTGCATTTCACAAATTCATCCTGCGGGCTGGACTGGACCCTTTGGTGAGCTGGTTTTGACTCACAGGCTCCTGTGATCAAGATAAAGTAAGCATTAGTCATATCATGAACATAAGGCCTCTGCATTTCAGTTAATTACCTAAATTACGGTGTCCTAATTTGTCCAGCCTGACTTTTATAATGAATCAGTAATGTTTACACCACAGCAAAACTTCTTAGCTTCTTTGTAGATCATACTCACTGTAAGTCAGAGTTCAGAACCAGGACCTAAAGCTGATGGACTCATTTTTCATCATTATTTCTTCAGCAGAAGCAAAACAAAACAATAGAAACTCTGCAAGTGCTGACTGAAACAGAAAACTTTGGTGTGTGGACAGATGCTGAAGCAGCCTAGTGACCTGTACTTTCCATCTCTATGGGTTAGTGCATGTGTAGTGCAACACAGATGTATATTTTGTAGTAATAAAGCTCAGAGGATAGTGTATTGTATTTCTCTATACAGGGACAATAAAGTCACCTAAATCCACAACTGGGCTCTGCTCATGGGTTTTCCCTTGACACTGCAATGGAGATGCAGCTCTCTAGATACCAGAATATTTCCAAACAAACCTGATAGCATAGACTCAAGTAATCACTTATTTTTTCCTTTTTAATATATTTTTTTACATCAAACTGCTTTAGATCCTTGATTGTTTAGTTGATTTTTTTGTGCATCACTGCAGTTGTAATAATCACTACAGGAACCTGCAAAATCCACTTGTAGTCAAAATATTCATTTTTTTCACACCTGAAAAAACTGCTAATCAATAGAACACATTAACATTGGCTAGCAGATCAGCCTCCACAGCAGTAGGTTCACAGGCAGGCATTTAGTTTATAGCTGGGTTTTGCAACAAATCTGCATTTTTAGTGATGTAAATGCACATGTAATAATTCTGAATCTGGGCATCATAAAGGGCTCAGTCTATTCACACTGATATGAGAATCCAGCCTCAAACAGATGTTGTGAAAGTTGTGAACCTTTAACTCAGTGAAATGAGTTAAAATTTATAATTTAACTGTTTACATTGGAAGTAAATTGTTGAAAATCCCCTAAAATTGTTGTGAGCTCATTGGTTGTGACTGTGAGCGCTCTTTTTTTTATGAATTTATTGTTCCTGATAACGATAGAGCCATTACCGAAGAAATGATCAGAGACACTGCAAAGTATAAAAGCATGATTGATCCTTTTAAACTGGTTCATCATTTATTTTGGCCTCAAAGACATTACAAACTGAATATTTTGGTCAACAGCTGTGTGTGTGTGTGTGTGTGTGTGTGTGTGTGTGTGTGGGGTCATGAGGTTACTGGCACATGACGTAAACCATCTTGTCATTCAAGTGTAATTTGACCAGAACAAGCAAATTCATGTGAGAATGATCAGCGACAGTCATGGCTGATCAAGCTAAAACCTAATTCAGGTCACTAGCTGAGTGGCATCATTGAAGATATCTAGCTTTTGTTGGCCTTTCTTCATGACTTTATTTGTTAAATAGGTAGAATAGTTTCTGAGTATGTTCTAATTTGTCTTGAAAAGAAACGCAAAATGATTAAAGTTAAAGCAGTTCATCTTTATCTGTCTAAAAGTCAATAAGCTTAAATACCATTACTCGTTTTTCCATTGACCCTCAAACTACGCAAATATAACTTGCCCATTAAAAAAACTTACCAAATGGAAAAAAAATATAATTTTGACAAAAATCAGATTTTTAAATTAAAAGTTTTTGCGCTGGCAAGAGTTATTTTTTCAGGTGTATTGCAAATGATGTATTATACAAAACTGCAAAGGAAAGACTCTTTCCCAATTAGTCATGTCAATTTAAAAAAAATGGATGTTGATGGACATTACAACAGTGTTTTAAAAGAAATATAGTGCAGTATGTATGGACATACCAGGAAATCCCATAATTTTTAAATTAGTATGGAATAAAGGGGGAATATATACTACTACTAATAATAATATTAATCATGAATATATCTGTAAAACATATTTATGTTAATCACCACGTTTATGGAATAACTTCTCATGTTATCACACAATAGTAAAATAATCACCCCATTTGTGATTTAATGAAAAAAAAAGGCGACATTATGCACTTGTGTTTTTGTGACACTTAGTAAATACTGGTAAAGTTTTGAGGAATAAATCTAATGGAAAAGTGACTACAGTTAGCATTGGTCACTTGAGTCATGTCTATTTCTACTATTTTCATATTAACATTGATTGACATGCCGAAATCATGAGTAAAAATAGGTTACTTTTAATATGGTGATTCAAAAAAGGACAAAAAGCTGATTTCTCTTTATTCATTCATCATAACAACTTTGTTTTACAAATCATTTAAATTACCATCATAGACTTGAAAGACTAATTAGTACTCTATTGTCGGACAACTCTTAATTCCACTGCTCAAGTCAGCTTTCATCAAGATACTGATTAATCTACCTGCAAAAATAAAATAAATAGGAGATCTTGTGTGTTTTCTTAATTTAAAAAACAGACATAATTGTAATTAGCAGCTTTTCCATAATCTTTATTATCACATTTGGGTATCGCAGAAGTCCCCATTTGGTGTGTCAGACTTGATCCTGGGGGTGAGTCTATGTGGGAGAGTCCATCATTAAATCCAAAAATAAATGTTCATTATTTTTATATATTAAATAACCCAATGCTTTGTCACTATCTTGCTCTTTCTCACTCATTTCCTCTCATCAGTAACCAAAGCCAGTTGACAGCTTCAATTAAACCGTGTGAAATCGCCCCAGTATCTGTCTCCCTCTGGGGCCATTTAGCTGTGTTTAGCTCTCTGTGAGCTGGGCTTGTCGCCAGGCAAACTTTAGTGTTTCATGTTCTTACCTCAAATGTAGGCCAACCTAGCCCCCCCTGCACCACCTGGATAACCCGATAGTTCAGGAATTGATGAGTGAATTGATACTGTGTGTTAACTCTATTAATAGTTTGTCTCGTTATCTGTAGATTTTAAACCATTGTATTAAAAAGCCCTGTGCTTAATTTTGAAATTCATGCAAATAAATGCAGTTCAAAACAATTTGGATGCATTTCTGCAGATCTTCTGATTAACATATATAGACCCAAATATGCACCAGGGACCAATATCATTTGGCAATGGCTACTGTCACAGTACTGTGGCAAGAAATATGGCTTTGTCTACTGCCACAGAGCCAATCAGATGTTAGCATCTGTACTAGAGCCAATTATGGATACTGTTCCGTGAACTCATTAGCTGCTAGTTCCCACAGTACTTGGTGATATATGGCAAGGCAAAGCAGGTTAATTTATACAACACATTTCCTGTACAAGACAATTCAAAATGTTTTACATAAAACAAAACTATTACAACAGCAATAAAAAGTATAGACATGAAATAAAACAAACAAACAGACAAAACAGATACAAACTTTAAGCATAAAAGAAAGTACAGATCTGAACTGATGAATAAAAACTATTCAAATGCAGCTGAGAACAGGTGGATGTTTGACCTGGATTTAAATAAACTGACTATTACAGTTGATCTGAGGCTTTGTTGCAGACATATAGCGAATAGAAGCCGAATACAGCTTCTCCATGTTTAGTTCTGCCTCTGGGAACTGACAAAAGACAAGATCCAGATGACCTGAGGTGTCTGCTAGTATACTTAAGTGCATCCAGTGATAGCATATAGTATAGAATAGGAAATGCTGTGGCTCTAAATGTTGTTGTATGGTGTTCTTTTCCCTGTGCAGGTCAACAGAACTACATGTGTGCTGTGTGACTTCTCAGTTCCTTGTCAATATTGAGTGATGTTGTCCAAATTCTGCACTCTGATCGTTGCCCCAGTGGCTGATTTACATCCTTGTCAGATTTTACCTACTGGCACCCTTGGGCCCCGTGTCCTCCTTTGAAAATTAGCAGGGGAAAAAAAGCTACTTCAACAATGAATTAAACCCCAGTCTTCTGTGTTACAGTCCAAAGTGTTACCAACTGAGCTACATCTCCACTGTCTGTACTGTAGGTCAAACCTGTTTACTATTTGACTTCCTTGGTGCTTTTTGGGATGTAACAAGTTACCAGTCTAATCAGCGCACTTATTGGCTCTATAGTAATAGACAAACTGATATTTCGTGCCATAGTACTGTATCAGTAGGCACCTCAAAATCATTTAGTAATATAAAAAGGTAAATCACTATCACTTCATCAGTTTTATCAAATAATTGGTGTAAAATGCAGTTTGCATTTTTTCACGGCCATTAGATACGATTCATTTGGATGTTCAAAGACTCATAGAGAATGCAAACAGTGATTCACCAGTAAAACCATTTGAATTTGACCAGTGACAGTGAATGGAGACACTTGGTTAATGTAAAGATAATGACATGTTTGTTTGTTTTTTTTTTTGTAAAATACTTGATTTTCACTGAAAAAAATGCAAAATGGAGATGAATCACTTACATAAGGTTAAATGAAAAGAGAAAACAAAAATTTGGAGCTGTCACAAAAGTAGTGCTGGTCTGCATTTGGAGACAAATATGAATATACTTTCTGCATCCATTACAAATATTAACCAGATATAGGCTTTTGTTTACCTTTCTCATTGAGTTGTCACATGACGACAAATGAGTATTTCTGGTAGTTAAAAATCTGGCTGCATTTACACTTGGTTTTCTGCTGCCATTGTCCCAGGATACAGGTATTCTAACCTGTTAAGTTTCATCTGCTCATTTTGTGGTTTAAAGTCTAAATGTATGAACCTTGTGTCAAATCCTTTTATATCTCTCTGCCATGTTTTGAGATACTTGGCTGGAGCAAATTAGGATTAAGGGGTTAGTGTCACAAAGGTAGTTCAATTTTACGGGGATAAATTGCCCTGGTAACTTACAGCAAACATCTAACTTGATCTGGAGCATGTCATGTTCTCATGGAGTGTAATATGTGGAAAAAGAAGAAAAAAACTTCCACTGTGTTTATTTTCCACATCTAACACGCGTCACTGTGTATTACTGCTAAAATAGTAATGAATGGTTTCTAAGTTCAGTAAAATGGAAAACTATCTGCATGGCTGTGTGTATTTAGAGGGGGATATTTGATGATTGGTTGAGACAGACGTCCTCTGAGAGACTGAGCTGGAAAACAAAGAGTTGCCATGGTAACAGTCAAAGGGTGAAGGAGGAGGGTGTGTCCCTTGTGTTGTGCTTGAAGTAGTGAGATGGACATTGGCAGGCAGAATGGCGGGGGAGCGAGTGATGCATTCTGGGGTCCTTTGCCATTCCTGCTGCTCTTCTTCTTCTTCTCTTCCTGTCCCCTGCGTCGCTCTCTTGTTGACGTTCTGAAGTGAGTGGGAGGCTATACGGAGAACAAACGCTGAATCTCAATGAGACAGCTGAGAGGAAACTCATTTTCTCGCTCTGTCTCTCTCTGATAGCATTCTTATTTTTTATTTACAAGCCGAATAACTCAGCACGGCCAAGTGGTTACACAATGCATCAACATATTTTTAATGATGCGGAAGAGTCGCTGTGGTGGTTAAATGTGATGAAGTGAACTGTTGTTGGAATGTTGTGATTAGAGCTGACCCTATTAAGGGTGACTGTCTCTTTCATGTGGCGCAGCAGTGAATCTGATTTCATTGACAACACAGTTTCATAGTTGGTGACTCTTGATTCCTTCATCAGACTGAAATTTCTCAGCTTCTGAAAATCCTGGAATTTGAAGTGTTTTTTCTCATAATAATATACAAACCTCCTAGTTATTTCCATCCAATGTAAGCATCAGACTTTATCCATCACAAAAACAGAGCATATAGAATCTATTGTTGTGAATTCATAAAAGAAACACTCATGTCAAAGTCCATATTTAGGCTCAAGAATGGAACCCAAGGTATAGATTCAAAACATCTCTTAGTTTCTGTCAACATCACACTGTGTGAAGAGCCGTCTGTTCTGTGCACTGAAATCAGAGTAGAAACTAGATGCGTGTGAAGTGTTTACAGATGTAATAAGCTGTCGGATTGATGGGATAGCCTATCATTTGTTAATTTTGGTGATTTTAGCTACAAAGATTTTGTCACATGTGTATTTTAGCAAGTGAATTGTATTGTTTGTATTGTATGTTGATAAGTACCTACTGGGAAATGTTTATGTAGCTCTTTATTGAACCTAAAATCATTTATCAGAATAGAATAGAAGTACTTTATTGATCCCACAGTTGGGAAATTGCAAAATGGAATGACACAGTTTATAGTTCCCTGTTGGACAAGGGAAACTCTTATTTATAGAAGCATTTACAAGGAATACACTAATTCTTTAGGTTTTTTTTTTGGGGGGGGGTGGGTTGTTGCATAATCATACATATAATCATTCAAATAATGGGGCTAATAAAGAGTTGAGGAATAGAGCAATATCAATGACTCATGATAAAGTTCTGGATTAATATCAACTGAAAACCTTTAGAGGATAGACTGTAGTATATTATCAATCTTCTTGATATTATCCATCACATGGATGTATTACATTCTGTCAATATTGACATTTTATTCCATCATGTTATCAGTCCTCAAGTAATTTTTCACGCCTTGAGAAAATGGATGTCTGGTGTAAGACAAAATCTGAGTCCAAGTGAGTATGGACCCGTTTCTGTCACTGTAATAAATGTGCAACACACAGAATCACACAGCACCTGTTTACTTTATATCCTTTGTGATGATAATATGGTGTTAGATTTGTCTCTGGAAATTATGTTTATATGTTTTATAAAAGTTGAAAATTAATATTGCTGCTGGGTTTGTTTTGTAATTCTCGAGGCTATAAAACTAAATACTGGACACATACTGAACAATAATTCAGTAATAATAATGTGTTTATCTTAACAAATAAACAACAAATCTTGCTATTAAGGCTGGTTATCTCACTTACTACATTACATGCACATTAACATTTTTTTTTATCTTTCTCCAAAAGGCTTATTTTGTATTCTGAAAAAGCTCTGTACTTTATCAAATGAAATAAATGTTCAGGGAAGCTTTAATAGCTTCTTACTACAGTGTCAGATGTGTAAACTCTAACCTTCTCTTTTCTTCCTACTAATAACCTCTGGGAAAAAAAGTCAAAAAATGTGATTGCTTTTTAGTATTTCCCTTTTAATCAGTTAGTCCCTGCTCTAATAATGTTTATTGTGCTTTTTTTTTTTTTAAGCACAGGACACAGGTGAGTCACTGCAGATCCTGTTGTCTATAGTTCCTTATGCGGAGTCATTTCGTTACATTCAGTCTTGCTTTTCCTGAAGTGAATTTCTCATTTCTAGTGACATGAGCACTTTCATTTCCAGGAGACTTTAGATCAGTATGTAGATCGTTGTGCAAAAACCTTCTACACTTCATTTCATTGTCAGATCAAGACTCATAAGAAGCAAATTGCTGGAAGCTGGTCCAAACACAATAGAGGAACTAGTCCAAGGTTGAGCAGATTTATTAGATAGTAGTGCTTGCAAAATGTATCCATGGTCTGTTACATAAAAAAAAAAAAAAAAAATATCCCAAGACTGTCAGCTTCTGAAAAGTGGACAGTTCTTCTCCATTTGTTCTCTTGTCTTGTATTTTGTTGGTTCCATATCAGCCAGTTCATATATTTTTATCATATCTTCTTCATATTACTGTAACGTGGCTGTTCTTAATACCTGATCTACAGAAACATGTTTACGTTTAAATCAATTGCTCATTATTAGACAGTCATTAACAGTCTTATTAAACAAAAACTGCATTAAAAATGTTTTATTTCACAGTGTAGTGATATTGTGTTTAAATACACATTTCTTTGGTTCAAAGCTTAAACGCATGTTGTCCAGCTGAGTGGACATTTTTGTAACTCCATAAAAAATAAATCCATTAAAAAAATTTCAATCACATTTTTCATGCCTAAAGAGTAAGGCTGTCATGGTATATGTATTTGTACCGAACCGTTGAAAACAGAGCAGCCCTATACCAAAGGAATACAGTTTGCATGTACAGTTTGCATGTGTTTTGGCATATGCCACTATGGCTCTTTAATATTCACGAGGATACCTTTACGTGATTGGAGTAGTGAAGGGAAGACTCTTTAATATTTATGAGACTCATGATTTGTGCTCTTGTGACAATGTACATATCATGCAGAAGTAGGAAAATGACTGGAGGTGGAACAGCAGTTTATCGGTACTTCCTCATACATGTCCATGACATGGTAATGAGGCGTCTCTGATTGGCTCAGAATGCGTGAAGGAACACTCCCCCCTCCCCTCTGGCTCTGTGTGTGTTTACCATCCCAGAGTAGCATCCAGCTAGGTTTCGTGCCATCACTTGTTTTGAAAACATGCAGGGAAAAAAATAAACAACGCTTTATTTCCACAGAGACCACATGAACCAATTTGTTTCACCATTTTTTTTCAAGTTTGTGCAGCAGCTACTGTAGCGCAATCTTCTCTTGTAGATGCTAATGCTAATGCTACTTCAGATTTGCTTAACCCCATGTGTGTGACGCCAATGTCCTTGTGACATGTAGTGGAAAAGCTTTTTCTGAGATGTTTGTTTCTGTTGATTTCTATGAATGGGAAATGCAGCTAGTGGAGGGAACAAGATGCAACAAACACAGCGTGTGTTAGGAAATCGGAGTAACCTATCAGATTCCAAAAGGAGCATGGAAAAGTGGTTTTCAGTGGAATGACACCTTGTACTCTTGGAAAATGTTTTTAATTACTGTTTAAAAGGAATTCATTATTTTTAATTTCAACATTTGGTGAATCATTTAAGAATATATCATTTAACTTTAACTTAACCAAGCAGCACTTTGAATTATTTACTGTTTCCATTTGTATATTGACATTTTTTGGTTTAATAAATACAGTGCTGAGGAAGAAAATAGTTTTGCATTTTGTTTCCATACTGTACCGAAAATGAACCGAACTGTGACTTCAAAATTGAGGTGCGTACCGAACCAGGATTTTTGTATACCCCTACTCAAGAGGAATAAAAAGAGGATACAAATCTTGACTAGGGTTTTCATCAAATGGTTAATAATTTTAAAAAAGTGTTTATCTCAGATGCTGATCTCATTCTGCTGCCAAACAGGAAACAGGAATGATCTTCCAGGAGGCGTAATGTTTGACAGAGGTGGCCATCTTATAATGCTCTGTCTAAGAGCTGCACATACTGTAATTGGTGCTGTTCCCCAACCGAAACAACAAGAGTCAACAAGTGCTGAGAAATCAGTTACCCAGCCAGTCAATACTCCAGCTTTTTTTCTCTGCTCACTGAGTTGTACCTAATAAACAGTAACTGACAGCTTAATTAACTATAGTGAGGCTATTTGGGAATGTGTGCAGGCATCACAAACGGACAGAAAACACATCAAAGCATGGCATTCCAGTTTTGAACCATTACTTAGTGTTTTCGTCTTCCGTCTCTGAAAATATCTGAAAAAAAATCAGATCACTGTAAGGTTGAATCAGATTAGATTTTAGGTAATAAAAGGTTCACTTACATTTTAATAATATTACTGTGTTATCACAGCTTCACAGAGCTGGGGTCTGTTTTATCTATTGTTGGGTCTAGTTGGAGATGAGCAAAGAAATTACTTAAAAGGGGTCATAGTATTTAGCTAACTCTAGTATTATTAGTCTTTGACTCATTTATGTACTTGGACTCTAATATTTCAAAAAGTTAGAATTTTAGCCCTGATCTGCCTTGACAGAGTCTGCGCTTACTGAGTACTTTTCTAGATGTAGTTTATACAGGTCATTGATGAATTACTAAAAATAACTAAAAACTAGAATAGCACTTGGAGAGCGTAGACTCCACCAAGGCAGATTAGCCCCCGCTGCCCCTAAATGACCTAAATGAGCAATAGGTTTCACTTTCACTTCTGCAAGCAGCGGTCAACCGAATGAAATACACATGCCCACCACCATCACACACACATACCTCCACTGATCACCACCAAAATGTTATCATGTGTTCCTTGTGCCAGTATCAATATTTTCTGAAAATTTCAGCAAAATCTGTCAATTAGTTTTTGAGTTATCTTGCTAAGACGGACGGACGGACGCTGGCAAAAACACAACTCAGCTGTTCCTTGGTGGAGTAATAAGAAGCTGGATCATGGGCACAGAATGATCTGAACAAAAATGTTTGACCACTTGAAATATAGTTGAAAGTCAGCTTCTATAACCTCATAAAAAATCATTATTAACATTTAAAGTTTTATTATAACACACCGTTTTAATCATGTATTACATATAACAATGATAATTAATGAGCATCTATTGAAAGTTACGTTCTTCCTGAAAAAAGGTGCAAAGTAATTGGCAAAGAAGACATTATCTGATGCTGTTATTGCACGAAATGACATAAAGAGATCTAGTTGGCCTGTTCATATGGTAGTCATTGAAGGGTTAAGTGCATATTTGAGACTCAAATTTATTTTATTTCTGATTTTCATGTATTTGCCTGTACTGCATTTTTGCATAATGCACCTGGCCTAATTGATTTGCTGGGATGTGCTTGACCCTTTTCTTTTGAATTTCATTTATGAAACACGCTTCACCAATAAAATGTGGATTTCAAATCGACTCTTTTTTTAGTATATTCAATTGATCAGTCAATCACTACAGTTTTGTAATGTTCTAGAATTCTAATTCTTTATTTGGGGACCTTTTATGTGATTAAAACGTGATTAATTACAAATCCTGTAATTGAATAGATTAGTTTTTAATCACCTGACAGCACTAATATCTATGTACTTAATGTATCTATAAACTTGGAAAAGCAAAATGAACTGCTCAGGAATGGTACTTTGATTATACTGAATTTTATACTTAAAAATACAAATTTGTTAGCTATTATATAGTCCATCACAGTCCAGACAATCAGGAAATACAGAGCCTGCATGGAACAGCATACAAAGGAGGCAGAATGTCTGTGACCACCTCTGACAACAGGCTGTCAGTTATCTGATGAAACTGCTAGTATTATACACGGTCTTCTGAAATAACTAGCCATGATGTTGCTACACAACACAATGCTATAAAATGATGTTGACCTTGTTAACAGTGTCAAAATATGAGTGAAGGTTAATAACTAAAGGTTAGGAGAATTTCACTGTCTTTTATAACAGTGAAATTCTCCATTTTAGGAGTAGATATGCATTTATTCTTGGATGTTCTATGAATAATTTTTCAAGAATATTTTCAAAGCCAAAGCGGTGTCCACTTCACTTCAGAGCGGATATGTTTGTGTATGTGTGTGTGTGTGTGTGTTTGGATTCGATAGAAGGAGCACAGGGCAGAAACCTCTCCAATTGAAACAGCAATATCCTTTCTGCTGAGTAGTGGCAGAGTCTTTTAAAGAAATGAAATACAGATTTTTTTCCCTCTCCATTCTCGCTTTCTATAAACTACCGGTGGATAGCATCATATTCCATTTCTGTTTTGCCTGCATTTGACTCTAAATGCAGTACACATCACTGTTTTTTTTTTTTTGTCTGTATGATGAAAAACAAGTGACTCATCTGAGAAAAATATTATGTATTTTTCCAAACACACTGAAAGGCACCAAAAGCACAATATATGTACTGGTAATAGCTATATATAGCTTTAATTGTAGTTGCACCTCACTTTATGCTTGTTTTATGACCAACCAACAGTTTAATACAAAGTAAAAAAATGTCCATAAAACACACACACACACATTAATCTGAGTGATGCTCTCATATGAGTCATTAAATATTCAGAATAGAAGGACGTCACTGCTTAAGCAGCAGACAGTGGTTATATGGTCATCCATTAATACTGGACTTTCTCTTCTTTCTATATGTTCGATATATTTCAAATGATTTCCACCACTACTGTACATTCAATTACTATAAAATGATTGAGTCATGCATATTTATTTTGAATTAATGCTTTCACAGAAACGTTTTTACAATGAAATAAGATATTGGAGCCTCAATGCCTAATTCACTGGCTTGAACAGAGGTCAGTGTTTGAGATTCAAAGCAGAGAAACATTATTGTGTCCCAGTCTTATACAATCTGACTGAGCCATCTGCTGCTTTCAGATTGCTTCTCTTTCTCTCTCTGTGCTCTCCTTAACCGTGTTGTTAGTCGCATATACACATTAGGGACACACACACCAGAACACGCGTTTAAGTCTGCCAAACTAGGGGAGTGTCTGAGGGTAATTTAAAGCTTTATCTCACTGTAGCTGTAGTGTTCCGTGGCAGACATGAATAGGCCTGTCCATAGAGACAGCCACAGCACAAGTGGTCCCCAGCTGCTCCTCAAAGCAGTCATTGGGGATACTGCAGGCAGGCAGGCTGGTATGCTACTGTTAGTCATGGGTTTGTGTCTGTGAAACCCTTTTTTTTTTTTTTTTTTTTTTTTTAAACCAGTGAACAGTTTCAATTACTGCCCAGATTTCAGCTCATTTCTGCAGGAGACAGATACTTTGTGCACCTGTGCAAGTGGGATGTTGAAGGAAATGTACAGTGTTGGAGCCAGCCGCGTTCTGAATTCTTTTTAAACCATTGATTTACTCGATTTCTTTATTCTCCTTTACCATTCAGGTTCTATAGCACTAGAGCATATCCATGTTTGGACTGCCCAAAAGACAGGGAAACAGCCTGCCAGTAAGAATTAACACAAGTAAAATGCAGTGATACTGGAATTTAGAGATCTTAAAGGATAAATATACAAAAAATGACTGAACATACAAGTAGAATTTCCATAGGCTGTAAATAGGATCAAGTGGTGGTGCTGATGTCCTGTGTCCTTGAATTATAATATGATCAAAGGTAATTATGGACTGGTTCACTGAAGCTTTAATTTGACTTTGAGTAACAAAAAGAAGAAAATATAGATAGTATGAGGTTTAAGACCGTGAAATCACATTACCCTTAGATTTATGACCTTTTATAGATGTTACCTAGTTTCTCTTTCATTGTATTCCCATCTTATCCCATAAAGAAACCACTACTATTTTTCATTTTCAAGTGACATTTAATCTTTCTGAAATGACTTGTCACCATTTATTATAATAGTATGCCCTGTATTTGGCATTATTCACTGTAAATCATGTATTTTCCTATATTTAACTTAGATGTTCTTTAAAGCTCAAAGTTCAAAGGTTATTATATATAAAAACTGACAAAACTCAAGAAAAAGTGATTTTATAATCAAACGCAACAATAACTGAACATAAAAACAAGCATCTCCATCCACTATCATTAACTAAACTCTATGGGTTTTACTGGTGAATCAGTTTCCCTTGGCAAAGCAAATTGATTCACCTGAAAAAGGCAGCCAAACTACGATTCTGCTGTTACGATGTTGGAAAACACACACAAAAAAAGAGAGCGTGAGAAAAAATAAACAGAAAACTAAAGCAAGTGTTACTTTTTCAGCAAAGCATATCACTAACTGAACATAAATCCAAGTGTCTCCATTCACTGTCATGGACAAACTCCATGGGTTTTACTGGTGAATCAATGTTGTAGAAGACGACAGTGTTTCCATGGTAACTACAGAGCCTCTGCATGTCCAAATAGGTTATATCTAATGACCATGAAAAGATGACAGACTGTATTTTACACCAGTTATTTACATATATTGATAGAATTAGGGGATCAACAGGTATTAAATATTTAAAATCAGTAGATGGTTTTGATCACTGGTCGATGTAATCGTCTTTATGAGTTAAAAACATTGTCTCTCTAAGGCAAAGAGCTGTAAAACAGTAGAAATCTAATGGAAATGGACCAAAAATTCAGTTTTACTTTCCAATAGGGCTGGGCAATATGGAAAAAAAATCACATCATGATATACATTTGCATTCTTGTGTGTGTGTGTGTGTGTGTGTGTGCACGTATGTGTGCGTGTGTGTGCACATGTGTGTGTGTGTGTGGATGTGATGGTTGGTGGTAGTGATATATACTGATTTTACATGTTTGTGCTACATTTCACTGTATGAAAAGTGCTATATAAATATTGAATGATTGATTAATTGATTGATTGTTTAATTGATAGAACTGAAGTTTCTGAGAAATCTCACTTTACATGTGCAGTAAGAGAATTTAATAATTGTTCCACTCCCAGACACTAAGTGGCGCTACACGCCCTTTTGCTTTGGCATTTTTCTGGTTGGCACCATAAATGAAGAACATTTAGGAAATAAAAGTAACAGATTTGAAGCAGACGTGGTAGAAGGAGAACTACAATACTGAGCAAGGATATAAACAATAAAAATGTAGCAGCTCAGGACATTTCGTATGTTCTGTACAGTCTGATTTATTACACGTAACGTGCATGTTGTCATGCCGTCACTCTGATCACTTCAGAAGGGGGAGTGTCCAGGCCAGTCAGTAGTTGAGCCAACAGTGGCTGGCATTTACATCAGTGGCTTAGCCCACATTATCTGACCTGGTTACTCCAATTTCTAAAACTCCAGTTCAGTTCGATTATAGTCTGACTAAGGTATGTACATGGCATTTAAAACTTCTATATTAGTTGGACTAAGGCAATAATTGGACTTTGCCTCAGTGCATGTAACTATACTGACTGTCACAAACAACAGGTGTTCCATGCATCCCTGGGATGTGCTGGGATGCATCATCAATCATGTTCCTGCGGTCACCTGTGGTACTGGATCATCATGGGACCTCCTCAGACAGGTGGTGATCCCTATCTTGCATCTCAGCAGCAGCTGCCCATGGTTCAGCCCTCTTGATCTGACCACTTAGTTGCACCTTATGTGGCTTGATCTTCTGATCTTAAGGTTTACCTCTTAGCTGCTCCCATGATACCCAACATGTAAAATGCTTTCAGCATTGAATGTCCTGCAAATCCTTCACATCCCACTTTAATTGGATTGCAGTGAATACCTCCCTCATTGGGTTCTTCACTGCTCCAGCAGGGCCTGATACTTGTTTTCTTTTGTTGTCTTCCTCTATGTGCTTTTCCCAGACCCATGTGAGTGCAAACACCAGCATGGTAGATTCTGAAAAGATGATCATTTCAGGCAGGCCAGAGAGTTGTATTGTGGTCAGGAAATATCAGCTCTGTTTCCTGGTCTATCCTTAGCTGCCAGTCAGCTGTTGTAGGCAGAAAGCCTGATGGTGGTTTTGGCGGTCGTTTGGGTTGGGGCTTTCCTCCAGGTTTGACAAAAATGACTGACATCCATGGAGAATTGTGGCTTGTATTTGTACTGATGACTTTGGCAGTGTGCTCAGAAAATAATAGAAAAGTAAAGTGAATATGCTCAACAGAAAAACAAATTAATGCATTCAAAAAAAGGATTCAAACCAAAATGACTAATTACACATTGAGACAAATGCATGTGTTTGCAATGCACTGTTATGCAGTATCCTTAAAACCTACCAGTTTACACTAATGCAACTCAAAAAAAATATTGAGTTGCATATTTTTTGCAGGATGGTAGTGATGGTAAGTTACTTGCCACATTGCCATTTATAGTGTTGATGGAATAGCAAAAACATTTGGAAAAAATGAGACTGCTTCATGTCATTTAGCGGAGTTGGTGTCACCTCTCAGGAGAGAAAACACTATTGAGAAAGCATTTCACCAGGGGTACGGCTTATAATAATGCTGCACTTCTTCGTGACAGGTGAGCAGTGCAAAGATAGGGAGAAAAACATCAGCTATATAACACCGCGTTCTCAAAGCAGCCACTGGCAACTTGATGAGCTGGCGACGCCTTCTGCTGGCTTGAGTTGAGCTAAGATGGGCCACTTCCTACTGCTGCACCTTTTCTCTGCATCATCCACAAACACATTAATTGAGAATGATCAGCCAAGTCCAGACTCAAAACTTACTTCGCTGG